>LPNX010330741.1:499344-558290 GCA_001517045.1 Pseudotsuga menziesii
CTTAATAGCTCTTCATTCGCCACCTATCCCAGTAGAAAAGCTGAAATATTGATGAGGTAGATCCAAATAATTACATGAGTCAAATGACTATGCATGCACTTTTAGACAAGATTCTATGGTGCATCCAACAATAGTAAACTCGTAAATGAATCCTCACCCACCCTTTCGAAGTTTCAAGTGAAAGAAGTATCAGCGTTAACTCTTTTTTTAAAAGTGCATGATGTAGTTGATCACCAAATAAATTTCTATCCTGAGGCACTTGGAGGAGAAGACCTTATGCATAGTTAGCTCTCCAATTCTAATAGATGCTATGGCCTGGCATTACCATAGGAGTGCTAATACAACATATCAAGATGTTTATCATTCTCTAAGAGATCTTACTCACCAAAGGAAATAGGAAGATTATAATTTTCAAGTACAAGTTTTTGAAAAGGAAATACCCCCATTAGATGAGATATATAGAATATATTTCCAACTCCGAGAAAAGAAGGGATATTTCCAACTAAATGAAAAGAAGGGACATCATAATTACACTAAATTTGGAATACATTTTTTTAATAATTATACTATAATGAAGATAGAATGAAGTTAGATGATGAAGCATGGATATAGACTATCACGATGATTTAGAAGGACCAACATAAATAAAACAACTAATTATCTCATACACTTTGAAATTTTATTAGGTATGTATTTCATTCTCTCAAATATGTAGTCCAACAAAACTGATTCATCTATTTATTTGTCATTATTGAAAAAGTGTTTTGAGACAGTAGGTTGTAAACATTTATTTGGGATTGATCTTTAATTTGTCTCTATCAAATGACAGATCAATAATAATAGTGGTGAAATGATTTCATTATATTTAGGCTTCGTCATATCATGTGGACCAATAATAAGGATTGGTATACAATTGGTGGCTTGGTCAATGAAACAAGGAAACCATCATACCTTGTTAGAGAAGGTGTCTAGCTTGTTTATGTAGCGACGACTAAAGAATGTATCAGTCTTATAAGAAAAGAGGTATATACACTTGAAACAAAACAGAGGAGAATCTTGGATGAAGATAAATCAAGAGAATTGGAAGAGGAGGATTGTGTTGTGTGCTTGGAATTCTTTGAGGATTGTGTTGTGTGCTTGGAATTCTCTGAGGATTGTGTTATGTGCTTAGATTCCTTTAAATAGAATCATATACTTATCCATATTTCATGTGGCCATAAGTTTCACTCATATTTCATGCTTCTGTGGTTGAATAACAATCAAGATTTCCCATATTGTAGGGCCAAAATTTAACCTTAACCGATTTTCATTAGGACCATTTAGACTATCAAATATTTCAATATACCATATCAAGAACACATGTTTTGATATGCAGTCAACAGTTGTGGGAGTATCCAAGAGTTAGTCAACTCCATGTGTTCATAATATAAATTGAGTTTGTTTATAACAGTTGGATCCCTTCGTTAATATATGTGTACATAGATCAAAGAGAAAAATGTTTTGTCAAGCTGATAGTGAAATCTTGGGAATCAATTCATGTAACCTTGTGAAAATTCCCTTCCCTATTTTACTTATAATTTTATTGTGTTATTTGATGCTTGATTACTATCCAAGGTCCATTCTTGGTGGTAGCTAGAAACAAGTAGATTCTCTTATGGATGTGTTAACTTGGAATTGTATTGTTTCAATTATTTATAATGTAGAAATCCACATATTGTATAAACAATGGCAAATTCTATATAACTGTACTTATACTATTACAATGATTCATATAATGATTGCAATAAAGGGGTTTGTAAAATACTTCTAAACTCTTAGTATAATGCATATGAAGTTGCTCTCTTTTGATAAAGTGTTTGAGACTGCAAATTTTAAACATTTATTTGTCCTTGATCTTAATTTGTCTCTATCAAATAACAAATTGATACTATTGGTGGTAAAATGTTATCATTATATTTAGGCTTCGCCATACATGCTAACTAATAATAGGATCAATGGCTTGATGAATGAAACAAGGAAGAGATTAGACCTTGTTAGAGGTGTCTAGCCATCTTATGTAGCATCTAACCTACTTATGTAGTGATGAGTACAGCATAAAAATGCTAATTTTGTTTACTTCGTTGCCAACTTCATGTACATTTGATATTCACGTGTCAATTTGTGATATCTTGAAAGGGATAAATTTAAAGTTTGCCCTTACTTGGTCTTTCCTACAAAAGTGGTACTTTATTTGTGATGGTACTTAGAGTACAAGAATAGGTCTACATCATGGGCAAACTTTAGTCCACGTATTTTTTTCGGGTTTTTTTTTCCCAAAACACAAATTTGATTTTAGTTTCTCTTTTTCAACCATTTCACCCTCAAGCAATAACCTATCGACGTATTATTGCACCTTTTTGGGGCAATTGCTAGTATATGTGGACCTTAAATAAAAAGTTGTGTCTTTTGGTCTGAATCACACTAAAGCTCATAGTTGAGTGCAATACTTAAGAAGAGTTTTGCACCTCCAAAGATTTGATCCCTCTCGACGCTTGATAGAACCTAGGATTTGGATCTATGTTGGTTTTAACTTTTATGTAGCCCTTCCTAAAGCTTAAACTTTGATATTTAAAGTTATTTAATTTGGATACTTGAAAATATTATATCTAATATTTTTCTCATTTTAACTTTAATGTGGCCCTTCTTAAAGCTTAAACTTTGATTGATTATATATTAAAAGATAAAACTATTTATAGCCATATTTTTTCTAGTTTTATTATGAACTTTGAATAACCTAAAAAAAATCTCTAGTTTTTTAGAGATTCCTTCAAATATATCAAAATTCTGCTACAATTTACCGACTCACTGGGCACTCATATTATATAATTGCATATATAAACCAAACAACCACACCTTTGTTATGCATTCCACATGGCCTTCGTGCATTTGAGAATCATTTTCAATGTTATGTCATGTTCTCTTTGTAGTAAGGCATGCTCTGTCAAAACCCATATGCATGCAAATTTAAAAAAGTTTCCATTCGAGAAGTGACTTACACCATAATAGTGTAATTTTATTATAAGGTGTAAGTTTGTGCAAGCCCATGTTCATGACGCTCGAAAAACTCAATTTTCAAATCTCCGTGAACTTGAGGAGTCTTATCTTATATAAGAAAAGTGTCATTTTTATTGGTATTTTAAGCATTTATTTAGTCTCAACATAATTAGGGTTATACAACACAATTGTAGTTAGCTTTAGCTTTGAAAAGCCTAGGAGACTTACTACAAATTACGTCACTTATTCTTACATTTTCTAGTGATCACACTAAGACCTATTTATGGTATTTGATCGTGATCCCTTGTAACCCTAACAATTCACAATTTTGCATTTAGAGTCATCAACATAATTAGGGTTATACAACACAATTGTAGTTAGCTTTAGCTTTGAAAAGCCTAGGAGGCTTACTACAAAATACCTCACTTATTCTTACATTTTCTAGTGATCACACTAAGACCCATTTATGGTATTTGATCGTGATCCCTTGTAACCCTAACAATTCACAATTTTGCATTTAGAGTCATCATGTAGGCACTTTCTTATCTTATTTATCTATTTATGCATTGAATTAAAATGCAGGTCCTTCTAATCACGTATCTTTGATGTTTGTAAATATTAGCGAATTGATAATGCATTTCCTTTCAACTGTTCCTCTTTGTTTTCTTTGAAGAATAGTTGATGAATTCTTGAAATCTTGTGATTGGTAAGATAAAGGTATGGATGGATTATTAGGTTGAATGTGGTTTTGCATTATCCTGTGATCGGTAAGATAAAAGGTATGGATAGATTATTAGGTTGAATGTGGTTTTGCATTATGATCCAACCATTGAATCTTCTCCAAAAATCCTTAAATCAATCCTTACAGATAATTGGTCTATCGAAGGAATTAGTCCTCAATAAGCTCTCCATTTATCATAGAGTTAGTCCTCGAATGCGTTGTCCATCCATCATAGAATTAGTCCCCAAATTAATGAGTCCTCCGTCCTTGAGAATTGGTGACAAAGTTAAGAATTCCATACAAGCCCAAAATCCCTATTACGCATTTGTTTAGTTTAGAGTCCTCTGAATTTGTCCCACAACTTAATGAAGGTTGCAATACATTTTTGGATACTTTCAAAGTGTCATGATCTCATTCCATTCACATGACTATAGTTGATCATTGGCCACTAATCAATGATGTTTGTACGGACCATTCTCTTTGTAATTCTCCATGCTTCTTCACTCATTCATTTTGTTTTGTGGATATGGGTGCCCGCCTATTTTTCTTGGTCTCGATTTTGTTTCTTTGAACATCAATTACATTATCAAAAATCGTATATGTTTTTTATTCCGTGTAAGGTTAGAATTAGATATGGGTAATAGGGTATTGATCTAGTGGGTATGGGTAGAGAACTAGTTGCTTATGGTAGATTCCAACATTATAAGTGTGGCAAGGACATTAAAACATTCAGTGTTGGATCCAACATCAATACAAAAGGTTCTGATAAGATTTCTTTATACCATTGCTTTTATGTAATGTTGTTTGCTACCCTTCCTATTTTATTTATTACACTCATTTTCCTTTATGTTTACAAATCATCATAGTGTGTGCACTTAAAAAAAATAGTTATAGATCATTTTCCTTGTCACAATTCTGCAAGTTGAAAAAATGCCATAACATGAGAAAGTTGTTGAGTTCTAATACCTATTACAAGCATTATGCATAACAATTCTTATAGTTGAACAATTAGACAATGGCACACACAACACATTCAGAAAGTACACATAGATTACCTTGGAAACCCTTTATCAGGAAAACCAGCAAATTAGTGAGCTTAATCGCTCATCTATTAGCAACAATTTCTCAACCATATATGCATGAGTTTCAATTATTACAATCCTTCTCTTATACATTTCAACTTTCCATCACATCCTATTTATAGATGCAATAGTCTAATTTATGACAACCAAATTAGTTACAACTAATTGCTCATTTAATGGTGATTTATATCTTCCTAATGACTTTTAGTTATTTTGTTATAGTCGACTTGACTGAGTCAACTTTAGTCGACCGCCCGTTGGGCTTGCTTATCGAGATCATGCGTGCCTTTATGCTTGTCGATTACCTGTGCATTCGGCTATACCATCGATTATACTTAGTTGACCACCAACAACTCTTGTTGATTATACCACCGATTGTATCGATTCAACCATCCACGACTCTTGTCAACAAGTCAACCAAACTTCAATCATCCGTCAATTTTAATTATTGCTGACTATGTTTAACTAGTCGATTATCGACTTAGACCATCGTTTTCCATCCAAAGAATATAACACACCCAACAAAAGTATACCAATTCACATGTTATACAATTTAATAATGACAACTTGACATCCACTTTGTAGATCTAGAAATCCATAGATTATTAGTGATGAATACATGTTATATGTGAATGGTAATGTTTTTTTTTCTAACCGTGAGAACCTCTCCAAACCAACCAGCAAGCATTATCAACTGTGCCACCTGGATACCAAACTCACGAGCCGGGGCCAATGTTAATGTTGGCCAAGACATAATCAACTAGCACACCCACAATTTGTGGTTGGATCACGCCGATAGTTTGTGGATGGATTCCTCGTATTCTTCTAGTTAAATGAGTTCAACTCTGAGTTATCCATGGCTAGCTACATCTTATCACTGACATTTTTCCTGTTATCCATTTATCAACTCTAAGTTATATATATATATATATCTCACAGTCTTATAGTTATCCATTCATCGACTATGAGTTATCCCTGCATCGCTACCAGTTCTCTATTCATTTGCTACCAGTCATTTTTTATATTATTTTTTGTTTATAGTTGTTTATTTCGAAATTTGAACGACTGCCATAGAATCAATCTCGACAATACACGTGTCTCATCCTTGTCCGTAGATGAAAAAGTATAGGTCGTAGTCCACCCCAAATCTCAAATAAAAACGCTTATCGACGTAACGAGAGTACGACCATCACTGTAATCACACTAGCTTTTTTGGGGTACAGCCTGTTCACTGCACCTCCCCGCAAGAATCGAAACTAAGCTTCTGTCGAGACAACCATCAAACCTCACCGTTGGCTCCTAACCTCAACCCCATGTGAATAGTAATGAATTACAAATACATTTAATTACATGCATATTTAGTAGTAGTAAAGCATCTTTAGTTAAATGTATGTCAATTATATTGCTTTTGTTTTTAGTTTACCCTTTGCTTCCATCGCCTAACAAAAATGAACCCGTAAACAAACTCATTTTCTTTGACCTTTAAAATCCATAATGGCATACATCCAATCTCTTTCACCGAACATGAAATTTATTTTTGCTTCTTCGATAGTATTAGATATTTTAAAAATATTTTCTAATAATATATAATACTCATTTTATTAACTTCTTTGCGTTGGTTTTTCATTAAAGTACTTAAATTTATAAAAAAATATTCAATTATTTTATACTCATGTTATCAACTTCTTTGTGTTACATTTTCATGAGTGTACGTAAATTTGTAGCAAAAAAATATTTGCCAAATTTATAAAAAATATTCAATTATTTTATGTTCATTTTATCAACTTTTTTGTGAATGTATGTAAATTTATAAAAAAATATTCAATTATTATGTTTATGCTTTTTGAGATTTGAGATAGACTACGGTTTATGCTTTTTCATCTACGGACAAGGATGAGACAAGTGTACTATCAAGATTATTTTTATGGCAGTTGTTCAAAATTCGAAATAAACAATTATAAAAAAAATAATAATAAAAATAACTGGTAGCTAGGTGATGAATGGACAACCGGTAGCAAGCATGGATAACTCATTGCTGATGAATGGATAACCAACAATTCATGGCAAATAACTAGAAGAATGTGAGATAAAAATAAAAATAATATAAAAAATAACCTATACCTGATAAATGGATAACATGAAGAATGTCAGTGATAACATGTAACTAAACATAGATAACTCACAGTTAAACCTGTTTAACTGAAAGAATATCAAGAATAAAAAAAAAATCCAAATTGTCTTCCATTCCATAACTATCTCTTAACCATTTGATTCCTATCGACATGATCCAACCAGAAACTATATAAATATACTAATTTTTATGTTAACTTAGTATACCAATTTATATATAAAATTTTCATTTATAAATTAACTTAAATTACCATATACTATTAATGTTAATGTTATATATGTTATTAGCGTTATTATTTGGGTATTGAAGCATGTCTCCATAAGAAACCTTATGTCTAATTTGAAACCTTGTGTCTAATCCGCTATGCCATAAAAAAATGTGATCGAACAAGGAAGATTTAAGGATATATTTTTATTTTTATTTCACATAGGATACAACATTTATTTTCATGGGCGAGCATATTACTCTAATTTAAAAGGTATTACTTCTTATTGGTTAGCTCATAAATAAATTTGATAGAACAAAGGAAGATTTAAGGATATATTTTTATTTTACATAGGATATAACATTTTTTTCATGGGCGAGCATGTTACTCTAATTTAAAAGGTATTACTTCTTCTTCTTTTTTTCAGAAAGAAAAAAGCCTGTCTTTGTTATTCATAAAATCAAAGGGCATCTTACATAGCAATCCCAGGAAATGGGCTACAATTAAAGAGGGCACAGTACAAGATGTAATGCCGTACCATCCGAAAGATACACAACTCAATGAGTGCTGAGGGGGAGAGTCTAATGCCAACAATGAAGTAAAAAATATACCCATCAGTAATAACTGTCATGTCCATCCATATCTACCGTGTACATGAAGAGCATGTGAGCAGCAAACTAAAGGAGCCAGCTCACTACAAGAAGATAAGGTGCATAAAAGAAAGGGCACAAAGTCCCGCACTGACTCAAAAGAGTTTAAACTTGCCATGGGAGGTCAATTGACCCTCAAAAAATTCAAAGTATTTGCCAATACCCGGAGCCAAAGAGAGAGCAGCTTTAGAGAGACGGTCAGCTTGCTGATAAAAGGTATTACTTCTTATTGGTTAGCTTATTAATTTTTTCCTAACTCTACTTTAAAGTGCAAAGACATTGCCACTAAGTCGCTTTTGTTAGAGATGAATTCATTTAATAAAGGCAAAATCCAATTGTAAAAATTTAGACATTTTCTTTATACATAAAAATGATACATATATCCCTTAAGATTTAAATTGCTACATATATCCCTTATTAAGAGCTCTTGAACAATTACGGATTGAGGGAAAGGTTATTGATTCTATTAATGCCATAATGCCATGTTCCTTACCTTTATTCCAAAGTGTGATAAGTTACAAACTTTTGCAGACTTTCGACCTATCTTTTTGTGTAAATTGATTTATAACTCATTTCAAAAATTGTTGCTAATCATCTAAAGCCATTTTTGGAAAAGTCTATCTCAGCACAACAATATGGTTTGTTGATTTATAACTCATTTCAAAAATTGTTGCTAATCATTTAAAGTCTTTTTTTGGAAAAGTCTATCTCAGTACAACAATATGGTTTTTTGAAAAACAGACATATTCTTGAGCCTGTGGGCATCACACAGGAAACTCTGCACACCATTAAAACGAAAAAGATGAAGGCAATGGTTCTCAAAATAGACCTTGTCAAAGCTTTTGATAGGGTGAATTGGACATTTTTGAGGCTTGTACTTCTACAAATTGGTGTTCCTGTGGATGGAATGAACTGGATCATGGGATGTGTTAGCTCTTCAAAATTTTCAGTTCTTGTAAATGGCACCCCGACAAAATTCTTCTTTGCATCCGTCGGGGCTGCCCCCTATCACCTCTCTTCTTTGCATCTTGTGGCATTTGTCAGGGCTACCCCCTATCACCTCTCCTCTTCTTACTGGTTATAGAAGGTGTCAGTCTTCTTATTAATGATGCACAAAAGAAAGGTAAGATTAAATGGATTAAAGTCTCCTCAACCCTTGCTTTGACACATTTTCTCTTTGTGGTGATGTGATTCTGTCTGAGTTGGGGATGGTGGAAGAATGGCAGGTTGACAAGGACATTCTTGATCTCTTATGCTTAGCTACAGGCATGAGCATTAGTTTGGAAAAGTCATTCTTTCTGTACAGTGAAGTTGATGAAGAGATTAGCGATATCATCTCTACCATCCTCCCCTTCAATATGGAACCCTTAGTCGAAGGATTTAAGTATCTTGCCTACGGTCTTAAACCACTGGGTTATGGCACAAATAACTGGAGGTGGACCATAATTTTTTTATAGAAAAGAACTAGCATTTGGTCTTATAGAGTGCTAACTCTTGGAGGAAGATTGATTCTAGTAAGGCATGTGTTGTCAGGTTTACCATTTTAATGGATTGCTTTAGCTAGGATTCCCAAGACTATTCTGAACAGTCTTTGACGTTGCATGTTTGCGTTTCTTTGGGGAAGCTCGGGTAGCAAACATAAGATGCACTTGGTTGACTGGCATGCTATCTCTAAACCCCATGACTATGGAGTATGGAACATTAAAAACATGGATTGGTTATGTACATCTCTTAGACTGGAAAGCTTTTGGATGGTATTGAACGACACTGGAACTTGGAACCATATCATTCACCACAAATACCTTAAAAACTTATATGTTGAATATTAGCTGCGTAAACAACATTTCTCTGTTAAAGGTTCCTCCTTCTTCTGGAATGGTTTCATAAGATCTCTCTCCTAGATCACCAAGGAATTGGGTTGGAAGGTTGGTGATGGGAAAAGTATAAGACTGGGAATAGACCCTATTACAAGACAAAATTCTTCCTTTGTTCTCTTGAAGGAGTTGAGGGAGTATTTATGTGATTACGACATTACTACTCTCAACCAGGCCTGTAATTGTGGTGATGGATTAAATTTGCAATCTTATTGGCTAACTACGAAGGACCTGGACTTGGATGGTAGTTGGAAGGAAAAATGGACCGTTTTTATAAAAGGCATGACTCATGGGGGTATCAGATTAAAAGATGTTAAAGACTCTTTACTCTGGATACACAATAAAATTAATGGCGAGGTCACAACTAGTTTGGCTTACGATCTTATTCTTTCCTCTATTCTGCTTGTTTCTCCTATTAAAACTCAATCTCGGTTATAGTTTTGTAATATGCCATTAAAAGTTAAATGTTTCATCTAGCTATGCATTGAGAACCATATAAATACCTGGGACAACTTAATTAAAAAAGGTTGGTTTGGTCCTAGTAGATGCTGCTTATGCAAGTCCAATGAAGAATCGATGAATCATATCTTCGTTTGGTGTCCTTTTGCCCAGGCTATTATTGATAACATGTGCATGAATTATAAACTATCTCTTCTTTGGAATGGTCCAACTCTCTTAGAAAACTTAGAGATATGGTTCGAGCAGGATTGAGATTGCCTCCATCTGCCCATGTTTTTTATTTGGAATTTGAGGATTTCTCGCAACAATTGCATATTCGAATATAAGCCTCCATACATAATCCCCATCTATGATAGAATTTTGGAATAGGTGATATCTTTTCCAGAGGTTTGTAAAAAAAAGAAGAAATCCCAGGAATGTCGGTAATGCTCCGGACTTAACCTACCCTTCAAGCTTTTTTTACGGGGCTGCAGCAAAGAAGAATGGAGGAGCAGGTATATTTCTTTTGATTAACCAGTCCCATTTCTTTTGTATCAAATTGGGATGTGGGTATAGCACCAACACTAGAGCGGAACTACTGGCTCTCTAGGCATTATTATACTTTGCGGTTGCTATTGGCATTCCCACACTCCATGTTTATGGTGACTCTTATGTTATCATCAATTGGACAAATGATAAGGCAACTCTCTCTGCTCTTGATCTGGATTGTTGGTGTGATAGTATAATGGATTTGAAGGCCTCCTTTCTCTCCCTTGACTTCCAACATGTCTTCAAGGAACACAATAAGAGGGCAGATAGTTTATCCAATGAGGCACTCCCCATGGCTTCAGGCCTCTTTTCCTTCATAGAATATTATGAAGAAGTAATTATTGGGGAAGGTAAGCTACAACTCTTTTAGAACTGTACTAATTGTTTTCATACTCATTAACCTTCTGGTTTTGTTTCTTGTGAGTATGGGTTGTATGAGCCTTTAGTTGATCATCTTGGATGATTGAGGATGACTCTGATCTCCTCTGAATGGAAAGTCTTTTAGTTCTCCCCCAAAGCGCCTCCTTGAATAAACCGATTGTTCTTTCTATCATCTCTGTAGACACGATTGGATGGTCTGTTTTGGAGAAAGTTGGTGATATTTTTGGTGATTGTTTTGGTTGATTACCGTTAGCTCCTATCAAGTATTTGTCTTATGAATCTGATATGGATTGATATCTTGATATCAAAGTATTGTAACAATTACCTTTGATTATATTTTGAATATCAAGGAACAAATATTTTTCTTCTGGAAAAAAAAAAATTAGACTATTTACATAATGATGGTCCATCTAAATCACTAAACCTCGTGATCATTGAAGTTTGTCCCATCATGCTAGGAATTTCAAATTCTTTATGCCTGTATCTTAAAATTTTGATGATGGTTACATGTTTTTCATGCATGCCATTTTAAGTTCTATACTGTTGATGTAATTGTAACTTTGGAATGTATTCACTTGTATTTCTTATCTATTGTAACCCGATTTTTATTCTGGGATGTACTTGTGTCATGTCATGCCCTGATGCTCCTATCGGGAGGATATATATTGTAAACAAGTCATGTCAAGTCATTGTGGGTAACCCTCCTATTGTCTAAGGGTTAAAGTCCTCGTAGTTCCGGGGCACTAGGGTTATTAGACTCTCCTAGAGAGGTCGGCCCTAGTAGGGTTTTAGTCATGTCGGGATTAGTATAAATAGAGAGCTGGACTCTCTATTTAGGATACATCTCACACACACTCAAGTGTAGCGCATAGTTGAGGAAGGAGAAGACACTGGGGCTAGATAGAAAGAAGGTTACTGCTGTCGGGAGATCACTTACTGTTTTGGGTTTTACTTTGGTGCTGATTCTATCTCTGAGGAAGTTGCAGGGTTTTCTCCATTTATGGTTTCCCCAAGGAAAAACATTGTGTTCATTGTCTCTTGTGTTTGATTATTGTGCTTGTTGTTCTTTCAGTTAAAGATCCTAATGTTATGCTAGCTTAATGTTAAAAATCTAACATGGTATAAGAGCTAGCTTGAGAAGAAGACACTGTGCAGCTGCGGGAACTAGGGCTTCCTACTTTGTGGATCTCTCTCCACAGATTTTCAGCAAAAGAAGGTTGGAATAACTCTCCTCCCTAGGGCGCATCTTTCTGTTGAAGTAGATCCAATTCTGAGGTTTTTCAATTTTGGATCCGACACTACTGCTGGAAATTAGGGCTTTTCATAGAAGAGGAATTTTTCAGTGAGCCCAGGCCTGGATTGATCTCCTCCTTAAAATCGAAGTTAGGGATAAAAATTCAAAGCAATTGGTTGGACAGAACTCCGGAAAAGCAAAACCCTAATTTGCTCCTGAACCAGCTCTGCAGGATTTCAGCTCCAAATCCAGATCTGACATCTTGACCTGGTAAGATCTAAAAATTTTGTATTTCCATTTGAGGTTCTCAGTTAAGATGTCTCATCATACCAAGCTTGATGAAAAGCTTGAGGGAGTTTATAACTTTCGAGCTTGGAAGTATAGGATCTCCCTGGTCCTATAAGAAAATGAGTTGGACTCCTATATCAATGAGGAGGTTCCAGTTCCAGAGGGAGATGAGGCAAAGGCCTTACATAAGAAGAAGTTGGTTATGGTAAAGAAAATCATTGTTGATTCTATCAAGGATCACCTCACCCCATAGGTGTCCTCTCTCAAGACACCTAAAGCTATGTTTGATGCCCTAACCAAATTGTTTGAAGGGAAGAACATCAATCAGAAGATGACTCTAAGGAATCAGTTGAAGAATGTAAAGATCCAGAATGCTGAGACCATCCAGTCTTACTTCACAAGGGTCTCTCAGATCAAAGAACAACTAGAAGCTGTAGATGAAGAAGTGGAGAATGCGGAAATTGTAATGACAACACTGAATGGCCTCCCTAGGTCATGGGATTCATTCATCCAAGGGATTTGTGCCAAAAAGAATTTAGTCAAGTTCAGCAGACTATGGGAAGAATGCTCTCAAGAAGAAGCTCAGACAGCAGCTCGAGAAGAGAAGATGGGAAGTGAAGATCAAGCCCTCACAGTTCACTCCAAGAAAGGCAGAAGAAACTCTCATCACTCCAAAGGTAAGAACTTTCACCATAAAGATAACATTAGAAAGGACCTATCTAGATTGAGATGTTATACATGTGATGAAAGAGGACACTTTGCAAAAGACTATCCTAGAAACAAGATTAACTCTCATAAGAAGAAGGGAAACAAGAGAAGACATCATGCTCATGCTGCAGAGGATGATGAACCTTCCAAGAAGAAAACCAGATATGAAAGTGAAGATTCTTCCAGTGAAGATGAATATGTTTTGATTTTCACTCTTACGGGAAACATTACTCATGGAAGCACTAATTGGCTTATAGACAGTGGGGCTTCCAAGCATATGACAGGATTCAAGGAATCCTTTGTGAAACTGCTAGAACATGAATCACCTCACAAGGTGAAGCTAGGAGATGACTACCAGTATCCAATAAAAGGTAGTGGGGAATCCTCCTATAAACTAGACTCTGGAAAGTCTATGACAGTGAAGGAAGTATTGTTTGTGTCAGGACTCAAGAAGAACCTTCTCTCCATATTTGCATTAGATGCAAAAGGAATGAGGGTTGCATTCATAGATGGTTAAGTCATCATGTGGCCAAAAGGAAAGACCATCAATGATGCAGTAGTGATTGGAGAACAAGAAGGAGGTTTGTACAAATTAAAGGGCCATCCAGAACAAGCATTGGTCCATGACACAGTAGAGCCAAATGAACTTTGGCATAGAAGACTTGCACATGTGCATTACAGAGCACTGCCTATTGCAAGCAAAGCTATTGAAGGTCTTCCAGAAATCCAAGCAAAACATGATGGGGTCTACAAAGGATGTGCGAAAGGAAAGGATACAAAGAAGACATTTTCCAAGCGGCGAAAGCAAAGCAAAAGGAATCTTGGAAATCATCCACTCCGATGTATGCGGTCCTATGTCATCAAGTTCACTAAGCGGGTATACATATTATGTTTCTTTTATTGATGACTTTTCTAGGAAGACATGGGTTTACTTCATGAAGAATAAAGACGAAGTATTCAGCAAGTTCAAGGAATTCAAAGCCTTGATCGAGAATCACACTGAAAAGAAGATCAAGACCTTTTGATGAGACAATGGCGGAAAATTCACTTCAAATGAATTCAAAGAGATATGCAAGGACCCAGGGATTAAGAGGGAGTTGTCCACTCCTTACAATCCACAACAGAATGGGGTTGCAAAAAGGAAGAATAGAACTATCATGGAAGCTGCAAGAGCAATGCTTCATGATCAAGATCTTCCTATGCATCTTTGGGCAGAAGCTGCCAGAACAACGGTGTATGTACAGAACCGTACTCCACATAGAGTAGTCGAGAACAAGACTCCTGAAGAAGTCTTCTCCGGCAAGAGACCAGAAGTCAGCCATCTCATAATATTCGGTTGTCCTATGTATATACACATTCCAAGAGAGAAGAGAACAAAATTAGATCCTTTAGGTAAGAAGGGTATATTTATGGGATATTCTGAAAACTCAAAGGCTTACAAAATATACTTCCCAGGATTCAAGAAGATTGGTATCAGTAGGGATGTGACATTTGATGAAGACATAGCTTGCAACAAATCAAGAAATAAACCTACTGAAGAATCTGAAGAAGCAAAAGCACCCAGGATTCATGATATAACCATGAATGAAGAAGCTCAAGAAGAAGATCGAGAATTTGAAGAACCACAAAGACCTATAGATCCACCTCGGGAAAAGAATCCTCACAAGAGGAAACCTGCTTGGGTACGAGAAGCTATCCAAGGTGCGGAAAGATATGGGGCTCCAGAAGAGAATCATAGAGAAAGAAAGAGGACCAGATCTTGCTCCGGGTATGTAGCATTACTATGTGATTTCATTGATAAAGAACCTTCCAATTATGAAGAAGTGGCAGAACGGAAAGAATGGAAGGATGCTATGATCGAAGAGTATTAGTCAATCATGAAGAATGATGTTTGGGATGTTGTCCCAAGACTAGAAGGGAAGTCAGTTGTAACTTCCAAATGGATCTACAAGATCAAGCATGCTGTAGATGGTAGCATAGAGAAATATAAGGCAAGATTTGTTGCTCGTGGTTTCTCCCAGAAAGAAGGAATAGACTATGAAGAAACCTTTGCACATGTAGCCAGATACACTTCCATCAGATCGGTACTTGCTCTGGCTGCAGTGATGAAATGGAAGATACACCAAATGGATGTCAAGACTGCTTTCTTGAATGGTGTAGTGGAAGAGGAAGTGTAGGTGGAGCAACCACTTGGTTTTGAGACACATGACAGAGAGTCTCATGTATGCAGGTTGAAGAAAGCCCTGTATGGTTTGAAACATGCACCCAGGACTTGGTACGACAGAATTGATAGCTTTTTATCCAGTTTAGGTTTTATTAAGAGTAAAGCAGATTCCAACCTTTACTACAAGGTTGAAGATGGCAACCCAGTGATGCTCCTACTATATGTAGATGATCTGTTTGTAACAGGTATGGATAGGTTGATTGCTGATACGAAGAGGAAGCTTGTTGCTGAGTTCAAAATGAAGGACTTCGGTATGATGCATTATTTTCTAGGCATGGAGGTGTGGCAGAATATAGATGGGATTTCCCTGGGACAAGGGAAATATACAGTAGAGATCCTGAAGAGGTTTGGGATGATGGACTGCAAGGCTATGGCCACACCTATGGCATCGAACTTGAAGCTATTGACTGATGTTTCATCAGAGACGGTTGATGCTACGATGTATCGTTAGATGATTGGGTCCTTGATGTACCTGACGAACACGAGACCAGATATTTGCCTTGCTGTGAACACCTTGAGCCAGTTCCTAACAAATCCGAGACATGTTCACTTGATTGCTGCAAAGCATATTCTGAGGTACCTGAGGGGTATAGTTGATTATGGGCTTAAGTATGAGTTGAATAAGAAGATTAACCTGGAGGGTTATGTCGATTCAGATTGGGCAGGCAGTGCCATTGATAAGAAGAGCACTTCAGGGTGTTGCTTTAGTATGGGATCCGATGTGATCTCTTGGTTTAGTAGGAAGCAATCCTGTGTGGCACTTAGTACAGCTGAAGCAGAGTATGTCGCAGCTTGTTCAACTAGTTGTGAGGCAGTATGGCTACGGAAGCTACTATCTGGTTTATTTGATCTCCAGTTGGATGCTACTTGTATACATTGTGACAACCAGAGTTGCGTGAAGTTGTCAAAGAATCCAGTGTTCCATGACAAGTCGAAGCATATCGAGATCAAGTATCACTATATCAGGGATATGGTGCAGAGGGGAGCAGTAAAGCTCCAGTATGTTGTGACGAAGGAACAGATAGCTGATGTGTTGATGAAGTCATTGGCTAGGGTGAAGTTTGAGTACTTCAGGGAGAAGCTTGGTGTTCTCCAGATCAAGGTTTCCTCCAAGGGAAAATGATGAGACCCATAGCCATTCTGACATGGTGAGAGGATTGGTTCCTTCCATGGTCAGATGTAAGGGCTGAGCCATTCTATCATGGTGAGAGGATTGGTTCCTTCCATGTCAGATATGAGTGCTGAATCCATAATCCATTATAACGAGTAGGTCAGATGTAAGGGCTCAACCATTCTGTCATGGTGAGAAGATTGGTTCCTTCCATGTCAAATATGAGTGTTGAGCCATTCTGATATGACTGTAGGATTGGTTCCTACATGATCAGATATAAGGGCTATTGCCATTCTTGGAATGGAGCTGCCTGGTAAGGTACCAGGAATACTTGGTCTAGGATTGAGGGCCATTCTGATATGACTATAGGATGTGTTCCTACATGATCAGATGTGAGCGCATGGCCATTCTGATGTGATTAAGGGATGTGTTCCCACTTGATCATATATAAGGGTTGTTGCCATTCTTGGAGTGGAGCTACTTGGTGAGGTACCTGGAACCCTCAACCTGGGGTTGAGAGCCTTTCCATCATGGTTGCAAGATGTGTTCCCGCATGGGTGGATGTAAGTGCAGAGCCTTTTCATCATGGTTGCAGGATGTGTTCCCGCATGGGTGAATGTAAGTGCAGAGCCCTTCAATCATGGTTGCAGGATGTGTTCCCGCATGTGTGGATGTAGGTGTAGAGCCCTTCCATCATGGTTGCAGGATGTGTTCCCAAATGGGTGGATGTAAGTGCAGATCTCTTTCATCATGGTTGCAGGATGTGTTCCCACATGGGTGAAAGAGCAGAGCCTTTTTAGCATGGTTGCAGGATGTGTTCCCACGTGGCTAAATGTGAGTGCTGGGCCTTTTTGATGTGATTATAGGATTGGTTCCTACATGATCAGATGTGAGTGTTGGGCGTGCCTTTCTGATGAGTAGGTCAGATGCAAGTGTTGGACGGGCCATTCTAACTTGGTGTCAGATATAAGCATTGAAGAAAGACCTACAACCAACATGAAAAAGGGCTGGCTCTGTAGAACTTCCTGTGACGAGAAGAATCATGAGATAGCACCCGTGATGATCCAGTGATGATGATCCAGCAGTGATGATCCAGATCCAGTGATGATGACCAGTGATGATCTAGATCCAGTGATGATACAGATCCAATGATGATGTCCAGTGATGATCCAGATCTAGTGATGATGATCCAGATCTAGTGATGATGACCAGTGATGATCCAGATCCGAAGATGAAGATGACTTGAAGATACATATGACGAGATGATCCAGAGAAAAAGGCCAGTGATGAAAATTGTGTCGAGAGAATACCTTCCTAGTTAAGAGGGAGTGTTGATGTAATTGTAACTTCATAATGTATTCACTTATATTTCTTATCTATTGTAACCCGATGTTTATTTCGAGATGTACTTGTGTCATGTCATGCCCCGATGCTCCTAACGAGAGGATCTATATTGTAAACAAGTCATGTCAAGTCATTGTGGGTAACCCTCCTATTGTCTAAGAGTTAAAGTCCCTGCAGTTCCGGGGCACTAGGGTTATTAGACTCTCCTAGAGAGGTCGGCCCTAGTAGGGTTTTAGTCATGTCGGGATTAGTATAAATAGAGATCTGGACTCTCTATTTAGGATACATCTCACACACACTCAAGTGTAGCACATAGTTGAGGAAGGAGAAGACACTGGGGCAAGATAGAAAGAAGGTTACTGCTGTCGGGAGATCACTTACTGTTTTGGGTTTTACTTTGGTGTTGATTCTATCTGTGAGGAAGTTGCGGGGTTTTCTCCATTTATGGTTTCCCCGAGGAAAAACATTGTGTTCATTGTCTCTTGTGTTTGATTGTTGTGCTTGTTTTTCTCTCAGTTAAAGATCCTAATGTTATGCTAGCTTAATGTTAAAAATCTAACATTTACAAGTTATATGTCATGTTTTTGATATTATATGCAAATATGACTATAAAAGATTCGCTATTCTCTATGATTTAAATTTTAAGTCAAACTTAATGCAAACATTAAAATTCAACCCCTAGATTCATGTTTTACACATTTCGATTTTCTTGTCCAATGACAGAGAACGACGCAAAATATGAAAAATCAAAGGTTCTGAACAAATGAACTCCATAAGCAAACATACAGGAAAACATATGACTGCTATAGTGGTCACAGGTAATAAGAGAAAAATATATTCGTAGAATAACTATTGTTTAATGGGTGAGGTGTTAGAATTTTATCATTCAAGCTAGCATTATGTTAGGATCTTTAACTAAGAGAATAACAAATACAACAATCAAACACAAGAGACAATGAACACAATGTTTTTCCTTGGGGAAACCATAAATGGAGAAAACCCCTCAACTTGCTCAGAGATAGAATCAACACCAAAAGTAAAACCCCAAAACAGTAAGATGATCTCCCGACAGCAGTAGTCTCTTTATTTCTAGGCCCAACAACTTCTTCTCCCTCAGCTATGCGCTACAACTGAGTGTGTGTTAAATAGAGAGGCTCACTCTCTATTTATACTAATTCCTGACTTGATAATAACTCACTAGGGCCGACTTCATTAGGAGAGTCTAATAACCCTAGGGCCCTGGAACTACAAGGACTTTAACCCTTGATCAATAGGAGGCTTACCCACAATGACTTGACAGAACTTGTTTACATTATAGAAACTCCCGGTCGGAACATCGAGGCATGACATGAATCAATTACATTACAAACACATCCCAGAATAAACATCGAGGTACAATACATAAGATATACAAGTGGATACATTCCGAAGTTATAATTACATCAACACTCCCTCTTAACTAGGAAGGTATTCTCTCGACACAATTTGTCAGCTCAAGTCTTCTTCTCTGTATCATCTTGGATCATCATCGAGTTCTCGCCATATTCAAGTCATCTTCATCTTTAGATCATCTTTATCTTCAAGTCATCTTCATCTAGATCTGGATCATGATCACTGGATCTGGATCATCTCTGTTGGATCAACATCATTGGATCTGGATCATCACTCGATCTAGATCATCATCACTGGATCTGGATCATCACTCGATCTAGATCATCACTCGATCTAGATCATCACTGCTGGATCATCATCACTGGATCTGGATCATCATCACTGATGCTATCTAATTATTCTTCTCGTCATAGGAAGTTCTACAGAGATAGCCTTTTTCATGCTGGTTGTAGGCCTAGCCTCCATGTAGGTCTTCTTCGGCGCTTATATCTGACCCTAAGTCAGAATGGCCTGCCTAGCACTTACATCGGACCTTGACTCGTCAGAAAGGCACGCCCAGCACTCACATCTGACCATGAGAGGAACACATCCACCATCATGTCAGAATGGTCCAGCCCTCACATCTGACCATGGAAGGAACTTAATCCTCTCACCATGTCAGAATGGCCCAGCCCTTACATCTGACCATGGAAGGAACTTAATCCTCTCACCATGTCATAATGGCACAGCCCTTACATCTGACCTTGACTCGTCATAAAGGCTCTCAGTCCCAAACTGAGGGTTCCTGGTAACTGACCAGGTGCCTCCATTCAAAGAATGGCAACAACCCTTATATTTGATCAAGTGGGAACATATCCCTCAATCACGCTAGAATGGCCCTGCACTTATATCTGATTATGTGAGACTACATCCCACAGTCATATCAGAATGGCCCTCAGTCATAGACTGAGTATTCTTGGTAACTGACCAGGTACCTCCATTCAGAGAATGGCAACAACTCTTATATATGATCATGTAGGAACCAATCCTACAGTCATATCAGAATGGCTCATCACTCATATCTAACATGGAAGGAACCAATCCTCTCACCATGACAGAATGGTTAAACCCTTATATCTGACCATGGAAGGAACCTAATCCTCTCACCATGTCAGAATGGCTCACAAACTCATCACTTCCCCTTGGAGGGAACCTCGATCTGGAGAACACCAAGCTTCTCCCTAAAGTACTCAAACTTCACTAATGGCTAATGGCTTCGTCAACACATCAGCTATATGTTCGTCCGTCGCAACATACTAGAGCTTCACTACTCCTCTCTGCACCATATCCCTGATATAGTGATACTTGATCTCGATATGCTTCGACTTGTCATGGAACACCGGGTTATCCGTCAACTTCACACAACTATGTTTGTCGCAGTATATACAAGTAGCATCTAACTGGACATCAAATAAATCAGATAGTAGCTTCCTCATCCATACTGCCTCACAACTAGCTGAACAACCTGCGACATACTATGCTTCAGTTGTACTCAGTGCCACATAGGATTGCTTCTTGCTAAACCAAGAGATCACACCTGATCCCATACTGAAGCAACACCCTGAAGTGCTCTTCCTATCAATGGCACTGCCTGCCCAATCTGAATCAACATAACCCTCCAGGTTAATCTTCTGATTCGCCTCATACCTGAGCCCATAATCAACTGTACCCTTTAGCTACCTCAGAATATGCTTTGCAGCAATCAAGTGAATATGTCTTGGATCTGTCAGGAACTGGCTCAAGGTGTTCACAACAAAGCAAATATCTAGTCTTGTGTTTGTCAAGTACATTAAGGACCCAATCATCTGACGATACATCGTAGCATCAACCGCTTCTGATGAAGCATCACTCAATAGCTTCATGTTTGATGCCATAGGTGTGGTCATGGCCTTGCAGTCCATCATCCCGAATCTCTTTAGGATCTCTACCGTATATTTCCCTTGCCCCAGGGAAATTCCATCTGCATTCTGCCACACCTCCATGCCTAGAAAATAATGCATCATACCAAAGTCCTTCATTTCAAACTCGGCAGCAAGCTTCCTCTTCGTATCAACAATCAACCCATCCATACATGTTACAAATAGATCATCTACATACAGTAGGAGCATCACTAGGTTGCCATCTTCAACCTTGTAGTAAAGGTTGGAATCTGCTTTACTCTTGGTAAAGCCCAAACTGGATAGAAAGCTGTCAATTCTGCTGTACCATGTCCTGGGTGCCTGTTTCAAATCGTACAAGGCTTTCTTCAATCTACACACGCGAGACTCCCTGTCATGTGTCTCAAAACCAAGTGGCTACTCCACATATACTTCCTCTTCCACTACACCATTCAAGAAAGCAGTCTTGACATCCATTTGGTGTATCTTCCATTTCATTACTGCAGCCAGCGCAAGTACTGATCTGATGGAAGTGTATCTGGCTACAGGTGCAAAAGTTTCTTCATAATCTATTCCTTCTTTCTGGGAGAAGCCACGAGCCACAAATCTTGCTTTATATCTTTCTATGCTGCCGTCTGCAGCATGCTTGATCTTGTAGATCCATTTGGAAGTTACAATAGACTTCCCTTCTGGTCTTGGGACAACATCCTAAACATCATTCTTCATGATTGATTGACACTCTTCGATCATAGCATCCTTCCGTTATTTCCTTTCTGTTGCTTCTTCATAGTTGGAAGGTTCTTTATCGATGAAATCACATAATAAGGCTACATACCCTGAGCAGGACCTGGTCCTCTTTCTTTCTCTGTGATTCTCTTCTGGAGCCCCATATCTTTCTTCACCTTGGATAGCTTCTCGTACCCAAGCAGGTTTCCTCTTATGAGGATTCTTCTCTTGAGGTGGATCTACATGTTCTTGAGATTCTTCTAATTCTTGATCTTCTACTTGACTTTCTTCGTTCATGGTTGTGTCATGAATTCTGGGTGCTTCTGTTTCTTCAGGTTCTTCATCAGGCCTCTTTCTGGATTTGTTGTAAGCTGAGTCTTCGTCAAATGCTACATCCCTGCTAATGTCGATATTCTTGAATTTTGGGAAATATATTCTGTAAGCCTTCGAGCTTTCAGAGTATCCCACAAATATACCCTTCTTTCCTGAAGGATCTAACTTTGTCCTCTTTTCTTTTGGAATGTGTATGTACACTGGACAGCCGAATATTCTGAGATGGCTGACTTCTGGTTTCTTGCCGGAAAAGACTTATTCAGGTGTCTTGTTTTCGACTACTCTGTGTGGAGTACGGTTCTGTACATACACCGATGTTCTGGAAGCTTCTGCCCATAGATGCATGGGAAGATCTTGATCATGAAGCATAGCCCTTGTAGCTTCCATCATCATTCTATTCTTCCTTTCTGCAACTCCATTCCGTTGTGGATTATATGGAGTGGTTAACTCCCTCTTAATCCCTGAATCTTTGCATAACTCTTTGAATTCATTTGATGTGAATTCTCCGCCATTATTTGATCGAAAAGTCTTGATCTTCTTTTCAGTGTGGTTCTCAATCAAGGCTTTGAATTCCTTGAACTTGCTGAATACTTCATCTTTGTTCTTCGTGAAGTAAATCCATGTCTTCCTAGAAAAATCATCAATAAAAAGAAACATAGTATACATACCCACTTAATGAACTTGATGACATTGGACCGCATACATCGGAGTGAATGATTTCCAAGATTCCTTTTGCCTTACTCTCGCTACTTGGAAATGTCTTCTTTGTGTTCTTTCCTTTTGCACATCCTTTGCAGACTCCATCATGTTTTGCCTGAATTTTTGGAAGACCTTCTATAGCTTTGCTTGCAAGTGGTAGTGCTCTGTAGTGCACATGTGCAAGCCTTTTATGCCAAAGTTTATTTGTCTCTACTATGTCATGGGCCAAAGCTTGTTCTGAATGGCCTTTCAATTTGTATATGCCTCCCTCTTGTTCCCCAATCACTACTGCATCATCAAAAGTCTTTCCCTTTGGCCACATGATAACTTGGGCATCTACAAATGCAACCCTCATGCCTTTTGCATCTAATATAGATATGGAGAGGAGGTTCTTCTTAAGTCTCGGTACAAACAATACATCCTTCATCTTCATAGACTTTCCAGAGTCTAGCTTATAGGAGGATTCCCCACTACCTTTTATTGGATACTGGTAGTCATCTCCGAGTTTTGCCTTGTGTGGTGATTCATGTTCTGATAGTCTTACAAAAGACTCTTTGAATCCTATCATATGTTTGGAAGCCCCACTGTCTATAAGCCAATCATTGCTTCCATGTGTCATGTTTCCCGTGAGAGCAAAAATCAAAATATATTCTTCATCACTTGAAGAATCATCACTTTCTTGCTTGTTTCTCTTTGTGGAAGGTTCATCATCTTCTGCATCATGAGCATGATGTCTTCTCTTGTTGCTTTTCTTCTTGTGAGATTTTCTTTTGTTTCTAGAATAATCTTTGGCATATTGTCCTATTTCATCACAAGTATAACATCTGAGTTGAGTTTTCTTGGAGGAAGAGTGCTTACCTTTAGAATGATGATGATGGTCCCTTCTGTTTTTCTTGGATTGAACTGTGAGAGCTTGATCTTCACTTCCCATCTTTTCTTCTCGAGTTGCTATCCGAGCTTCTTCTTGTGAGCATTCTTCCCATAGTCTGCTAAACTTGACTAACTTCTTTCTGGCACAGATCCCTTGAATGAAAGAGTCCCATGTCCTAGGGAGACCATTCAAGGTGGTCATTACAATCTCTGCATTCTCCACTTCTTCATCCACTACTTCAAGTTGTTCTTTGATCTGGGAGACCCTTGTGAAGTAAGACTGTATGGTCTCCGCATTTTGAATCTTCACATTCTTTGATTGGTTCCTCAAAGTCATCTTCTGGTTTATGTTCTTTCCTTCAAACAGTTTGGTTAGGGCATCAAACATAGCTTTAGGTGTCTTTAGGGAGGACACCTATGGTATGAGGTGATCCTTAATTGAATCAACAATAATCCTCTTAGCCATAACCAACTTCTTCTTGTGTAAGGCCTTAGCCTCATCTCCCTCTGGAACTGAAACCTCCTCATTGATGTAGGAGTCCAACTCATTTTCTTCCAGGACCAGGGAGATCCTATACTTCTAAGCTTGGAAGTTATCAGCTCCCTCAAGCTTTTCATCAAGCTTGGTATGGTGAGACATCTTAATTGAGAACCTCAAATGGAAATACAAAAGATTTAGATCTTACCAGGTCAAGATGTAGGAATTGGATCTGAAGCTGAATTTCTGCAATGTTGGTTTAGGAGCAGATTAGGGTTTGACTTGCTTGGAGTTTTGTCCAACCAAATGCTTTGATCTTGATCTCTAAACTTGGATTTTGAGGAGGAGATCAATCCAGGCCTAGGATTACTAAGAAATTCCACTTATGTGGAAAGCCCTAATTTTCAGCAGTAGTTTCGGGTCAAAAACTGAAAATGCTCAGAATCAGATTCTGCTTTGACAGAAAGATGCGCCCTAGGGAGGAGAGTCAGTACAACCTTCTTTTGCTGAAAATCTGTGGAGAGAAACCCAAAAAGTAGGAAGCCCTAGTTTTCGCAGCTGCACAGTGTCTTCTTCTCAGGTTAGCTCTGATACCATGTTAGAATTTTATCATTCAAGCTAGCATTATGCTAGGATCTTTAACTGAGAGAATAACAAGTACAACAATCAAACACAAGAGACAATGAACACAATCTTTTTCCTCGGGGAAACCATAAATGGAGAAAACCCCGCAACTTCCTCAAAGATAGAATCAACAGTAAAAGTAAAACCCCAAAACAGTAAGATGATCTCCCGACATCAGTAGTCTCTTTCTTTCTAGCCCCAACAACTTCTTCTCCCTCAACTATGCGCTACAATTGAGTGTGAGTGAGTGTGTGTTAAATAGAGAGCCTCACTGTCTATTTATACTAATTCTCGACTTAACAATAACTCACTAAGGCCGACTTCACTAGGAAAGTCTAATAATCCTAGGGCCCCGGAACTACGGGGACTTTAACCCTTGATCAATAGGAGGGTTGCCCACAATGACTTGACGTGACTTGTTTACATTATAGAAACTCCCGATCGGAACATCGAGGCATGACATGACTCAATTACATTACAAACACATCCCAAAATAAACATCAGGGTACAATACATAAGATATACAAGTGAATACATTATGAAGTTACAATTACATCAACATGAGGTGCTTCAAGAAACCTGGCAGAAACATTTCCAATTTCTAGGTTGGCCTGCTTGGGGCCTTTAACCTTTTTTCTTCATGGTTGGCTTGGTCCCCGGGTGATGGGAGGGTTGTTCGGGTAGGCAAAGATCCGATTGTGGGAGGCCCAAGTAACCATGTCCTATCTCAGGACTTGATTTTCTTCTTCCATTGCGAGGGGATTTATACTCTCTACCACATTGACTCTTCTTCGGCACGGGGGTCCACTCTCCAGGGTTGGTTAGCGGCTGCCCAATTGGGTCTTTATGATTCTCAAGGTGAAGAATGGACTGCATATGTTCGTTGCTTAAAGTTGGGTGTGATTACATTAGGTTCATCTCCAAATGTGATCAGATGGTCCTTCGATCCGGTCAGGGGTAGTTTTTCAACAAAGTTAGCTTATTTGCACCCAATGCATGATGTTCCTGGTAGGCATGAGTGGTGGTTCCAAATCTGGAAATGGAAATTACCCCTAAGGATAGCTATTTGTTGCTAGTTGGCTTTAGAAAATCGTCTTCTCTCTTGGGACCCGATCGATCCTGGAATTTGCTTATTATGTGGGTAAAACGAGGAAAGCATTATCCATTTATTCATCTCTTGCCATTTCAGTAAATCTATTTGGAAGCTAGTCAGCTATGTCATAAATGATTCATCTCTTTGGAACGAGGATTATCAGTCCTCATGTTTATGCTTGTGGCAGAAACAATATCCAGTATGGAAAACTCTTCCATGTTTCATCTTGTGGGAGTTGTGGAGGTGTAGGAACCTTATCATTTTCGAAGGAAGGAGGCTGGGTTTCTCTGTTATTGCTGATAGAAGTCTAAAGGCTTTCATAGAATTTGGGGGGGATCTCTCGAATGGGGGATGGGCCTGTCAGCTCATAAAGAAGCCAAAGGATTTGTCCCCAGTTCATAGATTGGTTGGCTTCTTCAAAGGTGCTTCCCAGGTAGATTCTAGTCTATGTGGTGCTGGTGCCATCTTAAAGCTGGAGGATCTTAGTTACTATCATCTTTGGCTTAACTGTAGTCCTGGATCTAATACCAAAGGTGAACTGTTAGCGTTGTGGATTCTTCTCTGTTTTTTCTGAGTTTTTGGGTATGGATGGGATTCATATCGTTGGGGATTCGAAGGTAATTATTGATTGGGAAATGGGTCTCCATCTCATTCACCGTGCCTACCTAGAGCCATGGATTCGTCGTATTTGGATTATGATCGAATCTTCCAATGAGTTACCCTGTTCTCATATTCTTCGTGATCATAACTCTCAGGCGGATTGTCTTTCGAAGATGGCTCTCCAGGTGGTTGGCGATTTCATCCATTTTGAAAAAAGATCAGCAGGTGGCTCGTTGTTGGATCGTGGTTGTATGGCCGCTTTCGAATGATGGTTCAGGGCCTTTCTCTTTCTGTTGTTTTGTTTTGGGATGGTCTCGACCTCTTCCCTATTGTCTTTGCTATCTTTTTTGCGGGACTATTGCTTTGTCTATTATTTTTTGTTTGGACTATCATCCTCGGTTGTCTTTTGGTCTATCTTTTGTTTGTCAAGACTCTCTGTGGTCCTTTCAAGAACTATTTCAGATATCTCTGTCGTTGGATTTGTACATCTCTACTAATATTTTTAATGAATATTGCCTTTTTTGAAGAAAAAAAAAGTTCACAAAGCTATAGAGACGTTTTCATAACATATTTCCTTAGCTTGAAATGTGTAACCAACACATCGAACTAATATGATTAAAAGCAAATTCTAAAATCGCAAAGAAGAAAAAATCCTATAATCCCAAAGGAAAATTTTGAAGTCTACTTAAAGCTAAACAACCAAGGGCTGATAAAATTGGAATCACAAAATCTAAACAAATACAATACAATTAAATAGAAATATAGAAGTCTAACCACCGAGTTTATGCTTTTCTCATTTGTCAAATAACAGAAAATAAAGCAAATAACGAGAAAACAAAAGGCCACTAGCCTTCAAGTCCACAAGGAAACCTCTAAGATAATAAACATCTATTTTAGTTGGTCGTAAGTTTGCAAAGCCAAAAATATGTCATATAAGATCTTGATAAATTTAAAGTTTCCAATATCAAACTCATGGGCTCTTCAATAGTGGGGAGGGAAAGTGCCTCTACTTGCCTGAGCTACCATGCCAAAATGAGTTTAGTTCCAACGAGCAAACAACATGCTTCTCCCCTTTCCATTGGACTCTAGAGAAATGCCTACGAAGTAGAAGAGCTCAACAACTACTGTTGTTCCTGGTAATACCTTTATTTCAAGAGGGTTTGTCGAGTGGTCCCTATCAATTATTATTTTGACTTGGAATATTATGAAATGAAAGTGTAGAGAAGCTGCAAAGTTTGATGAATGCCATGTAATGGAGACAGACTCTAGACTCCAGACTCCAAGCTTCTTGGCTATAGCCTTCGCGCTCTCGACTCAAAGCTCAAACTGGCAACGACCAAACCAACTGAATCAATTCCATTTATTGTGAGTGAATGTGATTATATCATTAGGTACTAACATTCACACTGATTCAATATTACATTAACTCAGTATGCGATTATAACTTAGCGAGTCTTGCAGCCTTGCCAAGTGCCATGCGTATTCACGACTAGGTACTGGCAACATCTATAATGACTCATCACATTCAAAAATCAATGCAACCCACCTATTGCCATGTGCCATGTTGAGGTATTAGCATTTGGGTGATGTAAACCGATAGACATCAAATTGATATTTTTAATTTATCCATACCTGTAAATGTTGACATGTGAAATTTAATCCTAGGTGTGAAATGCGTCTGAAAACCCAACTTGTCAATTTCCAGGTTTAAGTTCCATATTTAAAAGTTACAAATGAAGTTGTCTAAATTTTCGACAATTTTACCTGTCCAACAACTGTGTACCCTAAATCTAACTAATTTTTGATTGCAAAATTCTGAATCTAAATTATTATTTTTAAGCACGTATGAATTTAGCAATCTCAAAAACCCTAAAACATCAAAATTATAAAAACAAAAAACAATATTTTATAATGATATACAATATTTCTTCCAAAAATCTTGGCCGAACTCTCTTGAAATCGCACTGAAAAAATCATATTCTTTCCCGGCGAAATCGTCGAACATTTTACAAACCACAATGACATATTCTTTTATTCCCCATAAATACAGTTGTACTGTTCGTTAAAGTTCATATACTTAATGGAAAAATCCATGTCATGTCATCTCATGCTGAAGTGGCAAACAAACAAAGTAAGGGTGCGGTCACATGGGAAGGGGATTTGAAGCCTATTTCTCCGCCCTAATGCGACCGTCCGTCTTTGTCCTTAAACTCTCACCTATGTTCAAGGCAAAGCGCGCAGTTTTCCAGCCAGAAGATATCAAGCAGAGCAAAGATGATCAAGAGACAGTTTTACAGCATAGACCATCCTAATGACAATGATGGTGCCTCTGATAACTCTTCATCATCTTCTGAGGATGATCCTGAACCTACTCATGAACTTTCCACCGATGGCAAATCAGAAGAAGAAGAAACAGCAGCAGCAGCAGCAGTGGTGGAATCCCCAGGTAATCAGTTGGGTGTATTTTAATGCCGTTGGCAATGCATTTTAGAATATGCGGTGTACCATGTCATTGTTGGTTACCGTGTTATTTTTTCCAAAAAGATACGGCTGAGAGAGCGGGATTGATCTGTAAAAGGAGATTTTTGTATGTTGGATTCTGGTTCTCTGAGGCCGCAGGGATGCCTATATGCTTATTTGCTTGTTTTATGAGCCCCGTGATTTAAAATGAAAACAATCACGTCTTCTAGGTTGAAGCAGTGTGGCCATGGCGAAATTATCAGCGTCCTTTGCATCAATGTAATATTTTTGGATTAATCGATGCTTGCTTTTTCAAAAATCAGTGTGCCTCCCAGGATTTTACCCTGTGCCTTCGTGTTAGAATACGCTAGACAGCAAATCGCCACGCCACAGTCCCTCTAACCTCCAACTGATTTTAAGAACTTAATTCTTCCAATGTTTTTCAAAATCCCAGTCTTTTGTAGGTCAAGTAGTCCACAGATTTCATGCAAGTGACCTGTAGGTTGGTTTACCTTGAAGCCCTTTAAGCTCTTGTATATAGAGAGAGATAGAGAGAGAATCTGTTGGGCTGTGTTTTAGCAGTAACTTGGAGCGGTTGTTGTGAAAATAACCCAGGTTCAAAGCATGCTTCTCCCGTGTGGGATTTGTCGGACGTGGTTATTGATCTTGGGATCTGTCGGACGTGGTTATTGATTTTGAGCCTTGTGCCAATTATTGATTGTAGTCTTCAGGCAGTGGGATATGCTTATTTCTATGTTTACCGTCTGTAAAACGGTTGGCTCTTATTTATGTAAATGTAAGTGTTTTCAGGAAATATGCCCAAGGTAACTGCACTGCAATGGTGCCGAGTCCGAGGGTTATCTTTTCTGCTGAATTTCACATTCCATTTGAAGGTCATGCCATGCGGATGTGACAGATCACAACAATATTGGAACCCTGTTGGGCGGATTAATGCTTTCTTGACCTCACCGATCAACAAATGCACCATTGACAGCTTTATACCCTTTGGCAACATATTAGAAGTGTTTGCCATTCACTGCTTGGGCTAACCTCAGGCTTTATTTTGAGAGTTAATTTCAAGTGCTTGACAAAATATAGTCTAATTGAGTCGTTATGGCACACAGTTCGGCTGACTGTAATTGGTTTTCCGTGGAAACTCTGGTGTAAAGTTGCTTTTCATGATGGCCCTTCCCCTCTTAGTTTAGGGGAATTGAGGAACTTTAAGCAAGAGTTGGCTTTACATGTGTGAGTCAAATTCAGTGCTTTCCATCAAGATGTCGAGCCCCTTTCTCGTGGTGCATAGGCTCATTTTCTTACTTTTTTGGCCTTTAGAGAGTGGGATTTTCCTGGTATACCCGTTGTTCATGTGGCGTACTTTTTTCGTTCCATGATGGATTACTATTTATTTGTTCTATGGAGTAATATATACAGCATTTCTCAAAATAAATAAATATTCCCTAATTAAGTTGTTTATTTGTTTTTGTTTCAGAGTCCGGATACCAGAGTGAGAATAGCTCAGACAGTGAGGAAGAGTTCGACGCCACAAAAGGTTCGTTCCATATTTTTCAGTTTCCTTACAAGATGGTTGTTTCAATTTGTTAGAGCGTCTCTCTCTGTTGCTCAACTTTGTGTGCTGTTTCACGTCCATTGGTTCTCTTGTGAAATCCTCATCCATTTTATTGCTGGATGTCCATTGTTTATGGAGGTAATGCATTCTTCTTGTGGCTTATATTTTTAGTTGGAAAAGAAGATTATATTATCGTTAAACTAAAAATATGACATAGATTAGAGAAAAAAATGCAGGACAGGGGATGTCTGCTACCCCCGAAGGTCCGTCCCAAGCTCAAATATCTGTATATTTGATATGTGGATTGGTGAAGATTGCTAGGCATACAAATCACAACACCCTCAGTTCAAGATGGTAGCACTATTTGAGGTAGTTGAAGGATGCTAAAATCCCCCACTTTGTATGGGCCTGGATCCACCACGCACTGTTCTCAGAAAAAAGGAAAGGCATGCCTGCTATATGTAAAACCATGACAGACCACATAGTCTACTTGCAGGAGTGTGACTGAAGTCTTTGAAACAAACCTGCCAGAGATAGAAGGGCTTCTAGACGACCATGCAATATAGAATGGTATGGTCTAGAAAAATATAGCCACCAACTTTACTCCAGTAACTTAAGGAGTTCCAAACTGTGGTTACAAATTATTAGATATGAGAGGTAGTGGGCGTATAGGGACTGAACAACTAAAACCCACAGATCTAATATGAAAAGGTATGAGAACTTACGCCAATACATGCTTTAAAAAGTATCGAAAATACATAAGATGATGCCAGTACTTGCTATGAGATGAATTTCAGGTTGAATGCATGAAATTCAGAATTTAGGACATAATTTAAAATTCCATTAGTTGGTCAAACGTTTGCATATAAAGTAGGTATAACCTTTTTGGTTTTCAAAAACCACACTCAATGTTTTTAACTAAAGTCGTATTTTTTGACAGTTGATATGCTTTAGTATGTTAGATGTGGAAAATAAAAAAACTAAAGCTATAAATTCTCTACCCACACCTTGTAACCATGTTGCAAACTAGACATTTCCATGTTCATTGTATAGATTACACTCATCTGCAGGGAAAAAGGTTTGGGTATGGCTTCACAAAATGGACTGCAAAGAATTATATGCAAAACTTGTGCGGACCATTGGCTGGAGAATAATTTTATCAATCTCCTATGCTTCTCACTGGGATCATTAAGAGCTGTATTGATGCAGTTCTAAACCCCCAAGACATCATGGCCTTTGGCTTGATGCAGAACATCCCATGTATCACCAAGGAAAATTCTAAATACCAGATTTGAGTGTCTTTCTTTACCCAAGTGATATTTCAGAGCTGCTGTCCTTTCTCGAACAGCTCACATACAAGCATAAGAGATGCAGGGCTTCTCAACCCTTTGATGCTCCCATCCTCTTACTTTTCTCCAGCATTCCATGCCCTTCAAAATAAATACATGGCCCCAGTGTTGAAAAACTCTCCGAAAAATCGCTGACTTTTTAAAAAGTCGCGATTTTTTCCCTAAGCTGAAAAATTGGCTGGAAAAAATAGCGACTTTTTCCAAAAAGTTGCAATGGTTAAAATGGCAAGTCTCGACTTTTTTGAAAGAGTCTCGACTTTTCTCGACTTTTTCCAAAAACTTTCCATTTTTGCTAAAATGGCTAGTTTTCCAAAAAATTGCCATTGTAGCCATTTTGTTGTATACTAACACCTTTCCTCTACCATATAAATATTTCAAAACTTTGTTGTATTTGAAGATCAAACCATGCAAGGATAATCTATACAAAATATGTATCTGTTTATCAAAGATCACAATGGTAATTGAATTACTTTTTTCACTATTAGGGAATTTTTTGAGCAAACATATTTTGAGTGATCATCATAGCACATTGTAGGAAAAAGAGAGCAGTGTTTCAAGTGGTAGATGAGTTAGGGCTAAATGTGAGGCTCATGTCAGAAATTCAATTTGGGAGGAGTGAAAAATACGTTTGATGGTTGACAACCAAATCAATAAAATATACCTTTCAAAAATTAGGTTTAAGTCATAAGATGGAGGGACAAATAAAAAGCATTTATGAAAACTTTATATAAACCTAATCATTGGAGTAGGGAAAAATATGAAGTATGAATGGAAAACTCGAGAAGAGAGCATTGGTATTAGATAGCTAGATGCTAGTTTTCCTCGGATACATTTATATATGTGATGTCATGTTGTATTGGTTATCCACTTTTAACTCTTGAGTCCTTGATTGGACAACTATGATGTTTCATGATACAGTATCGACTTTGATGTATCATTTTACATTTGGCATGACTACATGATGATGATATATATCAATGCTTTCTCCATATTTATGTTCCAATGTGTTTATCTGATGTTATTCTTGCTTTAAATATTTAAAATTAAAAAAAAAGAATGTATTTTGTATTTTTTAATGTTGGCCGACTTTTCTCGATTTTTCCCGATTTTTTTCGCCGATGTTGCCGAGAAGTTGTATTCGGGACTTGTTGAGGCCTGGAAATCGCAGGGTACAACAGTTAGAGATTCCCCCCAATAAACGTTCCCAACTAGCCCGTTACTGTTTGGTATGGGGAAACTATCCCCGGCTACCGTAGGTCAAGTAACAAATTAAAAGGTTTTACCGGTTACGGCCCGGTCCACTGTATATATTTTTTGTTTTTTGTGTTTAAGTTATGATGTGCAAGTGCCTATCTAAAAATGCAAATTGATAGAGATAACGAGGAGCGTCACAATGTGATGCGCAGGTTCCTACCTCTCGTCTTAACTCTCTCGCATCTAAATCACAAACAACTAGAAAAGTAACTACAATAACTAACCTATCCTTAGGGAGCAAAAATTATCAGTTATCAATGAGTAATGTATTTCTGCGCATGCATTAAGAAAAATTACAGATAGCTGTTACTTATTTCAGAACACATGAACATTAATAGAAATATGAACAACAAGATAGCTTATTGTTTATGACAACCTTCATTACTCACAGTGGAAATTTCACAAAATAAACTGGAGTGCATTCATAACATGAAAAGAAAATCACTGAGTTAGAACAATCTCACAGTTAATGGAAGTAAGCTGAAAACGAAATAGTTCACATTCATCTGATCCATAGCAAAACATTTGAAACATTCCACCAAGCTTTCTCCAGCAGGAAACTTGTAATTCTTTATTGCAAAAGGAAATAGTTCTTCTTACAATATACTCTCACAAATGATCTGGGAAAAAGTCCTCACTACATCTAAACTCTCCTATATTTATACAAAGAAAACAAAACCTTTGGGCTGCCCCTCGATGACCTTTGGGCTTCCTCAACCTTTCAGTTCCAAAATTTTGTTTTGTAGTATGTGCTCATAATTTATACAATATGTTACATTTTAAATTAAAATTTAAGAGCACTTTATGAAGAGGGACTAGCTTGGTCGCTGATGAACTTTTTCCAAGCCTGGGCCTCTGCTGCTATCGATCTGCTCAATAATCTATTGGTCTTTTTGAGATCCTGTTAATCTCAGACCCTCACTTTCTTCTTCTCTTTTCTTTATCTCTTCTTCTTCATTTCTCTTTCTCTTCCTTCCTTGCTGCCTCCTCTGCAGCTCTCTTTCTTTCTTCTTCCTCATTCTTCAACCAATTCTCTGCCTCTTCTGCTTTTGTCTTTTAGACATATCTTCTTTATAGCAATCACCCTGTCATAAACATAGCATGTCCTTAGACCATTGAGCTTTTACCAAAATAACAAAAAACTGTATCAGTCTATTTACCTCCTCCATATGCATTCTGTAAAATAAACTATACACAGTATTAATGCATGAAAAGAAAGAATGACAAGGCAAAGAAAATCCTGCAAGTTTGTGTCTTAAAATCCTCTAAGTCCACCGTCATTAATTAAAATCACAACCTCGGTAGAACAGACTCCTCTTGATCTAGGCCGCATCTGAACTAACTCGAAATCCTTCGATGAAAGCATGAACCACATTGCCGCTGCTGCTAATCTCCAAAACACTAGATCTTGCATTGTGCTCCTCATCGTATATAATCCCTTGGTGCAAAAGAGTCGGCGGGAAAAAACCTTATCGACAGTCGGAAGCACTAGACGTCGGGATAATAGTTCACTAGACAGCCGCAACGGCGGGCATTAAGCCAACTGTGGGTTCCGCGGATCAAAAACTTGTCGGCAGTCGAAAGCTCTAAACACTATGCGTCGGCGATTCAAACCTCAACACGTCTGCAGTGTCAGTGCTTCAAAGCTAAATGCTGCCGTAGTGTCGGCGATCCCGAGCACTAAATGCCGCCGATAGTTATGCGTTGGCGATTGAAAAAACTAATCACTGATGCGTTGGCGGTTGAAAACACTAAACATCGGGCATATGGTCTGATCGACAGCCGCAACGGCGGACTCACAAACAATTATGGTTCCGCGACAAAATACAATCCGTCGGGGATTAGAAGTTCTGACTGCTAAAGGTCAGAACTCCAAACCTCAACGTTTTCGCAATGTCGGCAATGCAAAAGACAAACCCTCTTAATATTTTTATTTGATTGGGACTTCCCTTATGAGGCAACCACAGATGTGACCAATCTGATGCGAAGTTTCCATCTAGCCTTGCAGACCAGTCTCGACTCAAAACAAGTCCATAAACATCTGGAATGTCTGCTACTACAATGTCAATATACTGACATACTCTTTCATTTGCAGATAAGCGAATCAACACATCTTCCGTTTTCCCTACTACTTTTACAGATGTCCTGTCTAATTGAAGAACTTGCCAAGTAGATGGTTTAGGTTGACCATTGATTTTCTTGCAGACTGAGAGTGGCATAACGTTGACTGATGCCCTTGAGTCTACTAAACAATTGTGCACATTATAGTTGAAAATCTCAAAAGTTAGGAGAAATGGTGGGGTTCTAAACTTAGACTTACCTCCCACACTTGCTTCACCAACTTCTTCTTCAGGTTGGTTGTTAGTGGGAAGCTCTTCTTCTAGTACTTCAAGTGCTTTTAGCAATTTTTCTTTCTGTTGATGTACATTACACATTTAAAATAATGAGATATTTGCCTTAGCCTTTTTAATGTCTTCCACAATATCATACCTCATCTCAGGTGCTTTGAGATTCTTCTTGACATTATCAACCTTATCTTCAATAGGCTTAACAGGCATGTTAATTTTCTTAGGATCTTGACTTGAAATGGTAAATTCAGGTATTTTATCAGTTGTAGTGTTCTTTTGTATCTTCTTCATATTTTCTTGAAGTTTCTTGATCTTCGGAAGTATTGACTTGTCTTCTTTTAACAAACTCTGACTTCTTGTTGTCACATTGGTTTTTGATGTTTCCTCTTGTTTCAGAGAACCTTCCTCTTCTGTATCAAACATTGAGACACAGTCCCATAAAACCAGAGTATCCTCCTCATGTTTTTCTGTGGATTGATTGTCCTTTTCTACCTCCTTATCAATTTCTGTTAGTTTGGAGTCCAATAACTGATTCATTACCAACGTCATAGAATTTATCCATTGGGGGCAATTCTTCTCAGAATGAGGCTGCTGATGAAAAGTGCAAAAATTATCCATGCTTACCTCAGTTAAATTCATTGCTGCAGGACTATGTGGAGGAGGTTTAGGTTGATTGTTGTCCTCCCTCTTTTTATAGTAAGGTTTATATGATTCGTAAGCTTCTTTTTCTAGATCTATCACTCTGTTGGAGAGCTTCTGCATCATCTTCAACATCCCTTCAAAATCCTGAGACCGCTCATCCTTAGGCTTAGTCAGTAATAAAGGTTTTTTGCTTCCAAAAGTCTTTTCTCTCGACTGCTCAGGATAATTTTCTATGCTTTCCAACTCAGCCTCTACCTTCTTAGCTTCTTCATAAGTTTCTGCTAATGTAGGTCTCACTGATCTCTTGGCAAACATGGCTAGATCAGGCCCAAGGGCTGAGGTATAGTATTCTATCAGAGCATTTTCAGATGGCTTATTTAATGCAGTAAAATTGTTTAGGTAAGCAACAAATCTTTGAGTGAAATCATGTACTTTTTCTTTTCTTTCTTTCTTTAGAGCACATAACCCCTTCATCAAGGCTGCATGAGTTTTCTGAATTGCATATTTACTTTTAAACATCCTCTCAAATGTGTTCTAATCTGTGATTGAATTTGTAGGAAGTGCAAAATACCATGAGGCTGCTTTTCCTTTCAGAGTGTGGGGAAACAATCTACGCACTACATCTTCATGCTCCCTAGCTCGTAATCCTTCTATAGCCAAGTAAAAACTTTGTAAATGATTATCTACCAAAACTCCTTCACTTGGTTCAAACTTGGGTAACATCTTGTCAAAAGCTTGAGGCAAATCATGCAAGGGAGGTGTCAAATTTAAAGGTGACCTAGCTTTCCAAGCAGGCGGTGGAGGTGGTTGGTTTGCATTTACATGAGCTATGATTCTGAGTGGAGAATGAGGTGGTGACTGAACAGGGGTCCGGCAAGGTGAACAGTAAGGTGAATCTGGGTCCAACTAATTCAAAGGTTGTTCAACTTCTTGTAAGGCTGCTTCTACCAGTTCTTCAAGATCTTCTACCAACACTGAGTCTTCTAATTTAGGGCGATCTTTCTTCTAATACTCCCTTCTAGGTAAGACAAAAATGATAGGTAATCCTCCAATCTTTTTTGCATATGCCATAGTAATTCTTCTTAAATCATCAACCACTTCGTTATCTACAGGATACAGATACCCTTTCTCTTTATCTTCAGGAGTGGATTTGTGAAACAAACTACTTTCAGAACTGTCACCGGTGGAGTAATTTTGAGGAAATGAGTTTCCTCGGCCAACCATGCACTGGTGGCCCTCCTTCTAGCTCCAAAAACTGTTGAGGCCTAGAGAATTGCAGGTAACAACAGTTAGGGATTCTCCCCAATAAACGTTTCCAACTAGCCCGTTATTGTTTGGTATGGGGAATCCGTCCGGTTTACGGTCCGGCTACCGTAGTTCAAGTAACAAACTAAAAGGTTTTACCGGTTACGGCCCGGTCCACCGTATATATTTTTTGTTTTTTGTGTTTAAGTTATGATGTGCAAATGCCTATCTAAAAATGCAAATTGATAGAGATAACGAGGAGCGTCACAATGTGATGCACAGGTTCTTACCTCTTGTCTTAACTCTCTCGCATCTAAATTACAAACAACTAGAAAAATAACTACGCTAACTAACCTATCCCTAGGGAGCAAAAATTATCAGTTATCAATCAGTAATGTATTTCTGCGCATGCATTAAGAAAAATTATAGATAGTTGTTACTTATTTCAGAACACATGAACATTAATAGAAATATGAACAACAAGATAGCTTATTGTTTATGACAACCTTCATTACTCACAGTGGAAATTTCATAGAATAAACTGGAGTGCATTCATAACATGAAAAGAAAATCACTGAGTTAGAACAATCTCACAGTTACTGGAACAATCTCACAGTTAATGGAAGTAAGCTGAAAACGAAATAGTTCACATTCAACTGATCCATAACAAAACATTTGAAACATTCCACCAAGCTTTCTCCAGCAGGAAACTTGTAATTCTTTATTGCAAAAGGAAATAGTTCTTCTTACAATATACTCTCACAAATGATTTGGGAAAAAGGCCTCACTACATCTAAACTCTCCTATATTTATACAAAGAAAACAAAACCTTTGGGCTGCCCCTTGATGACCTTTGGGCTTCCTCAACCTTTCAGTTCCAAAATTTTGTCTTGTAGTATGTGCTCATAATTTATACAATATGTTACATTTTAAATTAAAATTTAAGAGCACTTTATGAAGAGGGACCAGCTTGGTCGCTGATGAACTTTTTCCAAGCCTGGGCCTCTGCTGCTATTGATCTGCTCAGTAATCTGCTGGTCTTTTTGAGATCCTGTTAATCTCAGACCCTCACTTTTTTCTTCTCTTTTCTTTATCTTTGCTTCTTCATTTCTCTTTCTCTTCCTTGCTGCCTCCTCTGCAGCTCTCTTTCTTTCTTCTTCCTCATTCTTCAACCAATTCTCTGCCTCTTTTGCTTTTGTCTTTTAGACATATCTTCTTTACAGCAATCACCCTGTCATAAACATAGCATGTCCCTAGACCATTGAGCTTTTACCAAAATAACAAAAAACTGTATCAGTCTATTTACCTCCTCCATATGCATTCTGTAAAATAAACTATACACAGTATTAATGCATGAAAAGAAAGAATGACAAGGCAAAGAAAATCCTGCAAGTTTGTGTCTTAAAATCCTCTAAGTCCACCGTCTGTAATTAAAATCACAACCCCGGTAGAACAGACTCCTCCTCTTGATCCAGGCCGCATCTGAACTAACTCGAAATCCTTCGATGAAAGCATGAACCACATTGCCGCTACTGCTAATCTCCAAAACACCAAACTCTGCACTGTGCTCCTCATCGTATATAATCCCTTGGTGAAAAAGAGTCGGCGGGAAAAAACCTTATCGGCGGTCGGAAGCACTAGACGTCGGGATAATAGTTCACTAGACAGCCGCAACGGCGGGCATTAAACCAACTGTGGGTCCCGTGGATCAAAAACTCGTCTGCAGTCGGAAGCTCTAAACACTATGCGTCGGCGATTCAAACCTCAACACTTCCGCAGTGTCGGCGCTTCAAAGCTAAACGTTGCTATAGTGTCGGTGATCCCGAGCACTAAACGCCGCCGATAGTTATGCGTCGGCGATCGGAAAAACTAATCACTGATGCGTCGGTGGTTGAAAACACTAAACATCGGGCATATAGTTTGATCGATAGCCGCAACGGTGGACTCACAAACAATTATGGTTCCTCGACAAAATACAATCCGTCGGCGATTGGAAGTTCTAATTGTTAAAGGTCGAAACTCCAAACCTCAACGTTTCCGCAATGTCGGCAATGCAAAAGACAAACCCTCTGATCAATGTCAAAAATCATTTCGATACCGATAAAACACATGATCGTCGACAGTCAAAACAATCAGTCTGAGAAAAATAAAACAAAAAGGAGATAAAGCGCTGATCGGCGAGAAACATGACTAATCATCAGGACGTTCATGGTTATGCCTTCCGAAACGGTGGCAGCATAGAGGACTAATGCCCCGATTCCTTCATCAATAGACTTCCGACAGTGATAAACGGAATCATCGAAAACGTTAAGTGTTCAAATAAAACGAAAGGCTTTTCGGCTGGGCGACGGAAATATTAGTTCATTCAACCTCCGACACAGCGGAAACAAAAAAGTCATCTCATCATCCGACCTCCAACAGCAATAAAAAAATCATCAAAAATCAGACCTTAAGCTTCGAGCAATAAAACAAACTCCACAGTCTTTATGCATTGGCTAGACAACGGCAGTGCTAGATTATTCAAATCTCGAAACTAAAGGAAAACAATTGGCCTTACTTTTGACTTCAAAAGATCAAAATTTATAGCAGATGAAAGACAGGTTTTAGGAAACCAAACAATCCCAGGCAAGATAAAATCAAAAGGAGGGTCCAAATTTTTTTAGAAATTTGAGAAAAAAGGTTGCAGCTGCAACAGGACCCTTGCCGACTTTTTCAACATTGCATGTCCCTGAGTAGTGAAACATGACTCCTTTTACTTGGCTGAGTATGCGAACCAAGTCAACACTTTTCTATAGAGTTGGCCAGGCTCCTGTATTTTGGTCAAACTTGGCAAATTATTGCCAAGTTTTCCTGGGTTTATGTTTTCTGTTTTTTTAATATGCCAAGTTATTGCTGAGTTTTGCTTTGAATTTTACCAAGTCGCCAAGTTGACTCTCCATTTTGGGTTTGCTGGGTCCAAGTCATGTGACTATTGTCCTGAGACAAGCTTGGAGTCTCTTGATAAAAGGAGAATTGCTTGATTCCCAGATTCCAGTCATATAGGATTTTCTTGCTTTTGTTTATTACAGATAATTTTACTTTTGTATGTCGTATTGCTGCACACGGTTTTGTATGAATTGATTTATATCAGTGAGCCAGAAATCATTTTAATTTCTATTTCTAAAATAAACTTCAACGTGGCCAGCCATGGGATCTGTTCATAGTTTTTTTCATTTCTTAGAAATGTTGAAGTGCAGGTGTGATAAATTTATTGCTTTTCTTAGGTTTGATGTCTAAAATATTGAAGAAATTTAGTATTTCTTAGGACATGAAGCATTTGCCACACCATTACTGACTGAAATATTAAGTTGCTGTTAGATATGCCATTAGATTGGTTTAAACTTTAAACTTTACTCTTTTTGAAAACTGTGAAGCTGTATAGTTATTTTTTTTTTAAATTGAAAATGCATGGGTAACACAAGGATGTATTTTAGGGCTGATCTCTACAGCTGGTTCTGTTTAGTTTCAATCACACTGAGTTAGCTGACTTACTTCGGTTACCATTTTACAAATTAGGCATAAAATAATGAGTCATTGCAATCTGCCCTCCGCCAAGCTATTTTTAGAGATTATGCTCCTATAACGTTGAAGTCTTCATAATGTGTATATAGGAAGACATAAACTGACTCTATATCTTGCAGCTTGGCCAGGCCAGTTAACCAGTGATGACAATGGCGAGTCTGAATTGCATCCAGACAGTTTTAAACAAAAGAGGAGCAGTGATTCGATAGATAGAGGAAACATAACTATTGCAGTAGCCCAGGAAAAGCATTCTAATCAGTGGGCAGAAGCTGTAGAAGAGACAGAGAAGGACCGGGCTTTGCATAACTTAGATGATTGTGTTATAAAGTGCAAATCAGTCTTTAAGTGCAAGCTCTGTCCAAGAATTGTTTGTCTATCTGTGGACACAATGGAAGCACACCTTGTTTCAAAGGTATATGCAATCTTCAGGAGTTTGATTTATGATGTTAGACCTTTGGTAGCCAATTGAGGAGTATAAAGAATAATACTTTCAAGTGATGTATTTGTAGTTTTCTGATGAAAGGTCAACTTGTTTTAGCAATTTTTTTTGTTTCTTTTTTGAAGTATAAATAATAGTTAATGGATTTGAAGGAATTCTTTTTTTGAATGGAATGCACAAGTTTACGTTGTTTTTAGCAATTAGAGTTCACAGTTTAGTTGGAAGAGTCTTACAAGAAGAAAATAACCATGGTATTTATTATATGTGCATTTCTAGTTGTTTTGCTATGTTAGGCTCTGGCAATATGGATGTCGCTTTTTCAAATAACATGACAGGGATGCATTGCTCTGTAGGATGTGTCCCCTGCTTTCCCTGTGGACTAGGAGGTGCCTTTGGGATGTCCCTTTTTGTCCTCGGTCAGCAAGGGGATGCCTTGTGCCCCATTTGGGTAGGGGGGTCCCTTATGCCCCATTCCCTGTCATCCTTTGAAATTTGGGGGCCCCCTCTAGCTACTCTGGAAAATTGTTCCCCTTCCTGGATGTTCTGGATACACAACCTTTTTTCATTATAAAAGAAAATTTATATTAAAATATAGATTTACTTATTGTCTTCGCTATACTTGTTGGCAGAGGTGATCCCGATACATACTATTAAAATTAAATACACAATTCCGACTAAAAATTGGTTTTGTACTATCTTGCACAAGTTTCTGGAAAGTGGGTATGTTGGGTACATGGGTAAGAGCATTCAATATAGCTAGAGCATAGAAGCTTTGCCCAAATTCACAGGAAATTGAATGGAATGCACAAGTTTACGTTGTTTTTAGCAATTAGAGTTCACAGTTTAGTTGCAAGAGTCTTACAAGAAGAAAATAACCATGGTATTTATTATGTGCATTTCTAGTTGTTTTGCCATGTTAGGCTCTGGCAATATGGATGTCGTTTTCTCAAATAACATGACAGGGATGCATTGCCCTGTAGGAGGTGTCCCCTGCTTTCCCTGTGGATTGGGGACTAGGAGGTGCCTTTGGGATGTCCCTTTTTTTCCTTGGTCAGCAAGGGGATGCCTTGTGTCCCATTTGGGTAGGGGAGTCCCTTATGCCCCATTCCCTGTCATCCTTTGAAATTTGGGGGCCCCCTCTAGCTACTCTGGAAAATTGTTCCCCTTCCTGGATGTTCTGGATACACAACCTTTTTTCATTATAAAAGAAAATTTATATTAAAATATATATTTACTTATTGTCTTCGCTATACTTGTTGGCAGAGGTGATCCCGATACATACTATTAAAATTTAATACACAATTCCTACTAAAAATTGGTTTTGTACTATCTTGCACAAGTTTCTGGAATGTGGGTATGTTGGGTACATGGGTAAGAGTATTCAATATGGCTAGAAGCTTTGCCCAAATTCACAGGAAATGTCATGTTCCAATGTTTTAAAATTTCTTCAATTCTATTATTTTTATATTTTGGTTTAAATTTTGTGTCTGCAATGTGCACACACATANTAATTTCATAGCTTAAGCTATTTAGCCTCTAAAACCTCTAGTAGTGTCATGAAATTCAATCCTTTTAAATTTGCTCACACGCCTAGGTCCATGTTACATAAATTGGGTTTGTGTGACTTGAAGTCAACTCTTCACTAACTATGCAGGACTCATACGCCATGGTATGTTTTGTAAATTTGACCTACAATTTCTTCACATTGTATGAGTTTGTAGAGGCAAATTGCATATCTATATTCATAAACCATGAGATTCAATCTTTTTTTAATTTCTTGTTCCAACTCCATCTCTATTATTGCTCCTAGGATTGCTTGGTATTTGGGTACCTCTACAGTATTTAGATGGTAACCTCTGCTTAATTCTCATGTGAATGAACTTGATTGTTTCAAGTTTCAACTAACATCAAACTTTCAAAGTGTTTGGTATTTTGAGTTTGCTGTTGTTTATGACTCTAAATTGCTATATCAATCAATAGGAATGATGTAAGCTAGCTATAAACATTTGAGACTTGAGTTATAATTGTTCAATATCTTAGTACTGGTTTAGAAAGATCCATGTTTATTCACTTTTGTACATTGGCATCTTATATTTCGAGTGTGAGTGGATCTAAAGAGCAAAGAGGCATGAGCCCTCTTAATTTATATAACCCAGAATTTTCTTAAGATGGCATGTTTGAGATATTCAATTGATTTTTTTAATTGTACATTGGCATCTTATATTTTGAGTGTGAGTGGATCTAAAGAGCAAAGAGGCATGAGCCCTCGTAATTTATATAACCCAGAATTTTCTTAAGATGGCATGTTTGATATATTCAATTGATTTTTTTAATTGTTGGTGATTTCTTGGCACAAGAAACAACGATCATTCAATTGATTTTTGGCACTTTTCTTATGATTTTGGTCCCCACATGATTAGGAGCTTGTAGAAGCTCCCTACATGTCAAGGAACTTTTGAAGGCTCCTAAGTAGACATGGAGCTTCTACAAGCTCCCCCCAAAAGGGGAGGCTAGGGCAAGTTCCCCAAAAGATCTCAAAATGCATTTGCTCCCAAGCTCCCAACAAGAAGGGAGTGTGCGTTTTGTACGAACTCCGAAGTTCCCCGGAACGAGGAAATGTTGGGACAGGTTGCCCAAGTCCTTGGAGTGATACTTGTGCAACAATGGTTTTGTACTAACAAGGAAAACATAATATGGAAAAGGCTTGTCAAAATTGTAGAGGATCCACCTTAGCTCAACCTATAGGTGGGGCTGCACAACCCAGTGGTCAATGCACATGCAAGGTATCGATTGCTAAACTGACACAACTATGGACCTCCTTCCCAATGTGTCACTACTGGAAGGAGTTCCTCTTTTAGGTATCTTAGGTCCAATAGTGAATGAACCTAGACTAACCAAGGGAGAGACCCTAGCCAAGCTTTTTCAAAGGTTAACGAAGAAGTTCTAACTAACCCCAAATACTTGCCTAGCTCTATTTTTAGGAAAGAGAGTCTAACTATAGATAATTACTTAGATACAAAAGACTTGTCAATTCAGTATTTCAATGATGTGCAAGAAATAACCATGAGCATTAATAAACACATGATACTACAAATGAAATAGAAGCATTCACATTAACAGTTAACCATTTTAGTTCTTGAATAATAAAGCAATGTTCCCCTCAGGTTCCAGGACAACAGGACGCGGGAGCGGGGAGACGCACATTTAGGACGTGTGGAGACCACCCCCAAATTTTAGAGAAATTCATGGGGGACAGGGGACGACGAGACACGATAGTCATAAAAATATGAAAAATATAAATCCCAAAAATAACAAACCATCCCAAGCGAATTAGTGAATTACTAAATAGTAATACTACATTCATCATTCTGCAATCATGCAATGTAAATGCAAAGTTCAAACACATTACACGATTCATCAAGATTATCATTATATTAATAATAAATATATGAAGCTATGATTAACATGAACATCATATTTCATGTTTGTCACTTCTAAGTTCCAAGTCTTTGTCATTTGATATTTGATATTTCAGATTTGACTTTTTAAGTTATTGAAAAAATGAATCAATGATATTTCAGATTTGTCACTCTCCTCTCACGATGGTTGTTGAATAAACTTTCACGGCTTTGTAAGTTTGTAATGCCAAATGAAATCAGAAATAAATATTAAAGAGTTGATCTCGATAGCTTAGGATTAGGTTAGAAATTAGATTTAGTTTTTAATTTTTAATATTTTGTTTTTTTGTGTTAAATTTTAAATTATAATACATAAGTTTTCTTTAATAATTTATTTAATTAAACTCTTGTTTCATTTTTAATTTTTTTAAATGCAGGTTAAGAAAATTCGAAAATATCCTGGGTAAGTTTTGGAGTTTTGGGCGGGACGCCAGGAAGTCCCCCCAAGTTTCGTCGCCCACCGAAACGTTTCGCTTTGCGTCTTGCCAAGTTTCCCCGAAAGTGAGACATCCCGAGACGTTTCGCATGGAGTTTCGGCGTCCTCGGGACGCGAGAAACGCCAAAACGTGTCATCAACCCTTAGGGAGGAGTCCCTGTGGAACACTGCAATAAAGTAACCCCCCAAATCCCAAATGGCTTGATAGTCACAAGGATTGTCAAGCTACTGTAGCCCTTCGATCCTCCGCGAGATCCAACGATGATTCTCGACCCAATCTTTTAGAGCACTAACCAAGGAGGATCAACTATACCCTTGGACACACCACTCTACCTCTCAATTGCATGAAGAGTAATCTTCTTGAAATGCCGTGTTTAGTGCACTACAATAATAGGATGATCGATAGGTTGGTTTCAAGATCTCTATAGGGGTACTTGATATACTCAAAGTATGTGGGGTCCAAGTCCGTGTTCAATGTTGTCTAATGTGGTACTACTCGAAGAAGGGTACTAGATCGGAGTCAAAGGGGATGTCCAACCTCTTACACCTAATGAGGATGCAAGGAGACTTATCCCAACAATGCTCGCTATCTAGTAGGGTTCCCCTCAACTGCAGTTTTTCCCATTGAACGACAAGCTCCTGATGATCTTTATAAATGTTGGCACACGTCTTCTACCCAAGAATCCTAACAATCATTTCTCCATATATGCTCGTTATCATTTACTAAAATACTTCTAATTGAAGCAATATATGTATCAACGTATGATGTGCATGCAACAATAACTCATAGCATTAATTAAATCAACATCAATAAAATAACAACCATTTGAACAAGGAACAATGACTTATAATAATTTTTAGTATAACAATGACAATAAATCTGATCCATTCCAAGGCTTGATTGGCACCATCGACTAGTTGCATTGAGAGTAGCGAGGTGCTTACAAGTTACAACCCAATATGGGGGAGATGTTGTAATGCGTAACTTTATGTAACATGTCGTTCCCATAAAAAAAGAAATAAAAATGCAAATGATGTCAGGTTAAACAAAAAAATTAAATTATATTGATTTGATCTTAATGCTAGATATATCAAGAACCAAGAGGGATCAAATATCTTGAGGGGTAAATTTTTTCTTCATGTGTAAAAAATTTAAGATAAAAAGAATTTACACCTTAAGAAAAATTGAATCCCTCTCGTTGCTTGATAGATTCAGGTTTAAGATGGATCTATGTTGGTGCCTTGTCCCAGTCGACTCCTTGGTCGTATCTCAGTTGGATCGACTCAGTCGAACCTATGAAGGGACAGTGGAGTATGGTCTGGACTACAGGAGGTCGGATGGGATCAGGTTGATTGGCTTTAAGATTCAGATTGGGTAGGCAGTGTAGCAGACCGAAAGAGCACTTTCGGATGTTGTTTCAGTTTGGGCTCGACAACAGTGTCGTGGTTTAGTCGGAAGCAAAAGTTTGTTGCTTTGAGTTCTGCAGAGGCCGAGTATATGGGAGCCAGTCAGGCTAGTTGCGAGGAGTTGTGGCTTCGCAAGTTGCTGGTGAATTTATTTGGTTAGGAGTTGAGGCCTATGGTGATATATTGTGACAATCAGAGTTGCATCCAGCTTTCTGAGAATCCAGTATTTCATGAACGGTTAAAGCATATTGAGATCAGGTACCATTTCATTCGATATTATGTTCAGAGAGGAGCAATGACTTTATAGTACATTTCCATTGATGAGCAGGTTGCAAATATTCCGACGAAATCTTTGGGGAGGGGCAAGTTTGTTTTCTTCAGGGACAAGTTGGGAGTGGTGCAAAACACCTTACTTGGTAAGAGGGAGTGTTGATTTTTGTACCTAGGAAAGTGTTCCCCTAGGCGACTTTAGCCTTAGTCACTTAAAAGGAGAAAATAAAGTGACTTTAATGTGACTTTAGAGATTAAAGTCAAATTTTGATAAATTTAAGTGGGTGAGTGAAATTAATATTTATGAGAATTAAATAAGAGCATTTATTCTCATCCATTGATCTAGTCTAATCTCAGCCATTGGATTAGATGGCTGTTCACCTACCTAGGGTTTAGACAAAAGCAAGGGAAAAGGCATTTGCATTCATTCTTGTGATGAGAAGAAGAGAGAAGAGAGAGGAGGCACGAAAACCGAGGCCGTTGAGTTTCCAGGCAGCATGATTTTCGAGAAGTTTTTGTTCAGCATACATTCCAAGGTGACTGTAGAGTACGATTTTGAGGGCATGAAAATCGAGGATAGACAGAGCACATTTACCGAGAAGGTTGGCTCATTTATTGAGGCCGTACTTTGCACAATTTTTGAGGCCGTACATGGACAGATTTTGAGGTCTGTACAGCCTGTACGAACTGTACCGTTTTGCACAGAAATCGAGGAGGATTTCTGCACAAATTGAGGCCGTTGGGCACAAAAATCGAGGATTGTTTTGGCACGGTTTTCGAGATTCAATCTGGCACAGAAATCGAGGAGGTAGTTTGGCATAGAAATCGAGAAAATCTGGGTGCATTTAATGTAGTAGAGATAAGTTGTACTTCTACTGTACTTGCTGTTCCATTTTACTGAAGAAATAATAAATACTCTCTCCTAACAGGTTTTCCCCTTGTGGGTTTTTCTTGGGCATGTTGTCAAAAATTTACTATGTCTGAAAATTTCATGGTGTGCATTTATTGTTATTTTCTGTCATAAAAGTTGAGTTACAACAGTGTTTATTTCAGTCTGAAATTTTATGTTATTTCCAGCCTTATGCATTTTATGCATTTCTGGGTTTGGCATTAAACTGAGATAATTTTTGCAGTGTTCCACCAAGTTTCTGGGACGGGGGGGCGTGGGAGCGGGGAAACGCACATTGGGGATGTGTAGAGACACCCCAAAATTTTGGGGTATTTCGGGGGACGGGGGGCGAAGAGGCGTCAGGGTCCCTAACATAGGGGGGTTGGTCTCTAAAATTATAAAAAAGAAAAAAAATAATAAAAATATGAACCCCAACATATAAACATATCAATTCCTCATCCCATCACCATTTGCATACTAGCATGCTTATGTTCCCGAAGAATTTAGTGTAATTTAATGTAATCGTTATAGCCAAGCATATCATATCGATGTTTGTTTCTTTTTATTTGTTTCTATTTCGTTTTAAAATGACTATTTAGCAGTGTTCCACCAAGTTTCCGGGACGGGGGGGCGTGGGAGCGGGGAAACGCACATTGGGGACGTGTAGAGACACCCCAAAATTTTGGGGTATTTTGGGGGAGGGGAGGGCGGCGAGGCGTCAGGGTCCCTAACATAGGGGGGTTGGTCTCTAAAATTATAAAAAAGAAAAAAAGAATTAATAAAAATATAAACCCCAACATATAAACATATCAATTCCTCATCCCATCACCATTTGCATACTAGCATGCTTATGTTCCCGAAGAATTTAGTGTAATTTAATGTAATCGTTATAGCCAAGCATATCATATCAATGTTTGTTTCTTTTTATTTGTTTCTATTTCGTTTTAAAATGACCATTTAGTGTAAAAGCCTAAAATTTAAGATGAACCATTTGTTTTTTAAGTAAAAAAATTTAAAAAATTGAGGGCAGTGGCGGCCTGTCGGAGCCCCCCATTTTCAGGAGGGGGCGTGTGGGAGCCCCCCAATCCAGGAAACTCCTAGACCCACGTTTCTCCAAGTTTCGCAGAAAGGGGGGCGTTGGGAAACATTTCCCATGTAGCCCCCCAGCCCCCGGGGCGTGGGAAGCGTAGGGGGCGAGCCCCCGACCCTGGGAGGCGCGTCCCCGTGGAACACTGCTATTTAGTGTAAAATCCTAAAATTTAAGATGAACCATTTCCTTTTTAAGTAAAAAAAATTAAAAAATCGAGGGCAGTGGGGGCCTGTCGGAGCCCCCCATTTTCAGGAGGGGGTGTGTGGGAGCCCCCCAATCCGGGAAACTCCTATACCCGCGTTTCCCCAAGTTTCACAGAAAGGGGGGCGCTGGGAAACGTTTCCCATGGAGCCCCCCAGTCCCCGGGGCGTGGGAAGCATAGGGGGCGAGCCCCCGACCCTGGGAGGCGCGTCCCCGTGGAACACTGAATTTTTGACATTTAAACCGGAGGCTTAAACTGAGAAAAACTTACACCACCAAGAAGAGAAAGAGGAGAGTGAAGAAGAAGAAAGGGTTCCCAAGGCAGTGTGTTACTTTTTCCAAGAAGATTCAACAACACATTTCCCAAGGCAGCCTATAAGGTGACCGTACAATACTTTGACAGGACTGTACAGTAGCATGCGTGGGCACAAATTCCAAGGCAGTGAATGTAGCATTTAATGTAGCCTGTCAGTATCGTACAACAGAGTTAATCTGGTATGTGGCACAAAAATCGAGGCAGAAAAGTGAGCAAGCTGTATAGCAGGTACATGAACATGTGGACAGGTCGTATAGCAGGCCACACTGCTGTTCATTGGCATGATTTTCGAGGTAGCTGACTGCTGTCATAAATTTCTGAAATTTTGTTAGTGTTGGGAAAGAGATATTCTAATTTCTATGTAAAGAAAATTTCCGAGTTTCTTCTTCTTAATTAAAAATTTCTTCTCGTTGTGTTTTCCCCAGGTTGGGGTTTTGCCCTCGTCAAGATTGACCAAAAATATAGTTGTGTTCAACGTTGTTGTTTAGTATCTTGGGTTAAAGAGTCTTTTGGCATGGTGTTTTAAGTTTCAAAGTTTGCATGTAATTCTTTAATTTAAATCCTAGCAGCTGAAAGTGTTTGACAAAATGTCTAAGTCAGAATCTTGATAATTTTGTCATTTTCTTCATGGTATCAGAGCTGTACTGAACAAGGTAGTAAGCTAATTTGTTTCATAGTGTGTTGAAATTTTCAGTCTTGAAGTTAATGGCAACGAGCTTAAGGTTTGAAGATCGGTTGGATGGAGAATCCAACTTTAGCCCATGGAAGGAGCCCATTGTTTTATTGTTGGAGGAAGTTGAACTATGGGATATAGTTGAGAAGGCAGTCACAGTACCTGATAAGACTATTGACGCGGGTGGTTTTGCAGCTTATTAGAAGAGAAATGTGAAATCCAAGAGTGTGATACTTGATGCTATCAAGGATCACCTTGTTCCTGGTATTGTTAAATTTTTGTACCTTGGAAGTTGTTCCCCTTTGTGATTTTGCCTAAGTCACTAGGAAAAGGGATTAAGTTCACATGACTTTTGTATTAATGACTTGAGATGAGCATTAAATGCACTTTAGGGATAAAAGTGCACTTTAACTAAAAAATTAAAAGGGTGGTGGAATGAAAATTAATTTATGGAGAGAAAAAGGGAATGATCTCATCTACTCATCTAATTCAATCTGGGCCCTTGGATTAGATGGCCTTTCACTTACCCAACGAATTTTTATTTAGAGACAAATTGTCCATGTGAAGAGGCAATTCTACTTGGATATTTGGGAGAGAGATCGACTTCTTGAGTAATAGAGAAGGACGCAACATCAGAGGAGTATTGGCACGATTCCCAAGAGATTGTACAACAATTAATGCACAACACAAATCCCAAGGATATGCTGGGCACAAATTCCTATGAACAGTACAACTGCATTTATTGCAGAGACCATACAAGAGACATTCAATTTTCAACTTTTAATTTTGGGCACAAATTTGAGAAGCAGGCACAAACTTCGAGGTAGTAAATGTGTACAACAGTGGGCATAAATTTCGAGGCATGACCAACTGAAAACATGCACGAAAATCGAGGATCGTACAATACTTTTGTCACTCTGTACGCTGTGTAAGAGGCTTAATTTTCGAGGAGGTTGGGGCTACATGAATTTCATGGCAGTTGGTAACACAATTTTCGAGATACTGCTGAGTTGGTGGTTGAGATAAGTTTGTCTGAGACTTTGAATTTTTGCTGCACATTCAAATTTGAAAGAAATAAAATTTCCTCCCTCTCTCAAACAGGTTTTCCCATTTTGTGTTTTGCTTGGGCAATTTTGCCGAAAAAGATTCTCTAGAATTTTCATGGCGTGCAGTTGTTTGTTAAGTTTCTGCCTGAAAATGTGATGTTCATACTGTGTTTTAAGTCTGAAATTTTTGGTGAAAAATACAACGCATTTACAACACTCAAATAAACTGGGTTGGGCATTAAATTCTCATAAAATTTGAATTGAAACTGGGCTGAGTTTGAACCTCTAAAACTTTCATGGTATCGAAGCTTGGGGGCAGATTTGGGTATTGAAATTTTCAGACTGTCAGTAGTCTTCTTTTGTCAGTGAGCAACACCCTTTGAATATTGAATTTGCATTGAAATGGCTACCGCATTGAGGTTGGAGGATAGGCTTGATGGGGCTGAGAATTTTGTCCCATGGAAGGCTAGGATAGTGCTTATGTTGGATGAAAATGAACTTTGGGATGAAGTGGTTCATAGTACACAGGCAAATCCAATTCAAGTTCCTGCTTCCACTGATGCACAAGCACTTGCTATCTTCAACTAAAAGGACATAAAGGCTAGAAGGATCATTCTAGATGCAGTTAAGGACCATGTTATCCCACATATCTTACGTAAAGACCATGCATTTAAGATGTGGGATGCTTTAACCAACTTGTACCAGAGCTCAAATGAGAACCGAAAAATGGTATTGAGGGAGAAACTGAAGAGTATTAAGATGGCCAAAGCAGAGGGAGTGACATCCTACCTTACTAGGATATCTTATGTGAGAGACGAGCTTGCAGCAATTGTGGAGAAGGTAGATGGCAGTGAGCTAATGCGAATAGCTGTGAATGGCGTGACAAAGCCATGGACTGTTTTTGTGGAGGCTATAGTTGCCAGAGAGAACCTGCCTTCTTGGGACAGACTCTGGGATGATTTTGTGCAGGAAGAGACCCGAAGAGGTCTTGTGCAGGGGAGCTCTTCCAACAGTAGGGAGGATGAGGAAAATGTGGCCTTGACAACAAAAGGAAAGAAGAAATCCAAAAAGGGCCCCATGCAGGGTGGGGCTAAGAAGCAACAACAACAGTAGGGTGGACAGAAGGACTTGAGCAAAGTCAAGTGCTTTGCTTGTCAGGGGTTTGGGCATTATGCCTCGAAGTGTCCAAACAAGAAGAAGAAGAAGTAGCAGATCACAACTTCAGTAGAGATTGAGTATGCATCTAGATTCGAGAGAGAGTTTTCTCTTTGCGCTAGACATATTGAGAGAGAGAGAGCTTCTATCATCACCAACATTGATATAGAGGATGAGAGGGAGTATTCTTTGTTAACCGACCATTCTTTCAGTGCATCCACCACCAACACTTGGTATATTGACAGTGGAGCCTCGAGTAACATGATAGGTGCTTGGGAGATGTTCTTCGAGCTTTCACAGGCAGGTATAGATATGGAGGTTGTGTTGGGGGATGACACAGTTGTCAAAGCTTTTGGGCATGATACCATTACATTTCAGAGGGAGTCCATGAGTCCCATGAGTTTGAGGGATGTGTTATTTGTCTTTGGATTGAAAAAGAACTTGATATCAGTTTCCACGATTGAGGATAGAGGACTTGGGGTGTATTCCCTAGATGGACATGTGTGTGTTTTCCCCAAGACTGTTGGACCATGTGCCTCTTATGCCATTAGAGTCGGATGTGGGAAGTTTTACAAGCTCTTATTTCAACCCCAACATGCTTTGACACATAGAAACAACAATGAGTTTTGTGAGCTGTGGCATAGGAGGATGGCTCATCTGCATCATCCAACTCTATGGATGTTGAGGGACATGGTTACATGTTTTCCAGATTTAAGCACAAAGCACAGTGATGTGTGCAGAGGGTGTGCTTTGGGAAAGTACACCAAGATTGCTTTTCTGAGTAGAGTCATAGCAGGTCAGTTGGAGTGCTTGATTTGATACAATCATATTTGTGTAGTCCCATGTCATCTGTTTCTTTGAGAAGTTTTGAGTATTATGTGACATTCATCGATAATTATTTGTGGAAGACCTGGATCTACTTCCTGAGGAGCAAGAAATGTGAGGAGGTCTTGCTGAGGTTCCAAGTGTTTAAATCTCTTGTGGAGAACCAGACTAGGAGGAGGATTCAGGCACTCAGATCAGATAACGGGGGTGAGTATACCTCCAAGGAGTTCGATGAGTTTTGCAGATAGGAGGGCATATAGAGACAATTGACAATACCATACACTCCTGAGTAGAATGGAGTGGCAGAAAGGAAGAACCAATCTATAGTGGGGGCATCAAGAGCCATGATACATGATTAAAGTCTTCCTTTCTTCCTTTGGGTTGAGGCATGTAGTACAATTGTATACCTTCAGAACAAGAGTCCCCATCGTTTCTTGGGGAGTAAGACTCTCGAGGAGATGTTCATAGGCAAGAAGCCTGAGGTTGGTCATTTTTGCATATTTGGTTGCTTGACTCATTCACATGTCCCTTTTGAGAAGAGGACAAAGCTTGAGCCCACTATAGAGAGGCATCTTTATGGGATATGATGAGACTTCGAAGGCCTTCTACATTTATCTTCCTGCCTAGAAGAAGGTTGTTATGAGGTTGGAAGTGAGATTTGAGGAGGAGCGGACCTTTAGAAAGTCTAGAGAGTCAGTGTAAGAGGAGCAACAGGCTCCCACACCTTAGGTAGCTTTACAGGTACCAGTATTTCAGAGCATAGGTTCACAGGTTTCTAGAGTGATTGCGCCATAGGTTACATGCATAGGGTCTTTAGGTTCACCGTTCAATGGTTCAACCTACAGGTACTTTAGGGACAGGTTCTGGTTCTTAGGTCATAGGTTAACTAGTTGCAGTTACCGGATCACAGAGTTCACAAGTGGCTGGTTCATCAGCTCCTGGTCCACAGGTTTCTGGGCCATCTTCTTCTGGGAGTTCTTCAGATGATGATAGACAAGTTTGGGAGCCACCTTTAGGGAAGAGGAAGCCTAAATGGCTTCGTGACACCTCGAAGGATGCAGAGACATTTGGAGCGCCCACGGAACTAGTGAGGACTGTAGTGATGCCAGACAGATCAGATATGGAATTGGTTGCTAGTCTTCGTGATTCAGAGCCATCTACATTTGAGGAGGCCTCTCATCATCATGTTTGGAGAGATGCCATGATGGAAGAGTACCATTCCATCATGAAGAACGATGTATGGGAGATTGTATTGAGACCAGAGGGGAAGTCAGTGGTGACTTCCAAGTGGATCTACAAGGTGAAGCACTCTGCAGATGGAAATGTGGAGAAGTTCAAGGCTCATTTTGTGGCACGGGGGTTTTCATAGGTAGAGGGAGTTTGATTTTGATGAGACCTTTGTCGGTTGCTCGATATTCCTTGAGTAGAGCAGTGATTTCCATTGCAGCAGAGATGGGTTGGAAGGTCCACCAGATGGATTTGAAGATTTCATTTTTCAATGGACATTTGCAGGAGGAGGTGTATTTGGAGTAGCCTCAAGGCTTTGAGATCCATGGGAAGGATTTCCATGTGTGCAAGCTCAAAAGGCCTTGTATGGTCTGAAGCAAGCTCCTCGAGCTTGGTATTCCAGGATTGATGCTTGTTTGCTGTCGATGCGATTTCAAAAGAGTGAGGTTGATCCCAACCTTTACTACCTTGTGGTTGGTGGAGATTTGCTCATTCTTCTGCTGTATGTCGATGACTTATTTATCACAGGGGAGTAGCGCTTCATTGCAGCTTGCAAGAGGGATCTTGCTTCAAAGTACAAGATGACAAATATTGGGTTGATGCATTATTATTTGGGGATAGAGGTTTGGCAAGATCCTGGTCATATTTTCTCGGGACAAGGAAAATATGCAGTTGATGTACTGAGGAGATTTCAGATGGAGGACTACAGGCCGATGGCCACACCGATCATCACCAACTAGAGGAAGCTTCATGCTTTTGAGGGAGAATTGGTGGATCCTACTTTATATCGTTAGCTCATTGGTTCACTGATGTATTTGGTTAACACCAGGCCAGACTTGTGTTTTGTGGTGAACACTCTCAGTGATTTCATGGTGGAGCCTAAGAGAGTGCACTGGGTAGCCGCAAAACATGTGTTGAGATACCTTGCAGGGACAATGGATTATGTTGTGGACTATAGGAGATCAGGTGGAGTTAGTTTGCTTGGATTAACTGATTTAGATTGGGCAGGGAGTGTGACAGACCAAAAGAGCACTTTCGGTTGTTGTTTCAATTTGGGCTTAACAACAGTGTCGTGGTTTAGTCGGAAGTAAAAGTCCGTTGCTTTGGGTTTTGCCGAGGCTGAGTACATGGCAGCCAATTAGGCTAGTTGCGAGGCAGTGTGGCTTCGTAAGTTGTTGGTATATTTGTGTGATCAGGAGCTTAGGCCCATAATGATTTACTACGACAATTAGAGTTGCATTCACATCTCTGAGAATCCAGTGTTCCATGACAGGTCCAAGCACATAGAGATTAGATACCATTTCATCCGAGATTATGTTTAGAGAGGAGCTATTAAGTTACGGTACATTTCCATTGATGAGCAGGTAGTAGACATTCTCACAAAATCCTTGGGGCAGGGCAACTTTGTCTTCTTCAGGGACAAGTTGGGAGTGGTGAAGAACAACTTCCTCGGTAAGAGGGAGTGTTAAATTTTTGTACCTTGGAAGTTGTTCCCCTTAGTGATTTTTCTTAAGTCACTAGGAAAAGGGGTCAAGTTCACATGACTTTTGTATTAATGACTTGAGGTGAGCATTAAATGCACTTTGGGTATTAAAGTGCACTTTGAGTAAAAAATTAAAAGGGTTGTGGAATGAAAATTAATTTATGGAGATAAAAAGGGAATTATCTCATCAACTCATCTAATTCAATTAGGGCCCTTGGATTAGATGGCCTGTTACTTACCCCAATGATTTTTTTTTAAAGACAAACTGTCCATGACTTTTGTATTATTGACTTGAGGTGAGCATTAAATGCACTTTAGGTATTAAAGTGCACTTTGAGTAAAAAATTAAAAGGGTTGTGAAATGAAAATTAATTTGTGGAGATAAAAAGGGAATTATCTCATCAACTCATCTAATTCAATTTGGGCCCTTGGATTAGATGGCCTTTTACTCACCCCAATGATTTTTTTAAAGACAAACTGTCCATGTGAAGAGGCAATTTGACTTGGATATTTGGGAGAGAGATCGACTTCTCGAGTAATATAGAAGGACCCAACAACATAGGAGTATTGGCACGATTCCCAAGAGACTGTATAACAATTGATGTGCAACACAAATCCCAAGAATAGGTTGGGCACGAATTCCTATGTATTGTACAACTGCATTTATTCTAAAGACCATACAACATGCATTCAATTTTCAACATTTAATTTTGGGCACAAAATTCGAGGAGCAATAGACACGAATTTTGAGGTAGTAAATGTGTACAACAATGGGCACAAATCTTGAGGCATGGACAGTTGAGAACAAGCAGGAAAATTGAGGATAGTACAGTCCTTTTGTCATGCCGTATGTTGTGTAAGACACATGATTTTCAAGGAGGTTGGGGCTGCACAAATTTCATGGCAATCTGTAACACGATTTTCGAGACACTGCTGAGTTGGTGGTTGAGATAAGTTTGTCTTAGACTTCGAGTTTTTGCCGTACTTTCAAATTTGAAAGAAATAAAATATCCTCCCCCTCTCAAACAGTTTTTCCCATTCCGGGTTTTTCCTGGGCGATTTTGTTGAAAAAGATTGTCTGAAATTTTCATTGTGTGCAAATGTTTGTTAAGTTTCTGCCTGAAAATGTGATGTTCATACTGCGTTTTAAGTCTGAAATTTTTGGTGAAAAATACAACTCGTTTACAACACTCAAATAAACTGGGTTGTGCATTAAATTCTCATAAATTTTGACTTGAAACCGAGCTGAGTTTGAACCTCTAAAACTTTCACATATTGCAAGGAAAGCAAATGCCTTTGAAATGTGGACATCTTTGACAAACCTATACCAAAGTAGTAATGAGAACATGAAGATGGTAATGCGAGAAAAGTTGAGAGACATTAGGATGACTGAAAATGAGAAAGTGGCCTCATATCTCACAAGGATTACTCAAGTTTGGGATAAACTTGTTGCAATTGGGGAAGTTGTAACAGATGGAGAAATGGTAAATTGCCTTTAATGGTTTTTCAGGTGCATGGAGCACATTTGTAAAAGGTGTGGTCTCCAAAGAGAATAAACCCAGTTGGGAGAGACTTTGGGATGATTTCATCCAAGAAGAGACTCGAGATGAGGCTCTTAAAAGACAACAATCCAAGAGTGGTGAGATTGAGGAGAATGGGGCTCTTACGGTTAAGAGCAAGAAGAAGAAGAAGAAGAAAGATTTAAGTAAGATTAGGTGCTTTTGATATAATTAGTTTGGCCATTATGCTTCAAAATGTCTCGAGAAGAAGGGGAAGGTCGAGAAGGAGACAACATCATCTGCTGCTGTAGAAGAATATGCAGCAAAGTTTGAGCAAGTATTTTCTCTAGCTTCCATCAACTCTAGTGTGGGGAGTTCAACCTTTTAGCATGTCTGTATAGTTGACAGTGGGTGAACTAGACATATGAATGGACTATATGGTGCCTTCCAAATCATTACAGAGTTAGGCCCAGGGCATTTTGTATAGATAGATATTGACAGTCCGTAGGTAGCAGTTCGAGGGGTTGGAACAGTGAGGTTCCAAGAAGAATATGAAGCAAAGTTTGAGCAAGAATTTTCTCTAACTTCCATCAACTCTAGTGTGGGGAGTTCAACCTTTGAGCATGTCTGGATAGTTGACAGTGGGTCAACTAGACATATGAATGGACTATATGGTGCCTTCAAGATCATTACAGAGTTAGGCCCAGGGCATTTTGTATCGACAGATATTGATAGTCCGTATGTAGCAGTTCAAGGGGTTGGAACAGTGAGGTTCTCGTTGGACCTTGGTGAGGTCTTGGAGGTACATGGAGTTCTTTTTGTTCCTGGAATGGGAATTAGTAAACTCTTGGTGTCATCTTTAGAGGATGATGGTTATGTATTGATGGTCAGGTCGGGTCTGGTTTTCCTGTATCGAGTAGAAGAGCCAGTTGGCACCACAATCCTTCTTGGTGATCGTAGGTATAGGTTGTATGTTTTGAGAGGACATATTGTACATCCAGGATCAGGATGATGGCTATCTGAGTCGGATTTTGAGGATGTGGCAGGAGATTCAGCTGATCAACGGGTTATCTTTATTTCTTTTGATGGAGAGAACGGTTCTCTTCAGAGCACTGGCATAAGACATAACCAGTCTAGTGATGATGAGCAGGTTCATGAGGCTTAGGTGGAGTCTCAAGCATTAGAGTTCCAGTTTAGGGTCGGGCACTCGTCTTCGAGACACACCCAAAGCAGGAGGGAGCTGCTTCAGGAGACAAAGATGGGGATTTAGATGGTGTCGGAAGGACCTCCCTTGTTAGGAGCAGGGTTGCCGAAGCGTCCCCCCCCCCACGGACCCGACCCCCGAATCGCGCTCCGAGCGAGTTCGCCCCCGAAGCGTGATCGGAACCGCGCACCGGAAAAC
>LPNX010330741.1:564404-682815 GCA_001517045.1 Pseudotsuga menziesii
TTTAAAAAAAAATAGTTTTAATCTTGATGGTTAATATGCAAGGTTTATTTTAAAGTGATCACCAAGATGACTTGGGAAATACACTGTTTGATTGTAGATTGTAGTACAAGAAAAGGAAAATTAGTCTAATTACCTAAGCCCCCACTTCCCCTGCTTTTCATATCCAGCTTGAATTCCCTAAAGGGAGATGACAAGTGGATAGAGGATACACAGGTTTTAATGGGTTGTACGATTACTTTAACAGAAAAATAAAATTTGCATAAACAGAAAAACTTAAGCAAATATTAGCCTACTTCCTACTCTACTTCCTACTCTATTTATTATAGATTACAAAAGCTTATAAGCTTTGAAGAATACCCCAAGAGACTCTCTTTGGGGTTTACAATAATCAGAAAAATATGGAAGAGAGGTGAGGATTGGAACCCCTTTTGTGCCGGTTGAAGTTTGAGGAAATTTTGTGTCCTTTTGGGCAGCAACTCTCCTTTAAACGTGCATAACCTGTCAAAAACCAGCGAGCTATTCTTCGCTAGAAATCATAGAAACAACACTAAAACTGTTGTAAAATATTAGCACAAGATTTACAAATTTACATAAAAAAAATATGACAGACAAATATTTTTTTACTACTCTGAGCGCTTCGCGTTCTGTCCTCGATCCTTTGAGGTCAGACGTGGGATACCACGATTAAGCTCAAAGTGTAAATAAATATAAGCTGAAATTTATACAATTACAAATTTACAAAAAATTTCTGAATGTAATAAGTGATAGTAATATGTTATTTAGAGGGCTGGAAAATGAGTTTCCAGCCACCCAAATGATGTGAAAATAGCAGAAATAAAAGGGTAAACTAATATATGAGAGGTTAGGGCCCTAAAACAAGAGTTATATTTACTAAACAGTGAATAAAACTCAGTTTTAAACAGGCTGAAAGTAGATGGCCGAATTGAAAATATTGCCGGAATGATGTTTGGAGAGATCTCCTTGCTTGGATAACCTGCAAATATAATCTATGCCTGCAAAATATTGTAATCCTAGAGATGAACACCTAACACTTCCTGCAAAACACTTTGAAAGAAATGTTAAATCATTCACAAGAAAGAGTAAAAACACTTCTACTCTTTAATCTCTCCACAAAACACTTTGTGGAGAGCTAACTAGAAAATATAATAAATGCAAACAAGACAAATACAAAGTTACCTCAAGAGTAGTAGATCATGAAAAAATTTGCAGCATAGTATCCCTCTAAAGAAATTTTTATTCAATGGCCCAACTTGGGCAAATCTTCAATACAATGGTAGCAAGAATGAGAGCAAGAAATTCCGGCAGCATAACAATAGCATGAATGATTGTCTAATGAGGGAGTGAGACCCTCATTATATAGTTGAGGCAAACCCCCAACCCTTTGAAGCTCAATGGTTGAGATTAGATCTAGATCTAGGGTTTAATCTCCACCTCTAGATCTAGGTATTTGACATTCTATTCTTCTCAATTAATCTCCACCATTAGATTAATTTTAATCAAAGGCTTAGAAGCTTAATCCATGTCTCAAGTAATACTAACCTTTGGATCTAAGTCTTTGACTTAAAATCCACCATTAGATTAGCTTTTAATTAAAATGGAAAAATCATGGGCCAAGGTGGACGCCCCCCTCTAAACTTGGCGGCTCCTCCAAAAATGGCGTCTCTAATAATGATGTAAAACGTGGGCAAAAGATAGATAGCGCCCTTTCTAAATGCATTAGCGTCCTCTTAATATGTGCTGGCGCCCTTCTAAAATGGTGACGCCCATCAAAATAGCGCCCCCTCCAACTTTAACGTGGGTCCCTTTAATGTTAGCGCCCTTTTAAATTTGGGTAGCGCCTCCTTTTATGGTGTAGCGTCCTCTATATTGGGCGTCCTCTAAATCCATTAGCGCCACCTCTAATTTGGCATTGACTTTCTCATATGTGGCGCCCCACCTCTATCTTTAGCGTGGGCCCTTTTATATGTTAGCGCTTTCCTCTATTTTGATGTCCATTGTAATGGTAGCGCCCTCCACTATATGCATTAGCGCCTCTACTATCTTGTAGCGTGACCTCCAATTTTGCTAATGCGCCTACCTTATGGTAGCGCCCACCTCTTTTAAATGGCAGCGCCTTCATCTTATAATACCCCATTATTATTTAGTGGGTTTTCTTCCTTATGGTAGCACCTACCTCATTTGATGAGGGTCTTGACTTGGAGTCTAGCCATCCCAAAATTATTTTTTAACCTTAGACTTAGGTTAAAATAAATTCACCTTAGATTAAAAATTCTCAATTTAAATTTTTTAAATTTTTCCAAATTTGACTTAGGAAAAATTTAAAAAATAACTTGAAAAATTAATATCTAGGCCATGGGGGGGTGAAAATCTTTGGAATAAGTTTTTCTAGGCTTAGGAACCCCCAAACCAACTTACCATGGCATTTCTTGATTTTTTACTTCAAAATCAAGAAATGTGAATTTTGTCTTAGGGAAATTAATTAATTCCCTAGGAAAAATAGACCTTGCTTAGACAAAAATGGTCTATCTCCTCAACCACTCATCCGAATGACATGGGACTCGAAGCAATGGCTTAGGGGGTTTCATAGCAATTAACTTTGCATTCATAGCCCCTATTACAAAATGCCATGCTCGAGCGATTACATTATTACATCAATGACTGAGTTAATTAATCACCAAGGGGTGAAATTAATTAACTAGAAAAAATAATTAAAAAAACAACAACATAACGAAATTCCGCAAGACTCTAGACAAATGTCTAGCATGGTCATGGATCACACTTTGAAGCCTTAGCCACCTCATGGAATTGACTGGTAGAACGCCCGTCACCACTTTGGAGGATTTTGAGTGAAAACCAAACCGATTAAACTTGTTTGTTCAAGAAGGTCAATTGGAAAGGGAAAAACACTCGATGAGGGGACTTCCCTAACAACCCGTTCCATGGTGTGGCATCCATATCCTATGACCCACACTAGCACATAAAATTACATTAATTTTCCCACGCAGGGGAGCGGACATTTCGTTTTACAAAGGGGCAATAGCCCTGCAGAAGTGAAAAATCCTCAGATTTTTCTAAGGTACAATTATGTACAACTCATGTACATGGAGTTGCCACCTAGTCGAAATAGGTGGGCAACAGGCCCCAAACAAATGGCTGCCAAGAAGATGAAAACCCATTTAAGGTCATGGGTACTAAGTTTTAACTATTCACTCTTGACCTTGTCTCCAATTGCTGCACGTTGATCATGAAGTTTGGTAATCTTCATCAAATAATTGGCTATGTTATTAGTGTGACTTTGAGCTTAGTCCTTAGAAGTATCTTCCCATCGATGTTCTCTATTTGATATAGAGTGACTCAAGTATCAAACATCTTACTGGTTGTCTTTCTAGTGATGTGAGAGATCAAGTACAACATGTGTAATCCTCCTAGAATATTGATATATGGATAATCTACAAACACTCATAGATTGCAACTCTAGAACGATTTTGGGCTAGATTAAAACTCTGCAGCAAGGTACCGATATGCCATGGTACTTGAGAAATGTTGATGCTGAATGGTGAACAATTTGTATAATGTCCACAAACTATCGATGTCGAATGTTGACCTCTCTAATGTTGTGTAGGCAAATCTGGTGTTAACATTGGCTCCAACTCGGGGATAGTAACCCCCTGCAGGATGTTGAAAATCCTAGAACTTTGAAGTTGATGAATATTTACAAATACACACTTGGGAACATGTCCCTGACTCAAATTGCCTCTTATAAATAACCCTAGGACTTGACTTAACTCAATGTGACCTTCCCTCAACGCAAAGCAACTTCTGAGTTTGAGACTCAAAGACATAACAATTGACATTGTTTCCAGGTAACTTTGAGTATGTACTTTGACTCTAGACATGTAGAAAGCATCTCATGGACCATCCTAGTGACCTACGATATCCAATGACATTTATTTTAACTTGAAGCCACAACCACCATCCCAAAAGCAAACCTAATCAACTAAAACCACTTGTTGAATGGAAATAAACACAATGCGAAAGCAAATAACTTGACATAAATTGAATTTTGAAAACCCAAAGTAAATTGGCTCTAGACTTAGACTTATCCTAAATTCGAAACATATCCAACCAAAGGGGATTGAATCTATCAACCTAACCCTAAATTTAAGTGATAGCAAGTACCTCTTTTTTTGCATGTGGTCTCTTGCCACTTACGAGAACAAGTATTTCAAGTGTCACCCACTAATTGGCTATGTACACTGCTCTCCATCCAAGTTTCTCAGATAAAAATACTTCTGGTGACCACTTCATGAATCTGATAAGGCCCCAATCAAATTGAATCAAATTTACTGTGATCCCCAGGGTTTTCATACTTCTTGTCCCTTAGTATGGATTAAGCCTCGGACATCAACCTGGGACTGTTTGTCTGTAGCTCTTTTGTAAAACACGTGCTTCACCTTTGCTTTATAATCTGCAAAGTTATCATAAGCCTTCCTTCTATCCTCGTCCAAATTGGCCAAATCCTTAATCCCAATTCTCCAAGGCTTCCTTATCTATATTAAACCCCTGTAATAGCTAGTACTTTGGCAGCACAACATTAATCGGAAGAGAAGCATTCATGCTAGAAACTATAACTCAAATGGACTCTCACCTATATCTTTTTTACACGTGATCATGTCAGCCCAAACAAACCTCATCATTGGATACTGAACTCACAAGCTCACACTCCTTTAGAATTGTGTAATTGTCCAATTCCTTCTCTACACAAAGTACATTTGCCAACTCTCGATGAATTAGATCCACATTGAACATTGTCTTTGACCCATGGTTCATCTTGAGAGGGTAGGTGCAGTAGGTATAGTAGCGTAAGATAAATTCATCTGTATAGTAACTCCCAATGTGTCTGCCCAACTCTTGGAAAGTAACATGCTCCATGACTTGGGCACTTCTTTTCCACTACATCCATGCATGTAACTCTTTTGGATGTGTCCAAATGTACCTTCAAGTTCTTGATCAATCCCCATACTTCTACCATTCTACTGTCCATTGCATACATGTTCTTGTAGTCTTGTAACCCTAAAACCAAGTTGCATCATCACTGCATACGCTATGCAATTGTGTAACACCGAATCATTGTCTAGCAAGGACACATAAAATGACATTTTGAATTTTTTTCTTTAACTTAAACTCACAGATAATTTTTATCTGCATCAGTTGAATCATTAACCTTTACTCCATGGTGTTAGGGTGCCCAGGTACAATGGGCAACGAAAAACATAATTGACTGACACAAAGCCAATTCACAAAAGAGATAGATGAAGCGTGAATTGCATTTCTCATCAATAAATGTACATATAAATACATGAGATATTGACCCTTGGGTTTCATATTCCAAGTGGTCTCTTGGACTTTTGAAGGTGACTATTCGCCTTCACCTCCCTTGAAGGATTAGTTTCCAACAACACCCCCCCCCCTAATCTGAAGGGGTGTTTGTGAGTCCAAGAAAAGAGAGCTGAAATCTGGAGAGAGCCAGCTGTAGAAGGCTGAACATCTCCAACCTGACAATCTGAATTTGCCAAGTAAGCTAGCAGAAGCTGTCGTTTCTTGATAAGTACAAGTGCTCTCTAAAGTGGTGGTTTTGGTTGACGTCCAACCAAAGGGGCTAGCAGAAGCTAGAATCTTCTACTATGTGTGTGGTTTAAGGATGATCACAAACTCTCGAACTTGGCACGAAGGCTCAGAGGTGTTGTCTAGAACTTGGCATGGAGGCTCAAAGGTTCTGTCTGGAACTTGACACAGACGCTCAACGATTCTCTGGAATGTGCTGGTTTGGAGACCACAATCTGATGTCTAGAAAAAGCTGAAGTCTTTTGCTAAATGTGTGGTTTGAGGCTGACCACCAACTCAGGAGCTCAGTCGAACATTGCATTTCAGGCTTGCTTGATCTTGCTCGCTTGTTTTTTACTGTTCATCATTCCCCCCTGTCAGGAACAAAGTGAGGAGAAAAACATCTCTCAACTGCAAGATGTGTCAATACTTGTGAATAAACTCTCTGATATGACTTATAAATCTTCTTAGTTGTTGATGACCATTTCCAAGAAGTGATCCACCCTTAGTGAGTCTTATCTCTTGCAGGTTTCTTCAGAATGAAGCATCTATCAGAGGAATGGGTGTGCTTTCCACAATGCATGTAAGGATGAAGATCAAACCACTGATCTTTCATGTGGCCACCTCGATCATAGTGTTGGCATGTCAAACTCTTAACTGATGTGGATGAAGATGAACTCTCATTGAGGAATCCAGCACTTTGAAATTGGACAGGCCTTGAGAAATTGGGATTGTGAACTATCACTTCCTTGTCATATCCAAGATTGGTTCTGTGCTTGTTATGGCTGATCTCTTCCCATGATCTGATGACGGGCGTGGGAAGAACAAGTAGAACCTCTGTATGTATAACTTCATCTTCATTTTCTTTCACTACTTTACTGGGGTCACTGATTTGCTTATGTGCTTCTGAAGTGGCATTATTCTGTGTAGGCTGCTGAACAAAATCATGAAGATGAATGTTCTGAACATGAACAGGTTCAGAATGTGTTTCTTCTTGTTGAAGCTGCAACTCAAGTTGTATGAACTCAAGAGTGTCTTGTGATTATTTTGCACATTCTCGAATTTTAGTGAGTGTGTTCTTGTCGACCATGACAGTGTCGTTGACAGGAGAGAAGTAGAGTGTTCAGTAACTCTACAAGGTCATTTAATCTTGCCATCTGATTAAAATGGCGAAACTCACTCAGAAAATGAAGGGCTTCTTGCAACTCCGCCCTTTTACTAAAAGCTTAACAACTAAACTTCTACTTAGAAAATGGAGAGGTATCAGGCTCAGCAGAGAGTGCACCCAGTTACAATTTAGTTCAAATAATATTTTATTTGACACTTGCATAAAACAAAATGCAAGTACTAAAGATGCACTAGAGCTTACAAAAACTAACAGTTTGCATGTTTCAACTTGAAATTGAATTGATCTTTTAAAAGATGAATGCTTGACCTCAGAAATCTTTGATGATTGTCAGCTGTCTCAAGAATTTTCTTTTGGAGCAGCTGTAGTAACAAGCTGCAAACTTTGCTTGGGCACATCAAAACAGCCCCAAATCTGCACTCTCTCCTTACAATGCCAAACTCTTTGATTTCTGTAGTCACCAGTCTCCAGTCACAGTCCCCTTGCAACCAATTGTACATTGCTCCATGAGAAGAGAGGAAGCCTCTCAATAACAGATTCAAAGTACTGCTCCCAATACTCCAACTCAAGAACAACGCAAGGAAAGGGAAGGCACACAATCACTCCAACAATGCAAACAATAAGAACAGCTCCACGAATCTTTACAGAAGTAGAAATTAGGGTTTCTTCCAAAGTGAATATGCACTAGGACGCACACAATCTCATGGATATCTCACCTATGTATTAAAGACTTAATTCTTATTGAAAGCATTGAACCATCTGCCCAGAAAACGAGGAACAGGAGTCACAGTCTTAAGCTTGAGTGCCTTCCTTACAGCCGTGTGCTTGCATTCAGAAATTACTCCGTGTCATAACCAGATTGGGTTGTATTAAAAAATACCAACACTCATGAATCAAACAAGGAATTCGTCAGTCTTCTCTCTCCAGTTTTGACAGTAGGACTCCGTGCTCACACTGCTCCACCAAATCTAGATAAAAGGATAATGGTTGCCTTCCAAAATAGGAGCGATTACAAAAAATGAGAGATTACTTGGATCTCAGCAGTCTTACGAGTGCAATACAGTCTTCTCCAATGCAACAAGAGGAGTCTTCAATGCATCTCCTGTGGGCACACTCCAGTGATGATTGCTCCAACTGGTGCAATATTCAATAGTTCCAACGCTGCAAAAGTAGTCTTAAGTGATAGGAAACAATAATTCAACAATGACCAATGCATTCAAATCAGCTCCAATCCTTCAACGCATCAGCTTCTCATTCAACTGTGATCAGGCAGCCAACGAGTATAACGCTGTTCCAAAAATACATAGCCCAGCTCCAAGACAGCACAATTCACCGGTCCAAGGAAAACGTGATCTGGTAGGTTCATAACTTCATATGCACCTCCAGAGGTCACAGTCAGTGTACTCAGTCTGGGTAGTGGTAATCATTAAGCAATCAGTCACAATATTTACCAGTCTTCAAGCAATCTTTGAGCAGCAAGAGAGAGCGGTCAGAGCCTGAAAAATTGCATCTCCAGACTTCCAACGTTCACCCTGGGGTATGATGGCTCCACGATAGCATGGATTTCAAGCTTCCACACAGCAATTCAATTTTATACCATCAACACGTCTTCAGTTCTTCTTGCACAGCATCAACACAGAAACCAATGATATCTTTAGCACAGCAGTAAGGGTTTTCTCCATTTGGTGGATGCCAGGAATGTTCCAGTGCAGAATAGTAGATTACGGAGAATCCTTCACGCGCAGAAAGAGAGCCTTCACGCAACTAGTAATCCTTTACGCTCAGGTTAACTCACCAAGCAGCATGCAGATTCAAGTCGATGTATATATAGCAGTCTTCACTGCATCCCACCAGTCTTCAAAAAATACCAAGGCTGCAATGGCAATAACCTTCAAATGATACTCCACATCCAAGGCAAACAAATTAGGGTTTCAATTTGACAACCCAAAGATTTAAGAGGTATCGCACACCCTAGATGAGGCTTTTAGAATCTTGTTTTCTGCGTTGAACTGTGGCAGTCTCGATGCCGGTGTCTTTGTTGCATATAATTGGAAGACCAAGGTGCTTCTTTCCTGCTTCACTGAAATCGTGAAAGGGATAGCTACATTATCCCAGGACCCCCATTTCACATAGAATTTATCTGGAACGAAGGGGATTAACAATTATAATAACAACAGTAAAACCTCCAATGTAAGAAACACTAGAAGTGGGGATAACATGTCAAGCGATGTGAGAGAGGTTGGAATGGGTTCTATCTCATGCGATATTGTGCATTGCAGAGAGCGGTATGGCTGGTTTAGATAGCCTATGGCTTAAACGGGGCACTCCCATTCTGTTGAACCTTCCAAGAAGCTCACAGGAGGATGTTCAAGAAAGAGTGGCCGCTGCACTTGCAACATTTGTGGTTATTGATGATGAGACTACAACCGTTGACCCTACTAGGGCAGAAGCACCAATGCATGACGAAAGCATTGGGTTTCTGTTGGATCGTTGTGTCGAGAGGGTGTATAGTCAGAAGCAGCTCCAGATATTCGAGGGATTGGTAGTTTCTCTTCCCACTGTCCAACGGTTGATCTCCCATGTCGTTTCATTTCTAGAGCGGTGAAAAGATTCTAACACTGGCATAGGAAAGCACATACTGATGTAGTAAAAACTGGAACATATTGTTTTGTGGAAGCAGCAACAATAGTATTCACCAACGCATTCACCAACATTCACGAGTTCACCCCATTGAAAGCACCAATGCATTCAACATTTCATCACTTTAGGCGCCAGTGGGATTGTGAGTTTATAGAAGGGAGGAAGAGGTCTTGACCACAAGGAATGTGTAATGTTCTGTTACTGATAAATAGGGAATTGACTGAGGACATTTAATACCGGGAGCATATTAGAACAATTATTCAGTATTATTAAGTCACTAGTATAGTAAAGAGGGCCATTAGAGTTATTATCATAAAGCATGCAAGCCTTATTTCTTTAGTCTTAAGTCAACGAGCAATTAGAATTGCATGCATGCAAAAAGTAAAGTGAAAACCCTAAAAGTACAAGCTAAAGCTATATAAGAAGGGTAGTTGAACCAAAAAGGTATCCATGATTATTATTATTGAGTTTGGTTTCTAGAGCAACAACAACAGGTGTTGCAGCAACAAGTTAGGGTTGGAGACGAAGGTCTTCAGCTAACAAGTGGTTTCGGCAGTGAAAGTTATCTTCCCTAATCACTTCCAGATAGATCATCTAGGTCTATCATCAGCTATTCATCATCTTCTTTTTTCTTTGTTTGATCATCCAAGAGGCGGAGAGAGAGTTTATTGCAGGTTCATGTTTTGCTGTTGGGGAGCAGCTGGAAATCCTAGAACCATTCGCTAGCACTCAGAAACCCAGTAAAACTTCTGCATGCTTCCATCATTCTTCTCAGCAGGGGTACACTACTATACTGGGTGATTATCGCTCCATTCCTGGCACACCCGAAGCATTCACCAACAAAAACAAGGAAGAAGAGGGTGTCATCCCTTCAACACAGATCAATTCGTTAGGGTACCTAGAGGAGTTAGAACTTCTGCATGTGTCTCCTTATCTCTCTAGAGGACCTATACCAGCATCCCTAGCAAGTTTCAGCAGCAACAGACCATCTTTGCCTAAAAAACGTGAAGAGCAGCAGAAGAGGGACATTTCCTCAGCTGGGCGTTAACTGCTGGAGAGCAGCAGTATATCTTCTTTATCTTACTTGCATGCCTCCTATATATTGGCGAATTATCAACACTATTATTATTGGTATGTGTACCTTCTCTCACTGAAAGTATTTTTCCTATTATTTCTCTAGATCAACTATATTTTAGGGCCTTTTGGCACGACACTGTTTTACATGCCAATCTTATTTATCTTTCTAGCACAACTGAAACACCAAACCCACAAACATATTATCAAACCAAAATAGACTATCAGTTGGGATGTTACAGTGGTATCATTGCATGTTCCTGGCCAGTTGTGGGCTTGAACATGAAGACAATGAGAAGGTTCTTGACTGAAAATTTGCAGAGGTTAGCAACACTGCAACACTAGCTTCGATATCGGGGATATCTAGCCTTGGGTGATGAGGTATGTGCAGCATTGTCCTTTCAAGACTATTACACCATCAAGTTTGGGAGCCAGCCCAAGGATTTGGATCAGGATTTCCTTAAAAACATAGTTGGAGGAGTGGAGAAAGACGAGCTCGAATTATAGGTTGCTGGTGAGCTGGATTTGGAGTTAACAGTACATGATGAGGATGTGCATGAGGGGATAGCATTAAAGCCATCCTGTGTGTCTAGTGACACCAGCACATTCAGTAGTCAGATTTTGGACAAGCCGTGTGATGAGTTGGAGTTGGTACACTCTTCATCACCTATAGTAGGAGTCCAGACAGTTATGACAGGCGAAATACATGAGGAGCAAGGCAATGAGCACAACAGTCGAGATAGTGGGTAGTCACACATGGAGGTTAGGGAGGGTTTATGTTGGCATGAGATAGAGCTTCCAGATGATAGCCATCGAAAGAAGATTGAAAGTGTTAAAGAAAGCATTCTAGCAATGAAAGATAGGACCAAGATATTGTGGGACACCATATTACAATGAGTTGTTGAGCTTACAGTACTTTGAGTTGTATGTACCAAGTCAGTGGTCAGGGTTTCTAGTATTGAAGAGTAGTTAGATTTCTTGATGGGGCAGCAAAAGAAACATACTATTGCATTTCAAAGCAATCCTCTTCAGGAGTACATAGACAAGGCTTGCAGTAGCTTGAGTCCACATTTGCATAATGGAGGATGGTTTTTACAAGTTGGCCAGGATCGAGAAATTGGGCAGCAATATATGAGCATTCTAGTTGAAATCGGAAGGGCAGAATGTCAGCTTGGTAGGATTATTCCTTGTGATGGTGCTTATGGACAAGGTCCTTTTTGGGGGTTGGACGGGAGAGAGATTAAGAGTTGGTGTCCTATTGAGTGGGCGATTCTTGGGAAGACATTCCTAGCTAGGGGTATAGTCCCACAAGAGCCTTGGGATATTTGGGATGAAAGATGCACAAGTTTGCATTGGGACCCAGGCGAGAGACCTTGTGAGGGATGGATACAGGTGTTTACTGATGGGGATACTTAGGGGTTTACAAGATTCTCCTTGTGTCGATACTACGCAGGGTAGCGGTGGATGCATTTTGACCTATGCAATTTTCAGATTGATTTGGGACCCTGGGATTGCAGTGACTGACAGTTTAGTGATTGCTAGAGGACGCTTTCATGAGGTCTCTTGTGATGGTAACTCGTTTACACCATGGTTAGTTACTCTACTCATAGGAGGCTTCCATGGGATATCTTGTGGTGGTACCGTGCAGTGCAGTGCTTTGAGCAGAGGCTGCTACAAACCTCCTAGCATAATAAGTGGATCATCCCTGGATTTAGTTGGTTTAGTTTGATTGATTGTGGAGATGCGTTGGCATTGCTTGAGGACAAGCAATCTTTGGCGAGGGAGGACTGTAATGTACCGTTACTGATAAATAGGGAATTGATTGAGTACATTTAGTACCGGGAGCATATTAGAACAATTATTCAGTATTATTAAGTCATCAATATAGTAAAGAGGGCCATTAGAGTTATTATCATAAAGCATGCAAGCCTTATTTCTTCATTCTTAAGTCAACAAGCAATTAGAATTGCATGCATGCAAAAAGTAAAGTGAAAACCCTAAAAGTGACATGCAAAACCTAAACATACATGCTAAAGCTATATAAGAAGGGTAGTTGAACCAAAAAGGTATCCAAGATTATTATTATTGAGTTTAGTTTCTAGAGCAACAACAACAAGTGTAGCGGCAACAAGTTAGGGTTGGAGACGAAGGTCTTCAGCTAAGAAGTGGTTTCGGTAGTGAAAGTTATCTTCCCTAATCACTTTCGGATAGATCATCCAGGTCTATCACCAACTATTCATTATCTTCTTTATTCTTGGTTCGATCATCCAGCAAGCGGAGAGAGAGTTTATTGCAGGTTCACGTTTTGCTACTGGGGAACAACTGGAAATCCTAGAACCATTCGCTAGCACTCAGAAACCCAGTAAAACTTCTGCATGCTTCCATCATTCTTCTCAGCAGGGGTACACCACTATACTGGGTGATTATCGTTCCATTCCTGGCACACGCGAAGCATTCACCAGCAAAAACAAGGAAGAAGAGGGCGTCATCCCTTTAACACAGATAAATTCGCTAGGGTACCTAGAGGAGTCAGAACTTCTGCATGTGTCTCCTTATCTCTCTAGAGGACCTATACCAACATCCCTAGCAAGTTTCAGCAGCAACGGACCATCCTTGCCTAAAAAACGTGAAGAGCAGCAGAAGAGGGACATTTCCTCAGCTAGGCGTCAACTGCTGGAGAGCAGCAATATATCTTCTTTATCTTAATTGCATGGCTTGCATGCCTCCTATATATTGACGGACTATCAATACTATTATTATTGGTATGTGTACCTTCTCTCACTGAAAGTATTATTCCTATTATTTCTCTAGATCAGCTATATTTTAGGGCCTTTTGGCACGACACTGTTTTGCATGCAAATCTTATTTATCTTTCTAGCACAATTGAAGCACCAAACCCACAAACATATTATCAAAACACAATAGAATATCAGTTGGGATATTACAGAATGACATGGACAATGACAGCAATATTACCCATCTTAAAAAAAATTGAAACGTAACTCGTCTTCACCGTGGATCAATGGACCAGTCTGTTTCAGCGAACAACTCATTGTCCCAACGCGTGTGAATCTCCTCCTTTTCCAGGCTTTCTTTGGTTAGCAATATTGACCATCAACCATTCATGAAGAGCGACACCATACACATCACGCAGGCTACAAGAAACATGGAGGCATGGGTAGAGAGGCAGATGGTGCACGACAGGTCGCAGCAGAAGCGTTAGGGTTAACTGGTGGATATGACACAGGATAACACAGGCCACAGGATTCAGAGAAGCTCTGATACCACTGTTAGGGTGCCCTGGTACAATGGGCAACAAAAAACAGAACTGACCGACACAAAGACAATTATCACAAGAGATAGATGAAGCGTGAATTGCATTTCTCATCAATAAATGTACATATAAATACATGAGATATTGACCCTTGGCTTTCATATTCCAAGTGGTCTCTTGGACTTCTGTAGGTGACTGTTTGCCTTCACCTCCCCTGAAGGATTAGTTTCCAACACATGGAATGAACCATTAACATGCATGACAACAGGAACATCTGATGACAAATTAAACAACTGCATGATGTCTGTCCTTCGTTCAGGAATTTTTACCAAATCAATAAAGGGGATGGGAATCTTTACCTTCAACAACTCCTGTGTCACATCTTTACTTCATTTAGAGATTATGTCTGTCCAACTCTATAGTAGTTGTCTATATTTATATTTTAAATATGTGTGTCCAACTGATTAGCTCTGAGCCATTGGGGCCCAAATGTGCAGGATGGCATGTGTGCTTTCTTGCCTATGGTTTCTTGTTTGTTTGTTTGCTTATCAACATCCACATCTATGTTGATTTCTGTATCTATTATTATTTCTGTAAAAATAGAACTAATTGAAGCCAATTTTTGCAAGTCATAGTTTCCTAGTCCCTGAATGGAATCCAATTTTTACGAGTCATAGTTTCCTTAATATTATCCTCCTAAGTACTGCCCATGAAAATTGGGTAGTTCCACAAAACTAGAACTTTGGTATCACAGAAATTCAGAATTCCAATTATTTGGCACAAAAAATATGGATTTACAAAAATGATATCATATTTGAAAAACATTAAAGGAGGCTAGACTAATTTTAGAATAATATTAGAGTAATTACCATTGTAATTTACAATGGGTCCATATTTGTGTGTGGGCGTCTCTCTCTCTGATATATATATATATATATATATATATATATANTCACATAAACACAACATGGGCAAGGGGTTAACATAACTTACCCTCCTAAACGGCTCACTCAGTGACTGTTGAAATTTATTATTTAACATTTATTATCAAATTTTGACCAATGTAAGGATTTGATTAGTGTCTTCTTCCAGCTGCTGCATCCTTTCACCGTTTTCTTGATATTGTCTGATTTCTAGCTTATATTGTTGTTTAATTCCACTGTCCGTTGGCATTACCTTTGGTAAGTTCATCAAAGGATCCACTCTCGGACTTTTGGTGGCCTGCAGGTTGACAATCCTCACCAATGAGACATAATCGGGACTGTCTGGTTTTCTAGAAGGTATATGAGCTTGTTGGTGAAACTCTTTAAATCTATGTAATGATTTTATAGCTACACCACCAAGAATTACAGTGTCACAATCAGGAAAGGTTTCTTGTGTGGGATAATACCTATAGTTAGGAATACAAACTAGAACCTTAACAGTCTTGTGGTCCATTTGCGTTGGAATAGAGGAAATGCCTTTTAATATTTTAGTGGAATGTTAAAAATGTGTATGTCGTGATTATGAGATTCTGATCTTTTCATAAATATATAATAAAAATAACTTCTATTTATCTGAAGAAAATGTGTTTTCTGGACATACTGAGAAAGGAGGTGAAAATGCCAATATATATGAAAAAGATATATATAATGCCCCAAGGGGTTGCACTGCAAAAAATGGACTCCTGCCTAAGCGTTAGGTCTGATGGGTATCTGTTCAGCCAAAGTCGCCCAGGACTTGCACCTGGCTTCATCCCTTTTGAAACTCATGCCCTATGTGTGGGGCATGCCACATTGAGAGTAGAACCCGGGTTGGTGGCTCAACACTCTGTTGATCACACCAGTGAACTAGTACCGTGTTGGCTATTTGTTGATATTGACTCCATTAAGTTGGGTGGTTTGTAGAAGTACACCTCTCATCAGCTAAGTGAACTACTAAAAATTTGTTTGCAACAGCGAAAGCCTCTCAAATTTGAAATTCGAACCTTGAAAAGTCATAATTTAACAAACTTGCTTGCCTTGATGACTTGGTCAGTTCAGAGAGTTAAGTGCGAGGAGTTTACAGAAAAATAAACTTCTCTGTAGCATGTCTCAGTTCGTTTGCAGTTGACTTATGACGGAATTCTCTTATCTATATTTGAAGGCATGCCTCATATTGGCAGGTAATATAAAATAGTCATTTATGCCATGTATAAATGCTCAGTAACATGGCACCAATGACTATCACCTTGTTCACCCAGGGGACTGATCTCAACATGGTCCCTCCTTGATGTGTGAATTCTAAAATCTATCAGCTGTCATCCGATGTATTTTGCAACTGAGAATCTGTTGAAGGATCAATTATAGTTTAAGTTTTACCAGCTAAGTAATTGATGTGATAGTATTATTTCTAGCGCTTGTTTAGTTTTTTATTAAAAGGAACATCACCTTTCTTTGCAACAACATAAACCAAGTAAGGGGGTGCAATTTTAATCAATTCTATTCGAGATTTCTAATTGTTTTACAATTCTGCACATAAATGGAGCTTGTGATTTGCTGCATGCCCATAAAAAATTGTTTCACAGAACAGAATTATTTGCTTCATTTATTTTCAGGGTCCAAATGTTTATGTTCTTTCCCATTTTTTCTCTGGTGCTTATAGAGGCATGCACGGTCCCAAAAGCTATTTGCTGAAGGAAGGTTGAAGCTGATGCTTAACAGTGATGGAGAAGTTGAGGAAGATGCTGAAACTCATGCTGAAAGGCATGCCCGGATAGTTGCTGCTGCGGAGGTTTAAGTTCTTCACTTTGACATTAATTTTCTTCTGACTTTTCCTGTTATATACATTTATTTGGAGATGTGTGACATGTGTTGATCTTTTGGGTTGCACAGCCAACTAAAAACATGAAGAAAAGAAATAGAGGCCGGCAACGCCAGAAGCAACGAAAGAAGAAGGTGGATGATTTCAATTCTATACAGGGTAAAGTTTCTCTTCTTTCTTGTCTTCAAATGTTTGTTTGACATGATATTATTGTTCTTTCCAGAAAACTTCCCAGACTGGAAGCAAGAAAGCTCAAGGGAAGTTCTCATCAGAGGTTTCTACGAAGGCTGGGAAAATATGAGCATTGCAAAAGCATCAATCTTGGTTTTGGCAAAGTTTGGCCAGAGATGGAAGTTTTACATGTTTTTCAGCCAGTGAAAAAGGTTTTTATTTTGAGATGACTACCACATTTCAAAGCAGAGTGAAATTGCAGACAACCTTAAAAAGCTTTCCTTCTGAGCATGTTTATCAGTTTTTCTCAGATGAGAAGCCATAGAAATAAAACTTTTATTTAAAGGATTTTTTATTGACTGAAAAAGAAAAGACTGAAGTGTAACTCACTTATCAAGCTTTTTTCTGAATATGCATTCATGCTAGTTGAACCTAATGCTTTATAGGAGCAATGGATATGCAATCGTGTGTATAAAGAATTTGTAACTGTAATCTTGAATTCATGGCTGACGGCTCATATTGCCATATCATTGATTTTTATGGAAACGTTTTGGTTTAGTCTTTAATTATAAGAGAGCAGTTGATTGCCTCCTGCCTCGTAGACTTTTATTTGGGTGTAGACGGTCACCCCTACTCGGCAATATGACATTTATTGTGTAAGATAAATTCTGGTTTTGGAAATCAAATGGATGGTGATGTTGTTTTTGTTGTGCTGCATGAAGAACCGAACCAAGTGTAAAAAGCAAGCTTCTAAATAGTGAAGATGTAGTTTTTGTTGTGCATTGCTTATCATTGAGAATATATAGTGATTGACATGCCTATTGTGCTAGTGCTAGGGGCGGTTGATCTGGTCATTATTCCCAATCTGAAATTCGGAATAATGAAGTAATCGACCAAATAAACTTTTGACCCTTGTGCTTTTCCGTTCAGTGGCAACTAATAGTCAGCCTCGCTAATAGCCTTTTAATTAGGGTAAGCACACGGATTTTCATACATAGTATGCTCTGATCATGATCTGGTTGTCTTTGCTGGGAAACATTCATCAAACTCTTATATGCAATGGCGATTTAATCCGAGCTGTTTGGAACTATGCATTTGCAACTTGCTCATGTGAAGATGATTTGAGTGGTGATTATTGAATTAATATTTTCTGGCCCTTTCATGGAGAGGCTACTTTTGTATAAGCCAAAATTAAAGGGCCGTATGGCAATTATTCAGTAGCACAAAGATGGATAACTAAAAACTGTGCTGAAATCTTTGAATAATGGCTTATTCAATTACAAGAGTTGGATGATCTAAAAGCCCGTCCCTTGGTTATTCAAGGAAATAATGTATATTGCTATTATGCCATCTCTCACATTGTAAACATAGTCTTAAAGAGACTGGCATAGTCTGGATCCAATGAACCATTAACATGTATATTCATGCATTACAAATCTAAAAATTGTAAACTATTGTATCCGGATCCAATGAGCCATTAACATGTGTTTTTATGCATTGCAAATTTGCAAATTGAAAACAGTAATATTGAGTCATTATCGCAGGCACCAATAATAAATAAAAGATTCTTAATTTGTTTACCAGATGCTATGCTTAGTTTTAAAACTTAAAAGCATCGAACGATCATTTAGTCCCAACGGAATGTATCATTTTTAGGTTTTAGAAGAATATTATATTAACATTACAATGTCACAACAATCTTTGGCTTGTAGAGAGTCAATCAAAACAGTGATACTAACTGATCGCCATATATTTTTCTATTCTTCTTCGCTTGTATATATATATAATGACTCTATATATATAGTAAGGTTATATATATAGTAAGGTTGTTCACTGTATATTGTCCAGCATTGGACCTTAGGTGGTATATACACAAATAAACAGTTTTTTAAAACAAGTTTAGTTTTAAAAACCCATAGATAATTACTAGATAACTGAAATCATGCAAAGAGTTGGTACTTCTGGATTTGAAGTGTTAAATATGCTCAAAACTAACCCTTTAAACAAATTGATTGAGATGAGTTGATGAGGTCCAAGCATGCACTAGAGCATATAAACCGGTATAGACGCATCTAACTATGGTTCTATAGAGCACTGAGAGGGATCAAATCTGCAAACCTTTAACCACTAAACTACAACACACATGCTTCTCACCACTATGCTACAACGCAACAATGCATGCATTCTTATTTTTTTATTTTACTTTTTATTTTTACGGAACAAATAGTTACCTCCCTCCACTTGGGCTCCACTATGCCCTCTCACCACTATGCTAAAACACTCATGCATTCATTCTTATTTTTTATTTTTATTTTATATTTTTATGGGACAGACAGACGCTTTACCCCCACTTGGGCTGTAGAAATGCGTCTTCTCGGTGCAAAATTAAGCAAAGATGGAATCAAGACCTTTTGTTTGTTCAATACCAACCCTTCAAACAATATTATGCTATTCTTGAAGAGTTCTTCTTCAACCATTCCTTGTTCAAAACTGAAGCGTGAATTTGAAGTCATTTGTAGAGAGGTATTCTTTGATTTTCACATGAGAAGTATTATTGTTTTTCATTGAGGGATGGTGAGATACTTATGTGCAATTTGCAACTGAAACTTTTATAATAGTGAAATTGAGTCTCTCATTCATCGCCACCATTTGTTTCCTCATCCGAACTTTAATAATTTATTATTTATTTTATCCCCTCGCTCTAGTCTTTAGGTCACATTGAACTCTGGACCCGCTACACAAAATAGTTCCTCCAACGGTTCCTTTGCAAAGATAAGCGTATTTTCGTATTGAGAGGTTGGTGTTCCATTTTCCACCAAATTCTTGCTTAGATTAATGAGATATAATTACATTCTTCTCCTAATGTTACAAATTAGATATAGTCTTTAGGTCACAATGAACTCAAGGCTTCTAAATAAACTGAGTGGTACCTCCAACATCTCCTTTTCTGTAACATCCCACCTCACCTAATCCGACCATCGGGAGGGGACATTATGTTGATTTGAGATTCCAAATTTTGCCCTAAATCCAATTTTGAATTCCATAACAAATAAAATATATGTGCAGAACATAAATAAACATACACAACAAAGAATGAATCGACCCACACACAATTAACATGCATATACAATCATAAACATTACATCCATAAATTAAATATGTTCAATATTCAAATACACAAGAATGCTTAACTTTAATCAATGCAGATCCAAGAAACTGGTTGTGTGAGAGCGATTTTCCAACCATTCGTAGACACTGCCCATCATATACTCTTTCTGCTAAGAGGCCACCCCCAAGCAGGGTTATGAGGCCACCAAGGCAAAGGAAACACGTACATGATTCTCTCTCTCATCCCACAACCCGATCTGCTCTCTATGCTTAGCCAAATGCTCATACATAGCTCTACAAGGATCTCACTCAGCTCTCACAGCCCTGGCTTCCACAATACCTGCCCCACACACCTTTCTTGGCTCAGGCATCCCCTTCATCGATCCACGACTCTCTTGGGCGATCCATCAGGTTGAGTGCTTTCAATGCGTGCATAGAAAACCAACTTGCTAAATGTTGTTGGAGAACCACCTGCAACCTCAATTCATGGCTTCTCAAGCATTTACGAGTAGTAGAAATCAACGGGAAAGGGTCCCTAGCTCGCCCAACCTCTCTTCTCACCTACAACCATCCATTTCCCTTCCAAATCTACAATTTTGCCTTTAAATTAGAATTTTTTGGGTTATACACAATCATTAACAACAATACAGAGCTCTAAGTAGTGTAGATTTGTGTGAAAATGAGGCTTAACCCCAAGTGGTATGGGGAAATGGTGACAAGACCATTGACATAACTTCTAACAGTAGAAGAAAGGTCTCCTGGCAGCTGTAGATTGGCTCTTGGCAATTGACATAGAAGTAACAAAAGTGTAGTCAATCCCATGCTTCAATAAATGCATGAGGTGATTTTTCCCACCAACCCCACACATGCATCACAATGATTGGAAAGCAATAAAAAATAGATATAATTGACTTATTCAAGGCACATGACAAAATTTTGGATGGGTTCTAAAGTTGACACTTGTCAATAGGATTTGGTCTCTCATGGGGCCCCTTTTCTCTTCCCCTCTAGTGGAATCATAACCCCTTTGGTGCTCTTTACACAACCATTCTTGGACCATTTTATTATTTATGCACAACATTTACATATATTTCGAGTTTGCATGGTAAGCCAACCATACGGTTCAAATAACTATATTTATGTCATACATGCCTAGCCATTCACTAGTCAAGCTTTGGCCTTGAGCTTCACACTAGAAATCCATACTAACATATTACATCATTTTCATAATTTAATTAAATACATTACAAGGGTCAAACTGGGGGTATTACAACCCCCCCCCTTGGAATAACACCTTCCTAGGTATTCTCTTTATTTTTCTGCAAGGTTCCATGTCCTTCATTTAAGCTGCATTTGCAATGCCATTCTCTTCAAGGCAACTTTGTCTTGCTGCTAGCTATCTTGGATGGCAATGCTCAATCATTCCTTTGTGTTACCTTGGAACATCTATAAGGTCTTTGACATCCAACAATACTTATGCTTAAACAATGAGTCAATTCACATGTCAAATCTGTTCTCATAGGATTCATCCCTTACAAGATTTCCAAAACCATAGCAAAATCACATACACGTGTATATTCATACTAAACAAGCAAGAAGATACACAATAAACCAAATACTTATTTTCATAAGCATATTTCTTTAGCTCCATATGTATCCCACTTTGACTTCAGACAACTATGGCACCCACAAGACCTACGCCACCCCACATAAGGATGGCACCTCTTCTCTACCATACAGTTATTTGAGTGTATCCACTCCTTTTAGTGCTCTTCAGGGTGTGCATCGAAAGGTAACCAAGTTTTTGCAAGCCTTGAATAACCCGTGCATACATGTAAAACAAATGTTACACCAACACGTTGACTATGCCACAACATTCAAATAACCAATGCTAAGCCAGTACGTCGACTGGGTTTATCAAGCATGCTATTAACTAGTATGATAAGCTAGGTGTTCGACTGGGTTTATCAGGCATACAACAACCATTGTCAATCCAACACCTCTGTTGGGTTTATCATGCAATATAAGGAATACAACCACATGGCCCCTTTTTCCTATGCAAACCAATGGTTCCCTCCAGGAACTCCATAGGTAACTCACTTGGTTGCAGGTTAGTATGGCCCCACAATTCCCACTCACAACACAAGGATGGTACCCCTTCTTTGCTACACAGTCCCTCGGGCCTACCCATCCCTCTAGTGCTTTTCAATGTGAGTGTAGAAGGGTTACCAACACCCGTGCAAGCCTCCTGAGTACCTAAGCTCTTATTGGGTTTAACGACACTACGAAGAGACAAGCACATGCAAAGGGTTTTACATGGTTTCTCAACCCCAAGCCACACTTGGCATTTCTTTTTCATTTTCATTTTCATTTTCATTTTTATTTTCAGCTTCAACAACCAACATCTGCCCCAAGGGCATATTCATCATCTCACCCGCATTATATACAAGCATGCCGTTCACATGAGATATCATCATAATATATATATATATATATATTAAATTATAAATTTCAAATATGTTTTACACATAAACTAAATTTCCCAAACATGAGGTCATTCTCATAATATCTAGCTCTTGCTGGCCATAGCACATGGTCACCCTGCAATGTGTCCTCTTGACACAATTCACAAGCAACCAACTAGTTAATAACATTAATAATCCAATTCAATTTTGAATTTACAATTCTACCTCATACATAAATTAGATTTATTTAACCATGATGCCATCCTCATATTGTTTGGATTTTGTAAGTGAAAGCATGTTGTCCCTTATGGTTTTAGACTTGCTTCCATAACCTAGACATCCACACACAACATGTCCTCTTGACACAATTCTAGATCAAAGAAATAGTCATTAATAATTATTAGCAAAATTTACAAATCTGTTCCCTACAGAAATCATATTTGATATCCATGAGATGCTTCTCATAATGCTTGGCCTTTGCACATGATAGTCTCTAGTCTTTATTATGGACTTACTCACATTTCCAAGTCCAAGACAATTCTACCTGTAATCTGAATTTTTCAATCAACCAACAATTTGTGAGTATCCATGCATATAACCTTTTTCTTGCGACATTACGATAGTCACTGAAGTAATCTTAGAATTATAACACTCAATTATTCAAACACTATTAGTTAATATCTCAAATCCAATGATATACATTTACTTTATATGCATCATTATCGCAATACAATTGCAAGATACAATAACCTTATCGATGCATTCACATAAAATTTTCAATACTCATGATTACAAAATCATATTCCTTTTATGCAACTCCGTCCTCCCAACAGAGCATCTTGGTAGCCCATCAAACATGGCTACCTTCTTCAAGCAATTATTTCCCTTGCATCCATAGTTGCTTATGAAATGACCCTAGAATTGAGAATAATTCTATCACTCTAGCTATTAATGATTTGCAAGGAAATACGTATCACAACCATGCATTCACTCAATGCATCTTAACATATGTACCTACCCATATGCATGCATAATTAACAAGACTTACATAATATTTTAATGCACATTCACCCAATGCACCCTCACATTGATTCATGAATACCATAATGTCATGTTATGCATTCCACCATGATGTTTTGGAAAGTCTAGCTAATGCCTCGACACACCACCCAACCACCTCCCCAATCACTTGGTTAACTATTTGGGTGCCTTACTTCTTCAGTTGAACAAAACATCAGGAGTTTACTCACTCCCTGTTTGCTGGCAAATAGTTTTCATTCTAGATTAACACCAATAGGGAGTTCATTGAGATACTTGTGTATCACTACAACATTACCATATCCAACCACATTATGGCCTTACCCATGACTATCTCATATGGCATGCACTACCAAAACAAGACCATAAGTCCTCATCTATTTGGTTATTAAACACATAACCAACGTACACGCATGACATGGTATTCTTTTATATGGATGCATTCAAAATTCTAAACAATTAGATGGTAGAAGGATCCTTGACCTTACTACCCCAATACCTCACCATACTTAGTGTGATAACATTTGCATAAATGCATCCAATATTACATGCAAACCAAGTTATAATGATAAAAATATGGCTAAAGGGATTCTTACCCAATCCCCTTTCAACATTCATGCAATTGGAATAAATAAACCATTACCTACATGGCTTCCATCAACATTTATGATGTTACCTAATAAGTTGTCCTCTTACGAAGGACTACCCAACCCTACACCAACCTATTGATCATAGAGTTGTTGTCCTATCCCTTCTTCATAAGGTCGTTAATCACATACATCTATGTCATCAACATCTTCAACCATGTTTTTATTGCTTTTGGTCCTACAACCATTTATTAGAGGAAATTTCAACTCAAAATGGGCCTCCTTAAAAAAAAAAATAGTTAAAATAATAATATAATATTTATTAATTTTGGAGGAAGAAAAGAAAAAAAAACTATTTTTTTGTTTGTTTGTATTTTCGACATATCTCCCTGTGTTTTTACTCAAATTTTGATCAAGAGAGCTCTTTGGATGCGGAATTAAATTTTGCATCCAACTAGTACCCACTCGGCATACTTTTGATGGACCCCGCTACCCCAAAAACAAGAAATACCTGAAAAAAATGTGATGATGTCATCATCACATTTTTTCAGGTATTTCTTGTTTTTGGGGTAGCGGGGTTCGTCTAAAGTATGTTGAGTTGGTACTCGTTGGATGCGTAATTTAATTCCGCATCCAACGAGCTCTCTCAATTGAAATTTGAGTAAACACACTGGGAGATATGTCGAAAATAAAAACAAAAAAGTAGTTTTTTTTATGATACCCATCCCCAAATTTATATTAAAAAAGTGTTTAAGACCTATATGGTATTTCAAATTTAAAGCAGTTTCATTGGCTAATACATGATGACATGGAATTTGAATTAGAGTTAAAAGGCGCATTTTGAGTTGAAATTTCCTCTATTGACCATCAACAATAATCAACATCAACCACAATAATTAACATTCGTGGCTCATTGCATATGTAAAACCATATTACAGTTACCAATATGCAATATCATATACATACACAAACATCTTCGCATGTACTATGCAATATCTATTAATATGTTCATTAGTGCATATCCATTTCATATATATAATTTCTTCCATTTCTAGCATTTCTATGCCATAATTTTTTGTATACAAAACTCATAAAATATAATTATATCAGCAAGAGAAGAGTTGATGAGTTCTCCCTTTCTAATTCCTCATCATAGCATGCAATTCCTCTTCCACATCATAGCCAATCCAATTTCATGGCCTCTCTGCCAAGCACAAGGGTCATTAGCTATGACTTCTCACTAAGTAGCAATTCAATACATATATACATGTATAACATTTATGCTCGCTACTTCCCAATTATGCAATTCTTATGCTATAAACAAAAATGGTTTAAGGTGAGAAATTTCCATCTTTATCAATGATTCCTTATGGAGATTATTCTCCATTTTCTACTACAACCATCTTATTATCTTTTTGTAACTTTCCTTGGTCACTGCAACATCTCTTGTTGCACTCAGTTCACATTGCCTTGCTACTCCAATTGCTTTGAGCAATTATGTCCATGTCCAACTTGACCTTTCTTAAATTTCCTAGCATTTATTAGTGCTGCGATTTATCTCATTCCAACTCCATATGGAGCCTTTTCAAGGTCCATTATAGGTCCTTGTGCCTCATTAAGCAGTGGGACTTGCTTCTCTTTCCCATGGAAATATTTGCCACAATTCTGAACCACACAAGTGATTCACACATGGGAATGTTTTATTCCCAAATTAGCAACCCTTGCATGGACACTTTGTCACTATCATAAACTACATTACATGTCCACATACTGGGAGGTCTTATTCTTGTTAGTGACAACTTCTGGGTGAATGGAATTTCCTTACCCATTCTCATTACTTACTCCTAAGTTACTAGTTCATATCCCATAACTTCTTTTAGTATGCATGCACTTTCCCACAAGAATGATTCACCCATCACCTTTGAAAAATGCATGTCCTTCACCTACTGGACTATTCCATACTGTGTTGATCATGCACTTACGGATACAATATCATATCTGATAATCAAGAACTCACATGGCTCTTCCTTGCAAATCAAATTCACATTCTGAACACAAAGAATGCATTTCATATATGTTGGTTAAAGAACCGTCAATTATTGTTAGCTCCCATCTCCCATCATGAGAGTTTATAAAATACAATCTACACTAGTGTATTATTATCCATTCAACATGTTTCTCCACATGTTACAATAATTACTATAATATTCTCAATTGATTATTCTTCAATTTTTCACATTGCTAGATAACTAGCAATTTTACCATGCCCAATCAAGCCTAGAGTCTTTTCTCTACCTGCTATTTGAAACAACTTGAAACATGTTTAAAAAATAAGAACCTTATGTTTGATTCTTCTATATTTTAGCCTTTCCCTTGGTTGTGTACCCCCAATACCACCCCACCTCATATTACCACTTACAAGGCATAAGCGATTTCAGGCTCCGAGGGAAGTGGTTTCCTGAGATTGCTTTTGTGAGTGTGAATGCATGAGAGGGTGGCGCGTCGCAAGGTGGTTTCCATATCAGGCTCATGTCGATTCATTAACCTTTGTGCATATTCACGACCACGAGGTATTGTCATCCATTGATCTGATCTACACGATCTTCCATTACTAACAGGACTAACGCATGCCCCATCATTCTCGACGCAACCCGATGCAACCCCATGTCACACATTTGCACACCACATCACCTGTTGCTGAGCCCAACATTGGTTTCAGGATTTGGGGGAAGGTGGTTTCTCGAACCCGCTTTTGTGAGCTTGAATGCATGGGGGGATGACACGCGGATGGGGCGGTTTTCTTTCAGGGGCATGTTGAGGAATTAACCTTCGTGTATATTTGCGGACCTGAAGCAATTATGACCATCGATCACATCTGCAGAGCACTCTCAGACTGACATGACCGACATGGGTCCCATCACACTTGACACCCTCGCCCATCAGATCTAGACCCCATGTCACATTATTTCCTGCTGGACTCAAAGGTGGTTTTAGGCTCTCGAGAAAGCAGTTTTCTAAACCTTTGTTTGCGAGCTTGAACTCACCAACAACTGACATGTGGATGGGGTGCTTTCCCTTCAGGGTCACGATGATGAGTTAACTTTAATGCATCTTCATGGGCTCGAAGCACCGTCGTCCGTTGATCTTTGCTACAAGCCAACGAATAGATCTAATCTTCCTTCACCTTCCGGCACACACGATCACCTACACGTGGAACTGATGTGGTTGATCCACATCACACTCTCTTTCCACATGGACTTTCCACATTAGACCTCTTATCCATGTGGCTCGTCCATGTCACCCTACCACCTGGCATTGGTGGGGCTCATTTTTAAAATTTTGTATACAGACATAATTTTAATTCGCCAATAACATGGATTAATTCAAAATTATTTATGTTCTTGTATCTATCACTAAACATAACTCAATTTTTCCATAACCATTTCTGCCTGATGGCCGTAAATCTGGATTTATGGTCCATATGGTTCTGATATTGATACCATAAGCTTCGATACCACTCTGTAACATCCCCCTCATCCAATTCGACCATTGGTAGGGTACATTACACGGATTCAAGATTTCAATTTTCTCCCCAAATCCAATTTCGAATTCCATAACAAATAAAATACATGTGCAGAAAATAAATAAACATACACAACATAAAATGAATCGATCCACACAATTAACATGCATATACAAGCATAAACATTTCAGGAATCAATTAAATGCGTTTGAGATTCAAATACACAAGAATACTTATCTTTAATTAATGTAGACCCAAGCAACTAGCTGTGTAAGAGAAATTTTCCACCAAACTGTAGGCACTATGTCCAACATATACTCTTTCTGCTGAGAGGCCACCCCCAAGATGGGATATGAGGTCATCAGGGCAAAGGAAACACCTATAGGCTTCTCTCTCTCATCCCCTAATCCAATATGCTCTCTATGCTTAGCCAAATGATCATACATAGCTCTACAGGGATCTCACTCAGCTCTCACAACATTGGCTTCCACAATACCTGCCCCACACAACAACCTTCTTGGCTCAGGCATCCCCTTCAATGATCCATGACTCTCTTGGGTGATCCATCTCGACGAGTGCTTCCAATGTGTGCATAAAAGAAGACCAACCTACTAAATGTTTTTGGAGAACCACTTGCAACCTCAATTGGTTGCTTCTCAAGCATCTATGAGTAGCAAACATCAATTGGAAAAGGTCCCTAGCTTGCCTAGCCTCTGTGCTCAACTACAACCATCCATTTCCCTTCCAACTTTGTAGTTCTTCCTCTAAATTCAAATTTATTGGGTTATACATAGTCATTAATAACAATACAGAGCTATGAGTAGTGTATATCTGCATGAGAGTGGGTGAGAATGAGGGTTGAAAACAAGAGGTATGGGGAAATGGCGACGAGACAATTGACATAACTTCTGACACTAGAAAAAAGGACTCATGGCAGCTGTAGACTGGCTCTTGGAAACTAATAGAACTATCACAAAAGTGTAGTTGGTCCCATGCTTTAATAACTGCATGAGGTCATTTTTCCCACCAACCCCACACATGCATTCAATGATTGGAAAATAGTAAAAAAATGAGATAATTGGCTTATTCAAGGCACGTGATAGAATTCTGGATGGGTTTTAAAGTTGACACCTGTCAACAAGGATTTGGTCTCCCATGGTCTCCCTTTCCTCTTCCCCTTTGGTGCTCTTTACACAACCATTCTTCGACCATTTTATTATTCATGCACATAATACTTACATATATTTCAAGTTAACATGGCAAGCCAACCATATGGTCCAAATAACAATATTTACATCATACATGCCTAGCCATTCACTAGTCGAGCCTTGGCCTTTAGTTGCGCACTAGGAATCCATACTAGCATATTACATCATTTTTCATAATTTAATTAAATATATTACAAGGGTCAAACTAAGGGTATTGCATTTTTTAAGATAGACGTATTTTCCTATTAAGAGGTTGGTGTCCCATTTCCACTAAATTCCTACATATACTAAAGAGACAGGGGATACTTTATTCTCTTTGAAGCTACAAATGACACCAAGAATAATAACTATGATAAAATTGAGAGAAGCAATTACATGGTCACATAAATTGGAGCTCCTACAAGGACATTGATGGCAATTGTAATTTTTTCTTCTAACAATAGTGTTGTGTCATTTTCCCCTAATGGTAGGGGTAGGGGTGTACTACTTTTAGGCAATGGTTTACTACACTTCTTGTGTCATTTTTCCTTAATGGTAGGGGTAGGGGTGTACTACTCTTAGGCAATGGTTTACTACACTTTTATTATCACTATAGAGATAAAAAATTGAATGTAAAATTCCAATGGGATAACTTTAGTGGTTGATGCTTTGAGCCACAGTTACCACCGAATTGGGTTGAGAATTTGGAAATTCGAAAATTTGGTTTGATTCGCTCCTCAACTTGTCTAGTTCAAATTTGATATGGTATACAGAGATTGTGTCACACCCTTGGCTAGTTAGGAGCTTTGGTGAACTCTCATACTTGCAGTATGTTCGACAAAGGACCATGATGGACATGGCAAGCATGGACTCGAGAGCCCACTTTCAACTTGAGTCGACCTCCTTGGTGACACTTCGGTCGAGGCACCCAAATTGTGCTACTCTCGTGGGTCTGCTTATTCACATGCAAGGCGGGTGCTCCCAAGTCATGTTGTGCCCAAGGGTCCACTTGCCAATGGGTACGTCATGCGATCTCAACTCGTTCTCCCACTTTTCTGATCGATTTATCTCGTTGTGGCATGCCACCTCAACACACCATCTCTTTCCACGTGCTCTCGTCGCACACTCCTCCATTATGTCGTGTCGAGCACCCAAGTGTGCTACGCACGTGTCATCTAGCACATCCACTTCAACTTGTTCGTCTATCCTTTAGGCACGCTTCGTCTTTGGCATGGGTGTCAAGCACCTTGCCAACGCAATCAACGAATCCAAGCGAGGAAGCGAGACAAGCATCCTAGTCTAAAACTGTTTGATTGGTTGAAGTAATCAACCTATTTTTAATGCTATTGATTGATGCCATATTAGAAAATAGTTACGAAAAGTTTTTACAAGATTTAAGCTTCAGTCTCCTCATAGTAAATTGCAGTCACCATTCAACTATAGATGAATGGACTATCTAACCTTTTATCAATCCTTGGACACGCTTGAATAGATGGTGACCTTGGATCTTATCACTAAAAAAATCCCTTTTCTAATTTTCATTGGTATGCTTTGGCTTAGTTTCCAATGTTCATTGATATACTTTGGCTTCAAGTTGATGATTAGTGAGAATTGCCATCTTTCACTCATTGATCCACGTCGTCCAAGTATTCGATATAGGAAAACATGTTCGAATGAATGAGTCGAGTTCTGTTATGGCTGAAACAATTTAGAATATGTTGACATATCAAAGTAATCAATAAGAATATGTTTACAGACAAAATGCAAGAATTTAGAAGAATGTTATTTTATTACTTATTTGTATACTCTGTTACATGCATTACTCCCCTATAATACATTAATGCACATGTTTATATAGAGTGTGCTGGAATACTTGGGTGCCTAATTTTCGTCTCATTCAGTTACAAGAGAAGTTGTAACGATTGCAGAAGCACAACCATCACAATTGACTGGTAGACAGAGCGACAGTCTGTCGGAGTTGGTATGTCATGGTCGGTGTCGATAGAGCATGTTGGAGTCGTTGGTCTCGACGAGTTATATTGTGGCCGGTTTTGACGGATGCAGTAGTCGATGGAGCATGTTGGAGTCATCGGTCTTTGACGAGTTATGTTGTTGTCAGTTCTGGTAGCTATCAGTCATCGTCTTCGACAATTGATGTGAGAAGTCGACTAGGACTAGGACAACTAGATAAACAAGACAATCGACTTTCTGGATGGATCACTTGTCCACTTTTCCTCCAAGTTATGATAAGAATAACTATTTTTTTCACACTATTAATCTGATCTCACATTGTGTCTAATTGCCATTTAACATCCAATTTATTAGTGTTTTATTTAGAATCCCCAAAAAAGTTAAATTTGTATATTTAGGTGAAGTTATAATATTGTATATTCACTTAAACACATTTTCCTACTTAGATAGTGAGAATTCTTGGTATTATATGCTCTTTATGGTTTTCCTTATAATCTTAAAATATAATTACAAATGTTGAAAATCATGCATGTTTTCTTTATAGTCAAGATTGGTGCATGGATATGGGCATAATTATGAGTCTTATATATACAATGAACTATCATTTTATTCATACCTTCTGCATTTCCTTTCTCACTTTTAGGATTTTGCATTGCTAACATTTCCTTTCTCACTTTTAGGATTTTGCATCGCTAACATTGCTATAAAGTGACCATTTATAGTTAAGAAAAAGTAGGGTTGCAAAAGTTTTATATTTCAAAATAATACAATAATATTTATAGAGCAAAAAGCTTAGTTGGATTTTAGTTATACAATTTATTTAGTCTAATCTCTGTACTATAAATTTACCATTCAAATTAATGTTGCAAGAGTGCATTAACGGTGAGAAAAAGCAAGGTTGTAAATGTAGTATCTTTCAAAATAACACAACAATATTTATAGAGTAAAAAGCTTAGTTGTATTTTAGCTATACAATTTATTTAGTCTAATCTCTATAATATAAGTTTATCATTCAAATCAATGTTGCATGAGTACATTAATGGTATCATGTTGTATGAGTGCATTAATCATATCAATAATATTTATAGAGTAAAAAGCTTAGTTGAATTTTAGCTAGACAATTTATTTAGTCTAATCTCTATAATATAAGTTTACCATTCAAATCAATGTTGCATGAGTACATTAATGGTATCATGTTGTATGAGTGCATTAATGATATCAATAATATTTATAGAGAAAAAAACTTAGTTGGATTTTAGCTATACAATTTATTTAGTCTAATCTCTATAATATAAGTTTACCATTCAAATCAATGTTGCATGAGTACATTAATAGTATCATGTTGTATGCGTGCATTAATGGTATCAATAATATTTATAGAGTAAAGAGCTTAGTTGGATTTTAGCTATACAATTTATTTAGTCTAATCTCTATAATATAAGTTTACCATTCAAATCAATGTTGCATAAATGCATTAATGGTGAGAATATTTTAAACTAGGGCATGACATTGTGTTAATTTTATAGTGCAATTATGTTCAAAACATGTAAGTATAACCAATATATACTTTATATACAACTATGTATAAATAGATGTATGACATTTAATTTGAAGATAGTGTTTTAAGTAGGTGAATGTAAAATGTTACTGTGATTTTTTTATATAAGTGACATTTTTTTTTCTAAGAAAAAGCTGGTTTAAACACTTCCCATTTTAAGGTACCCAATGTTGCTTGATTTATGCAATAGAGACAATCTTGCATGAATTAAAAACAATTAAGCATTTGAGTTAGTCCACCAAAATAAATTGCTTGAGCTAATTCACTGAACTAATTTTCATTTAAACTTCGTCATATTTAATTATTTACCAATAAATTTATTTATTTAAAAAGATTTATTAATAATTTTTTAAAATATTTAAATATATATATATATATATAAACTATTTAATTAAAATTATTTTAAAACTTTAAAGAAAAAGGTAGTTGAAGAGGCCTTTTTTTTGGTAAGCTAGTAAATCTATGTCAAAATTCAAAATTTGGGTTGCATTTATTATGCTCCTCATTCTACGTTCTATTAATATATATAAAGAAAAGAGTACATATTGTCAAAATTCAAAATTTGGGCTGCACTTATTATGCTCATACTACTAGAAGTATTCAAACAAAAGTTAATGATAAAAGTTTTGCAAGACACTGTTATAGACATGGCAGTTCTACATAATACTAATATAGACATGTCTGTTTATAAACTAAAAAAAACTGGCTGAAAGAACATGTCTCTAATTTTCCCTTCATCATCTTGGTTTGAAGTTCCTGGGGCTTGGCTCGCTTGGGCTTGCTCCTGATATTTAAAAGTAAAATATTTTTAAAGAAGGCGAGGAGTGTCGCTAAAGGGTCCAGAACCAATCATAAAACAAGCACAAGCATTCCTAGGACTTGGAATTAATTACAATTACTACCCACTTCATTCCATTTCCTTCATTGATTTTGGTGAATCGTCTGGATGTAGGCCCATTGTACGCATATCCAAGGAATTTAATATGCATCACATTTTTCTTGATGCAACCAGATCATTCTAGCTCTCCCAAGAGCCAGGGGATGATGACATCCCATCTTTCCGATTCTTGGAGACATTAAAACTCGCATGAAGAGGAGTAATGAAGAAGGCAACCCAACTGATATATTGATTGGGGAGGTTGGAGAAATGGTCGAGACCTCGTGAAGGAGAGATGTGGCTTGTCATGTTCCCTTCCTCCCTAATAGCTTCTTACTATCGTTCTCACATGTCATTAAGCTTATGCCTCTTCGTATATCCTTTCCACCAAACTAGGATAGAAACTTCATTTCTTTATGGGATTGATTCATGAAATAATTCTCCAATATGATTTGTGTAAGACCCCTCGATCTCACCTGAGGCCTTGCTGCCCAAGGTGTTTGCTTCACTATTATGGACTCTTAGGACGTGAGTGATTGCCTTTAGGAATTCTCTTTAGATTCTCCAAGATTCAACTTTGGATCCTCCCTAAAGCTATATTTTGTAGGGGAATGCCTCTTTTAACTGCATTAATTGTGAGCTTTGAGTCCCCAATAATAAAGACATATGAGATTCCCCTCTTGATGATCATGTTTGTCCCCTGTGATAAGGAAAACAATTCTGCTTGGTTATTATCGGCCTTTCCAAGACTCCATGAAAATGAATCCACCTTGGTTCCTCTAGGGTTGAAGAGTACCCCTCCCACTCATGTCGCCTCATATATATATATATATATATATATATATATATATATATATATATATATTAAATGATTTTAATTATTTAGACTATTAATATTTATATCCTAGGTGGGTCAATATCACAATCTATTCTTTTGTTACAGTCTAACAAATATTTATAAGTTAATATTATGATTCTTTTTCCTATAATTCATTAACACATGTTTACATGATAAATTTTCTAATAAATCTTGATATGTTGTTTGTTCCTTAAGTTAAATGATGGAAAGTTAGTTTCGACCATGCCAAATAGAACTTCAAGATAGTTGTGTAGCAAGTGGAAGATATCCATTTTGCGGATTAAGTTGGATGGTATTAATTATGTAATGGAATTCCCTTATTGACTTGAGTAGGTTGGTTAGGTTTTAACACAATCAACCTTAACCAATGTAATTTATATAAGTAGATCCTTTGAGGCTGCAAAAAAATATTAAATAATGTTACAAGGTTGATAATTTATGAGTTAGATGATTTCTAGAGTAGATTGTTGTTGTTGGTTTTGTGAGAAGGTAGAGTGTTGTTGTGGGCCTATGATTGTAATGAACTATGATGCATGAAGCTAAAGAAGACCTACATTTCATTTTGCATTTCTAGTATCACTAGCACATTCGCAATACTCTAGCGGATGAACAACGTCGATAGGTATCATTCGGATTTGATCGATCACATTCCCAACCATGAAACCCCACCCCACCCGTGTGGTAGAATATGTTTATTAGCGATTGAAACACTCCATTACCAATTCAAATGCTCAATTAGAAATTGACGTTTGGGTAGGTCTTCTTCCCATAGGAAATTTTCGTCATCAAATCTTTGTGCTCGATGGATTTTCTAAGGTATATGCCATTTAATTCCATCTCTGCTGCCCATCGCTAATCCTTCATTAAAAGACCATGAACGGGGTTAAGGTGTATTTTTCATTGAAGTTTCCTATCAACAAATTATGATGTGATGTGTTTTGATTATTTCCTTTTCAAAATATTCATGTTTAATGGATGATGCATTTTTTTGTTGAGAGTTGTTTATACTTGTAGAGAGATAGCTAGGGTTTTTATATGTTTATTATATAAGAGCTTAGTAATAAACCACTATACATCTCACAACTTCCCTCTCCATCATTGAATGTATTTTTGGTGCTTTGGGTGAGACCTCCTTCTAGGGATTGAAAATGGCAACATGTTAGATTGTATAAGATCCCTTTATTGGACACCTAGAGAGAATTTTGGGTCTAAGAAAGAGATAACAATTTTGTTATTTTAGGGACTCACATTATAGGAAATGGATATATGTAGGATGATTGTGGTTTTTCTTTAGGTCAAATATTCATGATTTGAGGGAAAATAAAATTGATAATTGTGTAGCACAAGTGAAACCTCCAAAGGTGTAGACAAATAATTTTGTATAGGAGCTCTACTAGAGAAGTTGATGAGATTTTCTAGGTTAGATTCCCACTAATCTTATACAAATGGCTGAAGAAGCTTGAGAAAATGATAGAATATGAAAATAGAGAAAGATGGTGTATGAGTGGAAGATTTAGATCTTGCCATGAGCTTCATCAAATCGATTTTCAATTCACCCTTGTAGTCAATTTTTGGGTACAGACTACAATCAAAGGACACACAATAGAACATGCTGCAAGATCTTGGCAATATTTTTCAAACCTAAAAGAAAAGTTAAAAAAGAGAGAACTTAGGAAATTAACTTGAGAAATTCCTCTATAGATAAAAAAAGGTTGATTGAAGACGGATTACTACCTTTTGAACATGTTAGTATGGCTAACTAGACACCTTACACAAAGAGAGTGGTTCTGAATGGAGTTGGTGATGATGAGAGGTTAGTAGATCTGGTACAATGGGGGGAAATAAAGGATTTAACACAATGGATAAACATGGATTAAGAAGGGAAATTATCATTAATATGGTGGATGAATTAGAATAAAGAAGTGAAGAAGGAAAATCACACAACTATCGTAAAGTATATTAGTGATGAGTGGTGGTTACAAGAGCTCTAGAAGTTGAAGAGACAAGGAGAATAGACCAACTCATGGTGGTGAGAAAGAGGTCTGGCATTGGAAGGGAGTCCAATGAGATATGATAGAATTGAATAAGGGTCATTGAGATTTGAAGGCCTGACTTGGAAAGGAGTCCAAATATATGTGTGATTGTACATTGTTGAAGGAGAGTTTCCCTTGGAAGAAGTATTGTTAACACTTGAATAAAAGGAGACAAAGAATTCCAAAATAGGAGGTAATGCGTAGTTAGAAGACATAATTCAATTGTTAGAAGAAAAAAAACCTCCCTAGACAAAGAGTGATACATAATGCCAGTGGAATTGGACACTCCAACATTTGGACCCAAAATCCGACGATGCTTTGTTGACTATTCGACTAAATTTCATCGGTTATCCAGTGAACACAAAATTATTTGGTTGTTGATGGCATTTTTGTCAGAATATCTAACGAAATTGTAGCAGTCGGATATCCTACGGATGAACATCGGGTGCACGAAGGCTGTAAGAGCACTAAAAACTTTGTGAAACCGACACATATCCGTTGGATACTCTCAATGATACATTGTCGATGTTAACTCCAGAGTGTTGTTGGATTTAACTCCAATTTTTTGTCGGTTTTCTCTAGAATACCCGAGGAGAATGTTATTCATCCAACATGGTTTATCGTTAGTGGTAGAGTCAGATTTACAACAAGACCACTTCAAATCCGTCGAGAGTGTCCATCGAATATTTGACGACATTTTGTACTATTAAAAAAATATAATTGTTAGTGGGTGGTTTTGTTGAAAGATCCTGCCAATGAGCTTGTCTTATAGTCCTTTCAATGAAAATTTATTAATAATTGGACTTCAATCCATTGCAATGAAAAGTAATATATGATTTGCATTCATTGATTAATAAAATAAAATATTGATCACTGAATCATAATCATATATTACTTTTAATTGCAATGGATTTAAGTCCAATTCTTAATAAATTTTCATTTAAAGGAATACAAGACAAGCTCATCGACATGATCGTTCAACAAAGTTTGGAAATTTTTGTGCTTTCTAATTAATGTCAAAAATAGAGGAGACAATGAAAATATCGCAATATAGTTGTTTCGAAAACCCAGTTTCTATTAGATGTAGAAACTTGCATCTTGTAAGATAAAGTCAAAATTCACATCCTAGTCTCATAATGTCCTAATCATAGTCAAATGACCAAAATATAAAAAATGTAACAAAACCTGGTAAAAATGAGTTGAAAATAAATATCACAAAACCTCAAAATATAGAAAAAGTCTCAAACATATAACATATATAGAAATAGGGAAAAATGTAACTGAAGTATGACACCTCAAAAGAGATTTAGTGTCCTCTTTCTCAATAAACATCAGTCTTGAAATTCTTCAAATTCGAGGACATCAAAATCCTCATCAACTGCCTTCTTAGATAAGTTGTTTTCTACCCAATATAACTCCTGAAACACATGATGGCAAGAGAAAGATCTGAAAGAGTCCCTTAGTATTTTAACATTCTGCATCCAGTAAGAAAGGTCTACCACCTGTAAGCATGAATGATCCAAAATCTATTCCACAACAAATTTGGAATCTCCACAAATATGAATCTATGCACAACCTTGAACAGAAGCAAAATATAGCAAACTATAGCATGCCAATAACTATGATCTTATATTATTCCCACTGCCCCCACCAAACCAACATCTAAAGAAATGTGTAGAAGATAAGTTTAAGTAAAAATATACAACCATAGGATTTTTCCACTTCTGTACCATCAAAACAACCAATAGGAAATGAAGCATTAAATTATGGAAACTGTGCAGTACTCCTTCTACATAGCACCGTGACTCATAGACCCATATTCCTTATGGAAAGAAACAATTCTAATGGAAAGATAATATATTGAAAAGATGATGCCTTAAAAAATCCTTTTGCTTCTTCCCTTCCAAATCTGCCAAGATATGAAAATGGGAAAAGTATTAAAAGTTGTAGAATCCCAACTAAGCCAAATTGTCTCAAAAGTGATGCATGTATACCGAAAAATCACATTGAATTAACTGCAAAGAAGAATTCCAAACAGCTTGGGAAAAAGGGAAATGAAAGTATAGGTTGGTTTTGAAATGCTAGCCTATGCAAGACATAAATGAAGAAAACTATAGCCAACATTCCAAATACCTAGTATCATTCATTCAACATTTGTAGATTATATTGATTATCAAAATGATGCTCTTGAACAAGCGATGTATTATGTAGAAATCTAATCAATGGTGCATCCATTTCTTCCAGAGACTTCAAGATTGCAACTACTTTGACATGTCTGCAAAAGAGCATAAAAATGTATCATTAGACATGAGTGGTAATCATCGGGGATAATTTTAAGAACATCCTCGAGATTTATATGTATAATAAATGGGCGAATCTCCCTAATATATAGGAAAATTTGAAGGCTATTTTATGAATAATATAATATGTATATATAATTTTTTGGCTAATCTTTCATTCTATTATAGAATCTTGTAAAATATTGGCGAATATTTCACTAAATTATAAGATATTGTAAAATCTTGGCGAATATTCAATGAATTATAAAATATTCTAAAAACTTGGCGAATCTTTCATCAAATTATAAATCCTTGTAAGGTCTTGGTGAATATTTTGCTAGGAAGACTCAGCTTTTCATTAAGAAAATTATAAGGTAGTGCAATATAAGAGCATATACCAAAGATCGACTCTCTCGATACTTAGACCCTCAAATTAAAAAATACATGAATGAGGAGAGGAGGTGTTTATTTATATGTTTCACAAGTAGTATTGGGTCACTCACAACTGGAGGCATTGGTGAAAATGACTACACTAACTAGATCTAGGGAAAGTGGGGACTCCACTTTTTATCTCGTCCCTTAATGGTCCAACAAACATGCTGGGACCCAAATATAGACATACCTATAAACTAATAGAATTGGACACTTTAGACTGTGGACTAATTATGACACCCACAAACCATTATTACAACGTGGAGTATTATTGAAACCCACAACCTTAATAGTGTATGAATTCCCAATTAGCTTATTTTCCAAATCCTTCATTTTTAAGCTACCCTCTAAGTAAAAAATAACATGCTTATATGTTTAAAGATACAATTGCCACTTTTTTCTTTCTTTTGTTGACAATCAAAATATGAATTATGTCATTTGATTTAGAATTTTTAGAGTTAGTTAGAAACTTGCAATGGCTATTAGAAAAAATATTATACAATAACAAGAATAGAAAGCACATTAATGCATCATCACACATATCATTAAAACTACTATGTTAAAGAATACATTTCTTGGATAAACTAAGGATGTGTTTGTATCCATGTCTTTGAAATTTTTGAAAGCATCCAAAATGTGGTAAAATAACATAATGTCTACATCTCAGGTCAAACATGCCTCGTACATATTATATACAATCATGAAGGAAATGAAGTATCATGTTCCAACTAAATCATGTATTTATCATACATAACTATATCCAATTTTAGATGATGACAACAATTACCAATCAAAACAAATCACCATATTTTTTTTTACTTCTGAATGAACCTACAAAAAAAATATATTGTAAAACAAATAATGAACGCAACAAATTTAGGTCACAAATAAAATTAACGAACTTAGCAATGTGAAAAAAAACTACCATTCATGAACTTCTCAATACAAATAAAAGAACATACCAGAATTCTTTGGACAACTCTATAAGAAGACAACCAAAATAATGACCATTCCACTATAGCCCCGTGATTATAATCAATGTGCATTCATTTATATTACAACATCCAAAAAACCAATAATAATAGACATAAAACATGAACATATACACTCCCATTAATGCCTTATATCCAATAACAATTGCATAGAAATATCCTAATAAAAGCACACTTTAAACAACTGGGTCAAATTTAGTTTGAACATATAAAAACCATGTGGCGTCTCTCCATCAAAAGTAGCATCCACTAACAACATATAAATGTCAGTCGATACTTTAAATATGGCAAGGCATAAAATAAATCATATGTTTTGAGTTCTATAACACTTTCACGAAACCAATACTCCTAGGATAGGATAAAACCCTAATAAAACTGAATGATCCCTAAGAATAAAGAGTGCCCTAGAATTCAATAGGCCTCAAAAGGAATCCATGATAAAATGCATGATAAAGAGGTAGATTTACAATATAATAATCTATTGTAACTGTGGATAAAAAGCACACCACATTAATTATTGGATAAAAATCATGTTACCAGTTTGTATTCTTTGATAAATTACATCTGTAAAATGCCCCTTCAAGACTTGAGATTTCAACAATGGATATGTTATACAAATATTAAAATGTCGAGAAAAATAAGAATGAAAAGTTGAATTGCATCTACTAGAACCTTCACCCTGCAAGCGCAATCTGATGTGGGTGAACCATGAATCACTGTAGCCTTGATATAGAACAAAATAGCTCATGTTTTTCCCTCCAATACTAGAGATCGATGTTATCGGATGAATCTATTCAAGCAGACTCAAGCCAAATCTCCCTAGTCCAAGTGGATCTAGAACAAATAAAAAACATAATACAATCTACTTTCCTAGATCAACATAAATGCAAAGCAACAGATAGATCACTTACCTGAAGTATGCAAATCCTCTTCTCTCTTTGTTGATCCAAGCTCCAGAATCTTCAGATCTTCAACTGCAAAACCCTGTCAAGCAAGTGGAAACAAGCAAACAGTACATGTGTATCCAAACATGAATTGATCTAAGATAATAATTAAGGAATAAAGCTCTAAACATTATCTACACAATAATATTTATGGAAAGAGATTTATATTAATGTAATCAAGGAGATACATAGAATCACAAAATAGAGGAATGTCACAACCTAGCCTTAACGCTGCAACCTTCCATCCAACAATCCAAGCCAAAGCCTCCAAAGCAAGATAGTAAACCTCCCAAAGGATAATAGGGATCACCAGAAATTCCACCAGCATAAAAGTACCATAGTCCTTCCCCCCTTCCAAATGGAGAGATGGTTTAATTTATAATGCTAAAGGGATATAGTAGTTTGAGGGAAAAGAGGAAGAAATAACCTCAACACCAATCAAATTTAGCAAACAGAAATTTGGGGATTAGGAAAAGGGTTAACACATGGATTAAGAGCATGAGATTTCGGTGTAACAGAATTCCCCCAAAGCATGAAGTTAGATGAATGCGATAGGTGAATGCTTTTCAAAGTGAAGAAATTGAAGGAAAGGATGTTGGATGGAAGCTGTTGTAGTACAATTGACTCAAATCTCATATGACTCATAACATGGATGCTGACCAATAAAATGCAGATCCATGGTAGTAGAGACCGACTGAACACAATCATGGCTACTAGACACAAGCGTAGATCCATGATGGGATGATAACACAACCACGACCAATACAAAGTGGATCCATGTAATATGACTCAAAACAAACTCCATCGCAACCTAGGCGAATATATCTGCCAACCCAAGGTCTTCAAGCCGAAGCCGCAACGATACGAATCTAACCATGTGGTTACAATGTATTGACATCGAACATGGTAGAAACCACTTGATTACCAGTCATTAATGTATACTGTTAACAAGTGTGAGGGAAATCACCATTGGTGTCAATGATCCCCATGGTATCTCAGTACATACCGCCAAGTGTGGATAAAGGACTTGAAGTTGAACACTCAGTAGAATATTTCAATCAAGATTCAATGATGTAAACTCATGTTGAAAGCGAGGTAACCTGCCATTGAGGCATGCAGGGCCAATGTACTTGTCTTGGTTTCTAAATCCAATTCTTGGATGAGGAGTTGAAGTCGACAGAAATAGACTCGTCGAAGGAGGGCCATGATGAATCCCCCATCATCGACATGAAACACGATCAAAGATGTTTTGGAGTAAACCGGACAATAGAGTGATGTTTGAAACTGACTCATACATGACCAACATGATAGAAGGTAAACGGATTGCAGATAGATGACCAAATTTCTCTTGAACATGGGCATGGCATGACTTGGCAGTATTGACACAAGAATGATACCAACCCCCCAATGGAAGTGACAACAGGAGTATTCTTGGAAAAATCAAAGGAAGTAAGAAGACTCATGGAATCAATAGGACTCGAAGAGAAACAGATTACCCAAGTACTGAAATGCATATGCAAATTAGTGCCATGTTCAAGAGTGACTATGTACTGCATAACAAAATACAAAATCTTTCCTTAATTTCCCCGTCATGATTGATGAGTACCTCTTTGATTTTTTATGAGCTGGAAAAGGGTAACAAACACTCGATATAGCTGATCAAGCGATGAGTCCATGCTCATATGTTTTACGAACCTGAGAAAGGAGGGGTTTGTTCCCAGAAAATGTTCTTTCATCGTTTGATTTTACGAGTCCGATGAAAGCAAACTCATTTGTTGTTTCATGTTTAGAGAGTCTGAAATGAATAAGAAAAATACAAAAGTTCCTTTTTTTCGTAAATAAGGCTAGTCGGTCTGAAAAAGAGATAACCTACCTTCGACCAGTCGACTGTTTTGATTCTTTTACAAGCGTGAACGTAACAAGTTCACTTGGCAATATTTTTATGTTTTTAAGGAGACTAAAACGAGCTTAAATATAACTCTGTAGTGAGTTCTTTTTTCATAATACAATTTTAACGAGTTTGAAAAACAGTAAAACTATACTCGATACCTCTTCACTGAGTTTTTAATGAGCATGCCTAAGGTATAAAAGGAACTCGAAACCTTTTTCATGTTTGAATCCAGAGCACGAAAAAGCGATAAAGTAAGCTCAAACTAGTTTTCATGTTTTAACCAGAGCACAAAAAATGAAAAGTAAGTTCAACACCATCTTACTGTTTTTAACGAGCTCGAAGATCAGTTGAAAGAATGCTCAGGGTATCTGCTTCATTTTTTAACGATCTTGGAACTATGCTCAAAGGGTCATTTCTTGGTTTAACGAGCTCAAAACTAAAATAAAGTATGCTCAAAATGACTCCCATTGACAGGTGATTTCCCAACATGATGTCCAGTGGTTGGTACTTGCCCCCAGTGTAATTGTCAAGTACCTTAATCCAACATAAAGAGGTAGGGTACATGCCCCCCAAGCTTCGTTTCGTCTATTTTACAAGCAGATGAAAAGAAGGTTCAAAAAGTCAAGTCTTGACACAATGGAAGGATCTGTTTCATTTTTTAATGAGCTTGAAAGGAAAAAGGAACCGTGCTCAAGGTCGGTTTTATTTTTTAACGAGCTTGAAACCAATAATAAACACTGCTCCAAGTGACCTGTTTCATTTTTACACAAGCTTGAAACAAAAACAAACTATGCTTGTGGGGACCTGTTTCATCTTTACACAAGCTTGAAATAGAAAATAACTATGCTTGTGGGGACCTGTTTCATTTTCACACAAGCTTGAAACATAAAGTGACTATGCTTGAGGGGACCTATTTCATTTTTACACAAGCTTGAAACATAAAGTATCCATGCTTGAGGACATCTGTTTCATTTTTTAACGAGCTTGACACAGAATGGGAACTATGCTCACAAGCATCTATTTCATTTTTTAATGAGCTTGACATAGAATGGGAACTATGCTCACAACTATATGTTTCATTTTTTAACGAGCTTAACACAAAAAGGGAACTATGCTCTCAACGCCTGTTTCATTTTTTAATGAGCTTGACACAGAAAAGGAACTATGCTCACAAGATCCGTTCTAAGCCAACATGATGTCCATAGTTTGGTGGGTTTCCCCCTTACATAAGAATCTAGTGACTTAACTCCAGTATGATATCCAGAGGCTGGAGACATGCTCCCCATTTTACCTATGATGGGAAGAAGCTAACTTAGAAGGGGAAGGAACCACAAGAACACGCGGGACATTTAAGGAAGTTTGATGACTAGGAGTCATACGATGATCAGGTTTAATGAAGGAAAGTTGATCAATGGTCACAATCTTCCCATCATGGGAAAAATACATCACTCGAAAGAGTGTGGACACTACAACTGTCATGGGGTAAACATAATCACGCCCAAGGAGCAGATTGAAATCTAAGGGACCTTGGACTACCATAACATCGATACAGACAGTTTTTTCTTCCAAAGTAATAGACAACTAAGAAAGGATCCCTAAATGTACTGTAGGTCGTCGATTAAAAGACAGTATCTGATTGGTAGCTGCTACAAGCGGAGGAGAACCTATGGCGTGCAAGGAAGTAGAGGATAGACTCTACTAACAGAAGCCTCTTCATCAACAATAGTGCGGAGTATGCTCTTAGAAGTAACTCACATAAGTATCTGGAAAGGAACACTCGAATGAAGACGGTATTCTGTTAGGTTACTCTAGTCAAAGGAAATAACCTCACTACTTGGAGAGGGTTCTGTTGAAAGAGACAAAAATTCTTCTTGTAGAGAACAATCAGAACTAACTACGAAAACTCCAGCAGGACGGTTTTCACTCTCGATTAGAAGAGAGGAACAAAACGAAGACTGTGTCAAAGGGACTAATTCAGTCTCAACACTCTCTGACGAAAGAGTGGGATCAGGTGGAGATGACATCGACTCGACCACTTTAAATTCACTCTCCAAAGTAAGAGTGGGTTCAACCAAGGATGGAATTGGATCGACCACTTCAACTTCACTCTTCAATGGAAGAGTGGGATGGACCAAGGATGGACTTGGATTGATCACTTGATCAAGCAATGGGATGTCAAAGGACAACTTTTGATAAACGGTTGGAAGCCGTTGCTGAGGAACAATAATATCTTCCAACAACTTTGAAGCTTCATCAATGCGAGGACAAAGGTAAGTGCGATGCATATCCTTACATAGAAAGAAAGGATACCTAACCTTTCCTTTTCGAATCCGAACCAAAGAGTCACTGGTTGATGAGGCATCATCAGCATGACGATTAGAGATTGATGACATAGGATATTTAGAACACACTTCTGACACAAGGGAAAGACCAGGACATTCCTTGAGAAGTTGATCACCCTTGCAAAGTATACAAGGGAACTTAGCTTTATGGGTGCCAAAAATAGGTACATCAATACCCCCAACATGATGACCAGTGGATGGTGGGCTTCCAACATGAAGATCAGAGGTTGGAGCAATGACCTTCTGCTTAGTGTTCTTCTTCTTAGCCTTCCTTTTCATCTTCTTCTTAGATACCTGTTTACTAACATTGGAGTTTTCAACAGGTGAAGAGGAGGAAAGGGAAGTCGATTCAACATCCGAGGAAGAAGGGGAAGGATTAACACGAGGTTGATGCTCATGCGGTAAAGGACCAGGATCTGACACAAAGGATGCATTTGGTATAACAAGATTGGAGAATAACCATACAAGTAATCCTATAGTCAATCCGGGAAGGTTCAGAGTGGCCATGAAGGGAGGACCAAAAACTCCACAAGGGGGAGAAAAAAAGACATACCCTGAAAATAGTTCTCTTAACTAGTGGTCCAAGGAAAGTCTCCCATATCTGAACTCTCTAAGAATCTCTGAAGTACCACACAAACCAAACACTACTCAAGTCTAAAATCCACAAGCAATATGTGTGAATAGGAGTGGATCAAAAGTCAAGACTCTCACAGGATTATCAAGGCTTCACAACTCTGTGATGCCAAGACGGCCAAAAGGTTAACTCAGGTTGTCACAGGAATATTAAGAGGGTCTCCCAATATACACTAGGTACGGCGGAGTTCAAATCCATAGTGGTGCTATCTAATGCACAACTGTACGAAAAGGACCTTTCGATATACAATAGAGTACGTGAAGTAAATTTTCGTATACCTCAAAGGTACGTGAAAGGCCGTTCGATATACCGACGGTATGTGGAAAAAACATATAGGCCCCGGGATGCAGTGTAGACAATAAACATCAACTGCCATGCTTAACGACGCCGGAACACGTCATTAACTTACACACAATTACTAAATGCTTTTAAAGGCTAGCGTTAATTTTATCTTGAGCGGTTAAGTGGATGCATGATGTGTAGACAGGAAATGTAAAAAGAATGCAAATCCTAGCTACATGAAAATGCACATTTCTCTTTTGATGAAAACTACCTAAAGTAGGGAAAGAGTTTTCTGTTAAGGAAGACATAAATCAAAGATATAAGAAAACCAAGTTCTAGTCAAAGCCAACTATGAAGCCTCAAAGATGAACATCAATCACAATTCTTGAAAAATACCTATGATATAATACATGCGCAAGGGGGGTCTGGGGGGTTCCCCCACTGGCCTGAGGGTTCTTTGGGGGTTCGAGGGCGTGAGCACCCGAGAAAATTTGTTTGGCTTGTTTTTTTTTTTTTTTTAAATTTGATTCTCTTTTGATTGAGTTTCCTCTTCAAACAAACATGAATCTAAACAATAAAGGAAAGGATAATTCTTTTTTTAGATCACAAATAGAAAAAGAGAGACTATCTACAACACTCCATTCATTCAGAAATCAAAAGGAATATAACAAGCACCCAAACAACTCCAAAACAATCAAGAATTGCTCCAAAAAAACCAAAATGCAACCAAAACTCAATCACTAAGGGGAGGAAGGGTTTGGAGATAATATCTAAGAACCAAAACAGATCTAAAGATGTATGGAAATGTGATAAGGAATTGCAATGAAGAGCTAATAGGTGGAGGATTGAAATTGCCTACCACAACCAAGTCATTCACTTGACTAGTAAAACATCCCAAAATCAACAAAATCAACTCCAAATAGAGATAATGTTGGGTATAGGGGGTCTATAACTATCATATACAGCCCAAAAATGACAATCCATCATACCAAAACTCAAAAATGAAGGAAAATCAGGCTAAAAACTGAGTTTCAAAGGGTCGACGTACTTCCCTGTACTGTACCAGAGTGCCTAAGAGGGGAAGGCGCATTTTCTCCACTGCAAAAGAGAGCCTATGAGGGATAGGTGCACCTACAAGTTTGCACAAGAGCGCCTATGAAGGGTAGGCACACCTACAAGGCTGCACAAGAGTGCGGATGACACGCTATCTCCTAAGGAAAAGAGCGCCTATGAGCCAACACTTGTGATTATAAAAAATCAGACCAACAATGGTTTGTCTACACGACCTAGGTGCGCCGATGGAGAAACAGAGGTTAAAAGCCAGATTTCCTATGAGATAAGGGAATAAGGTCTGATAGTGATCCAAAGAGCATCAAGAGGATGTAAGACACTCTTCAAAGACAACATATAAATGAGGGAGGGTCTCTAGAGGCTAGCAAATGAATTGATAAACATATATGAAATCAAAAACAAAAATGAAATCAAATCTATGTAAGATCCCCCGTATGGTCGCCAAATTTGTTATCGGATAAATCTACTCAAGCGAACTCAAGCCAGATCTCCCTAGTCCAAGTGGATCTAGAACAAATCAAATACATAATACAATCTACTTTTCTAGATCAAACAAAAATACAAAGCAATAGATAGATCACTTACCTGAAGTATGCAAATCCTCTTCTCTCTTTGTTGATCCAAGCTCCAGAATCTTAAGATATTCAACTGCAAAACCCTGTCAAGCAAGTGGAAACAAGCAAACAATACATGTGTATCCAAACATGAATTGATCTAAGCTAACAATTAAGGAAGAAATCTATAAACATTATTAACACAATAATATTTATGGAAAGAGATTTGTATTAATGTAATCAAGGAGATACATATAATCACAAAATAGAGGAATGTCACAACCTAGCCTTAATGCTGCAGCCTTCCATCCAACAATCCAAGCCAAAGCCTCTAAAGCAAGATAGTAAACCTCTGAAAGGATGATAGGGATCACCAAAAATTCCACCAGCATTAAAGTACCATAGTCCTCCCCCCCTTCCAAATGGAGAGAGGGTTTAATTTATAGTGCTAAAGGGATAGAGTAGTTTGAGGATTAAGAGGAGGGATCTAAGGGATCTACCCAACAGGTTAGGAACTGAATTCCACCTCACCTATATTATAGGGATAGACTTCCACCTCATCCACCTTCGAGAGGGGTCTCAAAGCTCCATTTTTTTCCCTCAAAACGCCACCAACACACCTTCCATGAAGGGAAAGAGCACCGTCGGCGCACCTAGAAGTGGGAGACAGAGCGCCAGCACTGGTGCACCTAGCATGAAGGGGAAAAGTGCCATCAGTGCACCTAGCATGAAGGGGAAAAGCACCGACCTTCCTAAAGAGGGAAAAAAGGTAGAAATAACCTCAACACCAATCAACTTTAGCAGAGAGAAATTTGGGGATTAGGCAAAGGGTTAACACATGGATCAAGAGGACAAGATTTCAGTGTAACAATTGAGGGCTCAAAGAATGTATCACATGAAATTGACTAAAAATATAGGTGAATTCCCTATGCCTAAATTACAAGGAAAATGGAGGGAGAAATAACCCCTAGGAGGCTCCATTACTAAAAATTGGGGGCGAATGAATGATTTCACTATAATTTCTCTAGAAATTGGGGGTGAAATATAGATTGGAGGGAGATTTTGCAAGGGTGGATATATTTTTATTTATTTATTTTCCTCATTAATGTACGGTAGGAAATATTCATTTTGGATTTTTTTTTAATAAATATTGGGGGAATATATTTTAGCTGAAGAAACCCTTTTCATATAAGAAAATAGCCCACTAAATTTTTGTAACCTCCTTAATATAGCCCATGGGATATACATAGCCCCTAAAATTATCCATTGTAATCATGGTTTCAAGATTCAAATATGATTATGAAGACCCAAATTAGAAAAAGGCATGCCTACTTTCATAATTTAAAGGTTGCTTAGCCATGAAGCAAGTGTGAGAAAACATGAGACATTAGGGTTCTAATTCTTAGGATATTTTTAGTGTTTTTCCCAAATAAATCAACCCAACATAATCCCCTAGTCTTGGATGCCAAATTTAACCTGTTCTAAATCATGCTTGGCATTATTGATTGTGTGTTGTCATTGATGGCAACATGAATGGCGAACTTGTCATTCATATTAATTGGAGGAAGTTACACAACAGTTAGACATTGAGCGGGCATGAAGAGGCTAATAAGGTGACCGTGTTGGTCAAAGGGTAACCATAAATGTAGCATGATTGAAGCCAATGTCATATTCAATCTATGATGCTTCATGACATGGCTAGAAGCATAAAAATATTATCTTTGCATACATCAAATCCCCATAAGAAAATTGCAGACGAGGAGAACTTTGGTACATGGGTATGTATCATGGCCCAAAGAATCCATGTGTGAAATTTGAGCACAAATAAATCAAATATGCTCTCTTGGCATGCATTATAATAGCCTAGGCATGCATTTTCTTAAGATGACTGTCAAAAGGAATAATTTGGTCAGTTGAAGCCTTTGGCGTGCATTTTGTAGAAAGGAGCAAGTTGACAAAGTCGACTTGAACGAAGACTGACTTAGTCGATCGACCGACTAAGTCGATAGGCCGACTTAGTCGATCAGCCGACTAAGTCGGTCGGTCGACTAAACTAGAAGACTAAGTCGGCTAACTAAAAGTCGTGTCGGTTCATCGAACCGACAGGTAGTTATTTTGTAACTGTTTGTAAATTGTATATATTAGGCTGTTGAGCCAAACGAGAACTCAGTTCAGTTCTCTGCCTTGTATGAACTCATTGCATTAATATAATATGTTTTCCTATCTATTCTTGTCTCCTGTCTCTGATTTATAGATATATATGTTTTAGTGTGTATTATTGGTAACCTTATGTGATCTGTGAGATTACAACATTGGTTCCGTTGCCGGGACTTGAACGAAGACCGACTTAGTCGATCGATTGACTAAGTCGATAGGCTGACTTAGTTGATCAACCGACTAAGTTGGTCAGTCAACTAAACTAGAAGATTAAGTCGGCTAACTAAAAGTCGTGTCGGTTCACTGAACCGACAGGTAGTTATTTTGTAACTGTTTGTAAATTGTATATATTAGGCTGTTGAGCCAAATGAGAACTCAGTTCAGTTCTCTGCCTTGTATGAACTCATTGCATTAATATAATCTGTTTTCCTATCTATTCTTGTCTCCTGTCTCTGATTTATAGATATATATGTTTTAGTATGTATTATTGGTAACCTTATGTGATATGTGAGATTACAACATTGGTTCCGTTGCTGGTAGTACATGTCTGGAATATATGCTCACATATGATACCAGAACAGGAGATTAAGGACTAGTGCGACCGTAAAATTGCGAACTACTTGCAAAATTATGCAAGAAGGAATAGATTAACAGTCGCTGAAGCCAAAGCGATATTTTTCACAGAGACACATGAAAAATTTGTCGAATCAGTGCCACAACTTTTGAAGAAACTTCTGGATGAGAAAGCTGGACGCGACTAAAGAACAACAGTTGCTAGAAAAACTAATCCGAGGAGGCTGAACAAATTTGTCAGAGTGGTTTGAGAAAATCGCCGACGACTTCTGTGAGGAGCAAGCAGTCGAAGACAGAACTTCTGTGGAAACTGTCAAAGAAAAATTTTACACAGATTTCACCGAACAATTTTTGTGTTCCCTACCGACCTTACTGTTCAAATTCTTGATAGAGAACGGAGCAGGCCACATCGTGGAACCTTGTCCACCGCTGTGCGAACAGCCATCAAATACCAACTAGGTAGAGAAGCAGAGGAAGTGGGAGAAATTCATTGCAGAAAGGGAGTGGGAATACTTCCTGAGCAAATAAATCGATCTATCCGGGATTTTTAAAAGCGTTGGGTAGGCTATGGGGGGGTAGCTGGTCATGTGTCGGAGGTAGAGTATAGTGGATCCTAGTCGTCCTAAAACCGGATAACCGTCACCAGTAATGAAAAGTCGACTGAAGAGGACTTCAAGAAAATAGTATTGTACGAAAGTATGTCGGACATTCAGAAACAAGAAAGGGACGAAAGACAACAAAGAAGGGAAGCAATATGTGAAAGAGCCGCATGGATGCACAGTGGACAAAACCCTAGGGAGAACGACCACAAAGAGAATCTGCCAGAGTTGGGTCATGACCGACAGGAAGAGGGCGTAGAGCAAGAGGTATCCCCTAAGGAGGAAGAAGTGTGGATAGAGCAGCCAGAAGCTCTCCAAATAACAGCTCCCAACGACGGGATAACCCTTTCCCCAACAAATCTGCGTACTAGAATATAGACTATTGTCGAAGATGACCTCCGACTACGAGCTGGTGACTTCAGTATATGGAGCCGACTAGGCGATGAAACGTACACGGGTCGACACCTTATTATACGTCGACCGCTCGAAGGAAACTGGGTGACGTTTCAGGCGGCACCCTCCCTCTGGAGTATCCACTTGCTCTTACCGACACATGAAGGAGCACCCCCCCCACCAAGTACAACTTTAGAAGAAATCGAACAAGCAGACTTGCGAACACAAAGTTGCAGTGGACCATCGACAGCCGAAGTCGACATCAACCGACTGCAAGTCGATGACGACTTGACGACCGACGGGAGCTCAAGATCCGTCGACCAAAATTCCACAGGCCCGACTACATCAATAACCCCACCACTTTCACCACCACCCACACCTCCACCTCCGCCAACTTCTGAGAGTAGTGAAAGTGATTCAGACATGGGTCACGGATCGGCTCACATTCCTCTCTACGAGGGAGATGAAGACCCCAGATGACATTGGTTCATCTGCGAGTCGACCTGGGAAGCAAACCAGGTAATAGATGAAGATCGACAAATGGCACAGTTCGCCGGAGCCTTAAGGAAAAGGGCCTTGACCTGGTACGTGACCTTTTCGGAAAGGAAACCCAGAGCGACGAAAGCCGAGATTAAGGCACAGTTCTTATCATTCTTCAAAACCCCAGATGCCAAGCACCTGGCCACCAAAAAGATCAAAACGACGTCACAAAATCCAGGGGAGATAGTCCGCAACTATGACAAACGTTGGAAGGACCTACTAAGCCAGTTAGATTACGTTATTGATGAACAATTACTAATTCAATGGTTCCTTGCAGGATTATTGTAGAAAGTACGTCGACATATCAGTCTGGAGACGTTCAAAACGTATGAAGACGCATTAACAAAAGCTCTGCAGGTCGAGATGGATGAAGACATACTTGCTTATCCTACGGACCACATATTAGAGGAACAACTCGAGAACGTGCAGAAGTATTTGAAAGAACTAACCCTCAAGAATCAGGAAAACTGGTGTACCAACTGCTCGACGGCCGGTCATTCAAAAGATAATTGTCGACACGAATATAGCCGACAAGACGTCCGTTTTGTACAAACCAAATCATTTTGCGACATTTACCAGGAACACGGAGATCATTCTACGAAAGATTGTCCATTTAACATGAAGAACGGAAAAGATTCCTGGTGCGCCATCTGTGAGACCAAAAGTCACAACATGGCCGACTGTCAGTTAAACCTGAAGAACCGACAGAACTATCAGGCAGTCTACCAAATGAATGCAGTAGCATAAAACAACGAGCAAAACAATACAAACAACCAGAATGAACAAAGATACGACGGCCGACAATATCAGCGCCGGTACGACAACTGACGTCAGGGTTATGGAGGAAGAGGTCGATTCCCTGGGAATCGTGACATACGAACGCGTCGACCCACCCAGTGCTTCACATGCTACAAAGAAGGTAACCGGTATGCAGATTGTCCGTATAAGGACATAACTGATCTTAAATTCTATACACACTGTGGAGTAGGCGATCACTCCCTTGAGGATTGTCCTACTATGTTAGAGAAAATCAATACGAAGAAAAATGTTAATGTCTTGTCTTGTGTACAAAAGCATGATGTACTAACTACTAAGAATTTACATATTGTTACGCGACAAGGCACAAAAACAAGGCCTGATAACCCCCAAATTAGCAAGATTAAAGACACAAATGTTTATCCCGACCCTATAAAGAAAAAACACACATATCAAGAGGCAACCCACATATTTCACGATATTGCACAACAAGAAGACCTCGTTAGCATTCGACCTAACACAATACAACAATTAATATATCTCACTCAAACAGACAAATCCGTAGCCCAGTTCATTGATTTATTGCATCAAATAAAAGGTACTAACCCAAAAAAACAAACTAAGAACATCTGCAGCCTAAACCAAAAAGACAAAAATGATGTCGACCCACTTGTCGACCTGGAAATCGAAGGTTACCACATCCGACAAGTAGTGCTTGACTTCGGGTCTCAGGTAAATATCATGACCCGGGATACATGGGAAAAGATGGGAAGACCTCGACTCTACAAGTCAGGTATTTACCTAAAAATCGCCGACCAAGGCCTCATTGAACCCATTGGAGTTTGGAAAAACGTCAACACGACCATTAAAGGAATTTCGACCAAGGTTGATTTTGAGATTATTGACCCAAAAGAGGGATCTAGTTCATTCCCCGCGCTAGTCGGTCGACCTTGGGGACAGAGGATGAAAGCCTCCATATCCTTAGACAAGGGACGAATCAAGATAAAAGGAAATGGTCAAAGAGTCATTGTACCCATTCATCCATCCCAAGGAGAACCTTGGACAGAACCTATTGACGAGGAATTAGATGTCAGACAACTTTACCAGATCCACAACAATACGGACTACACAGAGCCGAACATCCATGGAGAACTTTACTTAGGTAACCAAGACTCAATTGGTTATAAATCAGATGCTGAACTGTATGACTGGGAGATGGAAAATTATGAAACACAAGCAAGAGGGTGCTGGACTATACAAAAAATACAGAAAAAACCCACCCGACAGTGCTTCATAGTATCCATTATCTCGAAAATCTTTGAAAAGAAAGTAAGGGAACGCCCTACCTTACAACCAACCAACTTAAACACTACACAAATACCCAGGTATAAGGAGAGGGAATCCCCAGTCATGCACATTGAACAAGTATCTAAAAATATTGGAGAACATGGTCGACTTCAAAGCTTAGTGGAAACGTTTACAGGTCAAGCAGCTAGATGGTGGGATACCCATCAGACAAAAATACAGACCTGGACAACTGCTTCGAATTTCTTTGTCGAACGGTTTGGTGGAAAAAAGTTAACCCAGGAAGCCCAAATCCCTATCTTTACCCAGGGTCAAAACCCGGAAGAACACATTAATACTTGTGAAATGGGGTGGAGAAGACTTGGCTACAAAGATGAGCGAGCTTGGCCCCATTTGTTCCCTTCAACCCTAGACGACTTACCCAATAAATGGTATAAGATGGAGGAAGCTAGAGGAGAAACCTTCTTTTGGCATGAACTCAAGGAAAATTTTATCAAAGACTTCCAGTTCATACCTCAAAATGAAAAACTGGCCGAGACAGCACAGCAAATCAAACAATTTCTCTAACCGACCAAAAAACAACCCTCCCAGAACCACCGACAGATCAAGGACTGTAACAATATACAAACCGAATCCAGACCATAGGCGACCCGTATACACTTAGAAATTGAACACACAGAAGGCAAGAGCTTCAGATGGAAAACCAACCATATTGCAACAACAAAACCTATCCATTCAATCCTGAAAGTCGAGACCACCGACAAACTAGATCTTGACAGAATGACTGCAGCCGACTTTCATGCTACATTCTCACAGTTCAAAGAAGGAATTCGGCTGATCAACGAAGCTAAAGCACCAGAGTGGCTAGATGCCAAAGTGAAAACTAAAGAGGTCGACATTTCAAATGACGACCGACCAAAAATAGCCAAGATTGGTGAGTACTGGAACGAACAACAGACCACCGAAATAGTGAACTTACTTAGAGAATTCCAAGATGTCTTTGCAAGGGACTATAAATACTTAAAAGGGTTAGTACAGGAAATGGGAGAAATGAAAATTGATACTAAACCTGATGTCCGACCTGTCAAGAAACGACCTTATAAACTAGCTCATAAGTACAAGGAAATAGTTAAAAAGGAAATCGACAACATGTTAGTAGCAGGGATCATTTACCCTATCGACCAGTCTGAATGGGCAAGTCCCATGGTCATACAGCCCAAGAAACATGACCCGACAAGGTTAAGAATTTGTGTAGACTTTAGGGGGCTTAACAAAGTAACATTGACAGATCCATTCCCCACCCCCTATGCTGATGAAATCTTGAATGAAGTTGCAGGCCACGAATGCTACTCATTCACAGATGGATTCTCAGGATATAACCAAGTCCCAATAGCAAAGGCAGATCAAAAGAAGACAATGTTTGTCTGTGAATTTGGGTCCTTTGCTTACAAAGTTATGCCTTTTGGGCTAAAGAATGCCCCTGCAGTATTTTCCCGGATTGTTGTTAAGACCTTCCAAGAATATATATATAAGACCATGGTAGTATACTTCGACGACTGGACTATATACTCCACCTTAAAAGATCACTGCAAATGGCTCCGACTTATGCTGGAGAGATGTCGACAGATTCAACTCTCCCTCAACATTAAGAAGTGTGTCTTTATGACTCCCATAGGCATACTCTTAGGGCATATTGTCTGTAAAGATGGTATCAAGGTCGAATTTGCAAAAATTAAAATTATCCTTGACCTGAAACGACCAGTAAACCCCAAACAAGTCAGGGTGTTACTTGGCCATACAGGCTATTATAGAAAATTCATAAGACACTATTCAGATATGACCTACCCTCTAGAAGAACTACTAAAGGAAGATCAAGAGTTTAAGTGGATAGAGGAATGCCAAATATCCTTCGACAAATTGAAAAGGAAACTAGTCGAGGCCCCCATCCTAAAATTTCCAAACTGGTCGACCAAATTTCATGTGCATATCGATGCATCAGGAATAGCAATCGGAGCAATCCTGACTCAACCAGGGGATGACGGGATGGATTACCCTATAGTTTACAGCAGTTGAAAATTAAATAAGGCTGAAAGGAACTATTCGACCACCAAAAGGGAAGCCCTAGGTATGGTCTTTGCCCTGCAAAAGTATCGACATTACCTTGTAGCAAATCCCTTCACATTTTATACCGACCATCAAGCCTTGAAGTACCTTGTCAATAAACCACTTCATCATGGGAGAATTTGTCGCTGACTACTTCTCTTTCAAGAATTCGAGTTTGAAGTTGTTGTCCGACCAGGAAAACTAAATGTCGGGCCCGACCATCTATCCCGCATAGACACAGGAGAGGAATCGACCGGAGTCGACGACGACTTGCCGGATGCACATTTATTTTGCATAGAAGCAGTGCCAGCATAAATCGAAGAAATAGCTCAGTTCTTAGAGACAAGTCAGGCACCAGAAGGTCTGAACACCAAGAAAAAAAAAATCTTAGCTATGAAGGCTGCACCTTACAGCCTCATCAATGGATTTCTGTACAAAATGGGGTTAGACAACATTCTCAGAAGGTGTGTACTCGACCATGAGCGAGACCAAATCATGCATGAAGCACACTATGGACCTACAGGAGGACATTTCCAAGCAGACACAACTGCAAAGAAAATCCAACAGTCAGGATTATGGTGGCCAACGATCCACAGAGATTGCAAAAACTTTGTTAGTCGATGTGACAGATGTCAACGACTTGGTCAACCTTTACCGAGCACAGAAATGCCCTTGATATCTGTAAACCCTAGTATCACATTTGAAATATGGGCTATAGACTTCATAGGACCATTTCCTATCCCAGCCAAACGATCAGGTGCAAGATATATTATCACGGCAGTAGAATATGTCACTAAATGGGCAGAAGCTGAACCCGTCGATACATGTTTAAGTGAGGTAGCCGCTAAGTTTATCTATGAAAACATCATCACTATATTCGGATTCCCGCTCACATTGATCAGTGACCAAGGATCACACTTTATCAACAAAACCATCAAAAATTTGACCGACCAATTTCACATCGACCACCGACGAAGCACCGCATATCACCCTTAGTCGAGCGGCGCGATTGAAGCTTTCAACAAAACATTGACAAAAGGGTTAACCAAAATATGCAGTACCGACAAAGATGACTGGGACAAGAAAATCCATGCGGTCCTCTGGGCATATAGGACATCCTATAAACGGTCGACCGACCAAACCCCCTTTCGACTAGTCTACGGGCAAGAAGCAGTCGCCCCCCTACATTTCCGGCAGCAGACACCTATTATTGCACAACTATTACATGTCAATGTCGAACATGCAAGAAAGGACCGACTATTTCAACTTAGCAAGCTGGAAGAACACAGACTCATGGCTATACAACACCAAGAGATTCACAAGCAACAACAGAAAGTGTGGCACGAACGCAACATCAAAAACAAAAACCTGTCAGTCGGAGACCTTGCCTTACTCTATAATAGTCGAGTCAAAGGAAAACCCCAGAAACTCCACACAGAATGGATGGGACCTTACCTTGTCGAAGAGATACACCCCAATGGTTCAGTCCAACTAAAAACATTGCAGGGCCTAGTATTTCGGAAGCTCGTTAATGGAGCCCGATTCAAACGTTACAAAAACTGAAAAAAAAAAATCATATAACTTCCTTAACCGTCAATCAAAACCCATAAAAAGCTAAAAATTCCAAAAACAAAGTAAAACACCCGACACAACAAAACATGACAGAAACTCACTACTTTGACAAACGACATCATCACCTCCGACCATCTTCATCGACCAGTCCGGCCGACCATTCTCAGCACCGACACCGGCCGACGACCTCGAAAGTCCCATCGTGCATTTATGACCTCGAGCGCCGAAATCAATTCACCATTACTCCACACTCACGTATTGCAGCTGGAACGTCAAGTATGCCATTAATACCTCCATTCCCACACGCAGTCACACCATCACCTATAAATACAAGACCGTCGAAGGTTCATTCACCACACCCTTTACATATAGAGCACTTGCACATTCAGTCGACTAAAAACCCAGAAACCTATAGTAACCCCGACCAAAACGACATAATGGCCCCCAAGCAGACCAGAGCAACGACCAAGGCGAAAGAGCTACAAGCTGAGGATACACCCTTGATCCACAGACTAAAGCATATCAAAAATGCCAAAGTACAGGAGGGCCAATGGCAAAAACTCTGGGCCAAGATCTAAGAGTGGGCCTTTGTCGACAAGAAGATGACCCAAGCGACCGAAAAAGTCCGACGAAGCACCATCTTCAACTATCCCAACGCACCCCTGATGGCAAGCTTTAGTGGGACAAAAGAAGCTGCTGTAAAATTTATCATGAGTCGATACCACAACGGTCGGTTCTACTTCAACTGACCGGTCGACATTACCGGAGATATCATCTCCAAGCTAACTGGCCTGTCTAACCAAGGGAACCCGGTACCAATCGAAATTAAGGAAGGATTGGTCCAAGAGCTTACGGGATCACCGTCTGGGAAAAATTCCAAAGGATTGATGATCGGGAAGATTGCAACTCGAACGCCATAGATTGTGGCCAAAATCATTGCCATCACACTTACCTTAGCAGGTCGAAGTAGCGACCTCAAATTGGAAATGCTGGAGGCCATCGACACAATTGCCACCGACGGTCGAATCTACAGATGGGGAGATTATGTCACCGACATGATCAAAACCATCTGCGAGCGCTGCCAAGAGACGAAAGGAATCATCAAGTTCCCCTCCCTTATTCTCTGGATCGTTATGTACCACATCTGTCCGGAAGGAAGTCCAGTCTTCTGGAAACCGACAAAGTTCCACATGAACAGGTTCAAACCCTTCTCCCAGAAAGGAACCCCGCATGAGCTGGCGCAAGGGAAAATCTTTCTGGAAAAATGGTTCCAATAGTTAAAGCTTCGCACGACCAGATGGCGGGTGCCTTAGAACATCCGACGCAATATACCGACGAAGTCTCACATACAGTTGGAGATCGACCATACAGCGGTCTGGTATATGCAGGGCGAAGACCCCAAGGCCACTGCCCTCGATTACTACCCGACTGCCGATCAAATCTTCCGAGAGTTGACTCGATAGGTGAAGACCAAAATACCAGTGCCCAAGGAAGCCAAATAGGTCGACTTTTCAATAAAGGAGCCACTCACCGACTAGGAGAAAGAGGAAGACTACGAGCTCAACCTCTACATAAGTACATTTGTGTCAGAGGACACCCCGGTCGAGCCCACTGGTCGGGTACAAATAACCATCAAGCCTCCAACCAGAGTTGACCCACAACCGACAGAACCACAGCCACAACAACAAGCAACCCCTCCGGCTCCAGCAAGCGTCGCCCCAACTCAGGTACCGATGAATGGAATCGAGCATGACAACCCTGAGTATGCTTTATCAAAAGGCATCATTTAGAAAGTAGCCAAGGAGATATCCGCCGCCAGAAGGAAACTTAGAGCACAAAAAGTACAACAAGGCAAAGGTAAGTGCAAGCTTCTTATTGAGTCATCTGATGATGAAGAAGAACTAGCAGCTACCGCCCTGGACATTATAGAAGATGCGGCTGCCAACAAAGTACCAGTTGAAACTCAGTTTCAACGATTCCTTGAAGCAGGGGCCCCGGAAGGACGACCAAAGATGGCAAAAACAATGACGACACCTGAAGACGTCGTCGATCTTGTGTCGACCCCTCCACCTCCATCACCAACACCAGTAGTCGAGGAGCAAGAACCAGCATAACAGTCGGTCAACCCCCTCGACTTGTACAAAAACAAGATACCGGAGTCGGTGAAAGAAAAGTTCGACAAGGACACCGAGCTCAAAGCTTTCTTTGAGATGCTGCCTGAGCTGTTTCAGTTGGCTCAGAAAATTCAAACCAAGGCTCCCCTCTATACCGGCAGCAGGATTTTTGGACACCTTACGTCGACTTTCACCCGAACCGACCAAGAAGGAGACATGATCGGCCATGTCCGATCTACCATTGAACACATCAACCCCGAAACCCAGGACGACTTCCTCAACCCGCCAGAAATAGATCCACTGTCCGAGGTAAGTTTACAACCCACTTTCGGCAAACCCATCACCCCCAACCATTCCCCCACTCCATCACCACCACTGCCATCATCATCCCCACCACCTTCGCCACCCCCTGATTCCCAGCCAGATCTATCCCAACCAACTACATCCTCACAACCAGAAGCAACCATACCAACCACCCAGCTAGACAAACCAACGACTTCCATTCCACAAACTACAGGCACCTCTTCAATTGTTGCAGGTACCCAGTAAAAAGAAACAGAAATACAAAAGAAGAAGAAAGAGCATCATCCTTCCAGACTTCGGATCAGCTTAAAGGATGCAAGCTCGTTGACCGACACAGAAGTCGGCCAACTCCTCAAGACTTTGGCCAAGGAAGCAAAGACAAGGACTGCACGAAAAACCAAAGAGCTCATCGACAAAAATACAGAACAGGTCGATTTTCTCGACAAGTGCAGGACCTTAGCTCAGTCCGTCATTCCAGGACCTGTCGAAGTTGACACATATAGACCGCTTGAACGAGCATATAAACTTTTTGAGAGCATCATGTCGACCATCTAGGCACATATCCAAGAGATGAAAGAAGAACAGAAGGAAGAGACTTCCCGACTGCTACTGGCACAACACACTGCCTTTTCAGAGGCATACAAAGTGCTCCAAGACCATATGGAGGAGTCTGTCGTCACCGAAGAAGTCTTAAGAGATTGGCCTACTCACTATGGGCAGGTCTATCAGCAGACACGATAGAATCTTCAAGGCATTCAGGCTTTGGAGGGCAGGAAGACGACAGAGGTATCACTCAGGCAGACAATAGAAGAACAAATAGTGCTGGAGACCAACAAGCTGCAGAAGCTGGAACGGGAAGCACATCAATGGGTGCAACAGGATCTTCCAAAATTAGATAAATTCGACATCATCTGCCCACAGATGAAAAGACTCATCGACACAGCCGAAGAATAGAACCAGATCCTGCGCCCCAACATGGAGAAGATCACGGAAGTCCCACTCTCCGAAAAGATGTCGGTCCTGTCAAGCTTAACTACATTAACGATCGACATCCAGAAAGCTTTGCAGAGTTGGATGGATTTTCAACATCACCTTGCCATCACAACTCCGTCCATTGTCGAGATCTGCATCCAGAAAAGACCAACCATCCGTCTGCACAGTCCACCACAATAGCATTCGACAAACATCATTTTGTACCTCCCTGTTTCTTCGGGACGAAGAAACTTTTTGTTCGTGGGGGAGATGTAGAAAGGAGCAAGTCGAAAAAGTCGACTTGGACGAAGACCGACTTATTCAATCGACCGACTAAGTCGATAGGCCAACTTAGTCGATCAGCCGACTAAGTCGGTCGGCCGACTAAACTAGAAGATTAAGTCGGCTAACTAAAAGTCGTGTCGGTTCACCGAACCGATAGGTAGTTATTTTGTAACTCTTTGTAAATTGTATATATTAGGCTGTTGAGCCAAATGAGAACTCAGTTCAGTTCTCTGCCTTGTATGAACTCATTGCATTAATATAATCTGTTTTCCTATCTATTCTTGTCTCCTGTCTCTGATTTATAGATATATATGTTTTAGTATGTATTATTGGTAACCTTATGTGATCTGTGAGATTACAACACATTTTTCTTGAACAAAGTGGGCATATGGAATTGGAAAGACATTGCTTGAGTAGATACTTACATGTATGAAGTTGATCCGATCCCTTGGCATGCATTCTTGAGCCCTTCGTGTGCATTTTGGTGACTTGAGAGTGCATTTCCTAAAAATATACAAAAATATTAGTTTGACATATTCAAATATGAATATGTTTTCTTACTAAAATATTACGTAATATAAAAACAATTGTTGGTGGTAGAGATAAGTACTTAATTAATGGCCACCTTGAACAACCATCACATGTCTATAACCTTTTCCATTATGTCCAACTCAATGTAGACAATTTGCATTTTCTCATTATGTAAGGACAAATTACTAAATTTCTCAGCTTGAAGCCTCTAGAGATTTTTTCAATGCTTAAGGAGGAAACAAGGACAATAATGTATGAAATGAAAAGGGAAGATGCTCTAAAAACACTTGAAAATAATCAGACCAAAGTTAATGATATATATGGATCAATATATTCAATTGGCCGATGGTAATGTTGTACTTGATCGACTTAAGAGGTTTTATCTTGCTTACGAATTTGTACAAGTAGAGAAAGTGAAGGAAGCTGCTATGAGCGGGGTTGAGAAAATGTCATCAAATATTCTACAACTTAATAGCAATATGGAACATTTACAAATAGAAATAGATGATATTGGCCCCTAGCCTTGGGCACATCATGCTATTATAGGCTGAACACAAGTTGTTAAGGGTAAGCAACAGATAATAATTGATCATTTAAAAGATCAATGGCGGAGATGCAAATCACACATGGAAATGAAAAAATGTTAACGGGTAGTGTCGAGATGATAAAAAAGTTGATGGTCAGATCAATGGTTGATATTAATAACTCCTAGACAAACAACATGACAGATGTTTTGGATCACAGAGGATTTGTATACGACAAAAAATGGACACGTGCTCAAACATTGATTGACAACTCCACAAATTGTTTTTTCAAACCACCTTCCACTGAGGAGTTGTAGTTTTGCGAAACCACAAGTTTTTCCTGAAACTGTCGATGACAAAGGACCCCACCGCGATGAAGTCATGTAATCTACATCAAATCAGATTTGAACACTTGTCAAGGGGGTCCTGACCATACATACCATCAAGGAAAGGATGCCAAACAAGTGTGCATAGTTGTGAATGATTTCACATTTCAAATATATAAAAGCACTAGAGGAAAGGCCTGAAGTTAACATTCCTTTGAAGAAACCAGACGTCGTCCAAGTACACTTGCCTAACTAACACCAGAATTGAACCTCTGTGTCAATTTTAACCAGCGCCTGGGTTTTTTTTGATACATCCTAGAAAATCACCAAGTGATAGCATAATCTGTGATGCTTGATGACATGGATGGAAGCATAAAAAATATTTGTTTTGCAGGCCTTAAAGCCCCCTAAGAAAATTGCAGAGGAGGATATATTTGGTACAGGGGTCTATATCACGACCCAAGGAATCCATGTGTGAAATTTGAGCACGAACCAATCAAATATGTTCTCTTGGTGTGCATTTTACTGACCTATGCATTCATTTTCTGAAGATCACTGTCAAAATATAGAATTTGGTCAGTTGAATCCTTTAGAGTGCATTTTTCTTGAACAGAGTGGACATATGGAATTGGAAATACACTACTTTAGTAGATACTTATATGTATGAAGTTGATATGATACTTTTGGCATGCATTCTTCAGCCCTTGGTGTGCATTTTGGTGACCTTGGGGTGCGTTTTCTAAAAATATACAAAAAATATCACTTTGGCAAATTCAAATATGAATATGATTTGGTACTGAAATATTATGTAATATAAAAGCAATATATATGGAGTAGAGAAGTAAACATAAGCCCCTTGCCTTGGATGACAAATTTAACATGTTCTAGATCAATATTGGAATTATTGATTGTGTTGTCACTAATGGCAACATGAATGACGAACACGTTGTTGTTGATTGGAGGAAGTTGCACACTAGTCAGACTTACATCATCCTTTGTAAAATTTCTAGGTACACTCCCCACAAAATTTTTGATGAAGTTCCCACCATCAACAAAATCTGCAAAGGATATTACTGAATAAGAATTTTATTATTTTCAAAGTAACTAAGATGTAATTTATTAGAACCCACAATTTTCTCCTATTACTTGATGAGAAAAAGACAAAAAGGATAGCAAATGTTAGGGTTTATACAAAATTTATAATGTTGTGAGTTGTCAAATAAAAATTTGAAAATTATTTGTTAAGGGCGCTAAAGTGAGGCCAAGAAGTAGGATGGGTTTGAGTGGTGTGATGGAGGGATAATGTTAAAAAAAACTCTTGAATTTGGATAAGCATTAAAATCCTTAGTTATTTAGCAAAACCAGATAAGAGTGTTGATGTTTCCCTAAAATGGTTGAGCGGACATTAACACTTCTAAAACATTGGCAAAGTTGTTTAATAGCGACCAGTAGAGGTTTCTAAAATTAAAACCATCATTTAAAAGCTTCATTTTTCTAAATATTTGGTAATTGTTACAAACTGTAATTGAGGGAGATCCATCTTAATTGGAAAGGTCAGTTTCCAATTCTAAATAAGATTTGAAAATGTTAATTTGGGTAATCCCCCCCACATCCAGGAAAATTAGCAAGGGATAACAATAACTACCAAAATTTTTGTAAGTAGGAAATGCCAATGGAATTAGAATTACAAACCTACAGAAGTTGAAAAACTATTAGTTCTAACATATTTTATTTGGGATAAAAACAATGAAACAAAGAGTAATTGTATGTGTTGAATATTTACCATAATATCCCACTAGTCCAAGTTGATTTTTCATTGTCATAGGTCACACAATAGGCTGAGATATAATCACTATATATATTATCACATCAATCATAAAAATTAATTGCAATTAGAATGAAATAAAAACTCAAATACCTGGATATTTGATGGTTGCGCTCATATGATAATTGTTTAATGTTGCTACTATGTATCTCCTCCAAAAGTTGTTCTACTAATTTAACAAGTACTTAAAGAATCGTCAAAATAATAAAATTATTTACAAACATATTGATGAGTAAATAATAATTAATAAGACTTGAGTGCATGCATACCTGAATGAGTTCCTCTTGGTTTCGAGAATAATATATTGGAGCAATCTAATTTGGGAGAAAGCCTACCTTGATTTGATGGAGCAACAATGAAGTCAACATTGACTTTGTTGTTGCTCTATTGGATTGAGGGAGATTTTCTCCAAGATTATCCAAATCCTAATTTATTCTCTACTGAACAGGGCCAACCACGTGAAGGTGGAAGCTATTATGGCCCCTCCCTCCCCACTCACATCACTCTCAATTCCCCAGTACCCAAACTATCTACTATAAAATGTTTGAAAAAACATAGAAAAATCAATCATGGATACTAGGAAAACAAAACAATTTAAGGTAGGTGAAAGTATTTGTGTATAAATGATAATTTTAGTTAATAAACACGTAGGTTATGTCAATTATTTTCAAGTTTGTGATAATAAACAATAAGTAACATAGGACGTAGGAAATAACATAAACCTTAAAAACATGCAATTAACCCATGCATACATGTAAATTTTTTAAAGAGAATAAATCAACTTCATCTCAAAAAAAATTTTGTTTTCATAGTATGGTACATACTACAATCATTTTTTTCTTTCTTTGTTTTTGAAAGGAATTGACAAAGAAGGTATTTGTCTCCTTCTTCCCTTCCAGTTGCTCTGGCCTCTGCAAGTCTTATTGATGCCCTGTTTGGCTACTCACGACGTGGAGGCTGCTGCAAGGGGGGCACTGGATCATCAGCTGCAATAAAAAATAAAAGTTAAATTAATATTTTTTGTTATTATTATTACACATATTTCATTAACAAAAAGAGCATTAGAGTGTTGATATTTTCCTGCTTCAATAGTTGAGGCACACAGACTAGTTTCAGACGTGACCATATGGTCCTCTTGTTGTGTAGCCTCGTGCTCTATATGTTCTGGTGTTTAAACATTAAAAGTTATAATTAAAACACCATTTTCAATTAAAAATTTCTATTTGCAATCCGTAGTGCAGTTTTTAAAGAAACACACTACCTTAAGTAGGTGGCGATGGACCCTCACTAGGTTGTGTTCCAATAACGGGGAATTTTTTTTATCTCTGATGGTAGACTTCTTAAAACAAACAAATGGATTACTTTATGGCTGAAAATAATAAGCAATATATTTTATAAGTAGTAAATTATAAATACAATTTGTTTATTTTATTTACCAGTGAGGGAGATTGAGTGCTGCAAGATTGTGATTTCTCCAAGCTTTGTCTGTGTTCAATCACGACTTGATATCCGCACTTGTATCCAATCTCAAGGTATTCCTTTGTTAGAGATTCTTTGAACAGGTCGCCCTGCAATTTTGCATAATAACATGAATATTTCTTCTTTTGTGCAATTAAATTAAAATTGTTCACAATTTTTTTTGAATGCAAATGATTTTTTAATACTTACTGTAGAAGGAGCAAGTCGATAAGTCAACTTGAACGCTAGCCGACTTAGTCAATCAACCAACTAAGTTGATGAGCCGACTTAGTCGATCAGCCGACTAAGTCGGTCGGCCGACTAAACTAGAGATTAGGTTGGCCACCTAAGGTCGTGTCGGTTCACCGAACCGACAGGTAGTTATTTTGTAACTGTTTTGTAATCATATATATTAGGCTGTTGAGCCAGATGAGAATGCAGTTCAGTTCTCTGTGTTGTATGGACTCATTCGTATAATATAATCTGTTAATTCACCTATTTGTTCTTATCTCTTGTCTCTATTTTATATGTATGTTTTAGTATGTATTATTGGTAACCTTATGTGATCTGTGAGATTACAACATTGGTTCTGTTGCTGGTAGTACATGTCTGAAAGGTATGCAAACAGATGATACCAGAGCAGGAGATTAAGGACTGGTGGGAACATAAAGTTGCAAATTATTTGCAGAATTACGTATGAAGGAACAAATTAAAAATCACACAAGCAAAATAAAGATTCTTCATCGAAACACATGAAAAGTTTGTAGAATCAGTGACCCAACTTTTGAAGAAACTCCTGGATGAAAAAGCTGGAAGGGACTAAAGAACAACAGTTGCTGGAAAAACTGATCTGAGGAGGTAGAACAAACTTATTGAAGTGGTTCGAGAAAATCACCGACGAGTTCTGTGAGGAGCAAGCAGTCAAAGACAGAACTTCGGTAGAAACTGTTAAGGAGAAATTTTACACAGATCTCACCGAGCAATTTCTGTGCTCCTTACCGACCTTGCTATTCAAATTCCTGATCGAGAAGGGAGTAGGACATATTGTCAAACCTTGTCCATCACTTCACGAACTGCCGTCAAACTCTAACTGGGCGGAGAAGCAAAGGAAGTGGGAAAAATTTATTGCAGAAAGGGAGTGGGAATACTTCCTAAGAAAATAGACCAAACTATCCGGGATTTCTAAAAAGCATCAGGTAGGCTATGGGGGGGTAGCTGGTCATATGTCGAGAGAGAGTAGAGTGGATTCTAGTCAACTAGAAATAGATACCATTCACCAGTAATGAGAAGTCGACCAAAAGGGAACTCAAGAGAATAGTATCACACGAAGGTATGTCAGACATTCAGAAAATAGAGAGGGAAGAGAGACAACATAGGAGGGAAGCAAGAAGAGAAAGAGCCTTAGAGCTGCATAGAGGAAGGAGTCCTAGGGAGACCGACCAAGAAGAGAATCTTCCAGAGTCGGGTCATGACTGACATGATGAAGGCATGGAAAAAGAGGCGTCCCCTCTTGAGGAAGAATTTTGGATAGAGTAGCCAGAAGCTCTCCAATTAAGAGCTCCCCATGAAGGAACAACCCTCTCTCATTTGAATCTATGTACTCAGATACAGACTATTGTCGAAGAGGACCTTTGACTATGAGCTGGTGACTTTGGTATATGGAATCGACTAGACGATGAAACAGACACTGGATGACACCTCATTATATGTCGACGAGAGGAAGAGAATTGGGTTACCTTTTAAGCGGTACCCTCCAACTGAAGTATCCACTTACTCTTGCCAACACATGAAGGAGCAACCCCCCACCAAATATAGCTTCAGAAGACACAGAACATTCAGAACTGCGAACAAATAGTTGCAGTGGGCCATCGATAGATGAAGTCGACATCAACTGACTGCCAGTCGACGAAGAATCGACAACCGACAGGAACGGAAGTTTCGTCGACCATAGTCTCGTAGAGACGAATAAACCAATAAACCCACCACCCTCACCCCCACCCCCACCTTCGTCGCCTCCACCTCCTGAGAGCAGTGACAGTGATTTCGATATGGGTCATGGATCAGCTCACATTCCTCTATATGAGGGGGATGAGGACCCTAGACGACACTGGTTCATATGCGAGTCAACTTGGGAGGCCAACCAAGTTACTGACGAAGATAGACAAATGGCACAGTTCACCGGTGCCTTGAGGAAAAGGGCATTGACATGGTATTTTTTTTTTGGAAAGACAACCTAGAGCAACCAAAGCTGAGATCAAGGTGCAATTTCTATCATTTTTCAAAACTCCAGATGCCAAACACCTGGCAACGAAAAAACTAAAAGCAACATCACAGAAGCCAGGGGAAACTGTCCGCGACTATGATAAGCGTTGGAAATACCTTCTGAGCCAACTGGACTATGTTATAGATGAACAATTACTAATCCAATGGTTTCTTGCAGGGTTATCTCAGAAAGTGCGCCGACACATCAGTATGGAAACATTCAAATCTTATGAAGATGTGCTAACAAAAGTTCTTCAAGTGGAGATGAAGGAGGACATACCTGCTTACCTCATTGACCACAGATTGGAAGAACAGCTCGAGAGTGTGCATAAGTCTTTAAAAGAGTTAAACCTCAAGAATTAGGATATTTGGTGCACAAAGTGCTCGACGACCGGACACTCTAAAGACAACTGTCGATAGGAATACAGCCGATAGGACGTTCGATTCGTGCAGACGAAATCTTTTTACGACATCTGCCGGGAACACAGGGACCACTCGACAAAAGACTGCCCGTTCAACATGAAGAATGGAAAGGCATCCTGGTGTGCAATATGTGAAACCAAAAATCATAACACGGTCGAGTGTCATTTGAACCTAAAGAACCGAAAAAATTATCAGACAGTCTACCAAACTAATGCCATTTCACAACATAATGAGCAAAACAACTTACCAAACAATCAGAACGGTCAGAGATATGACGATCAACGATACGAGCGCCGGTACGGCAATTGGCGTGGAGGATACGGAGGAAGAGGTCGATTCCCTGGGAATCGCGACAACTGACCGCATCGACCCCTCCAGTGCTTTACATGTTATAAGGAGGGACATCGGTATGCAGATTGTCCATATAAAGACAGAACTGACCTCAAATTTTGTACTCATTGTGGAGTAGGGGATCACTCCCTAGGGATTTCCCTACCATGTTGGAAAAAATAAATACAAAGAAAAATGTTAATGTCTTGTCATGTGTGCAAAAAAATGATGTAATAAATACAAAAAATTTGCATGTTGTAACTCGACAAGGAACAAAAATAGGTAGCGATAACCCAAGAATCAGTAAAATAAAAGAGAAAACTGTATATCCTAATCCACTCAAAGAAAAACAAACATAAAAAGAAGCAACCAATGTATTCAAAGAAATTGCACAACAAGAACAAGTTCACGACAATCGACATAACACAATAAACGAATTAATCAAACTCATACAAAAAGACAACTCAGTATCTCAGTTCATCGATTTGCTGTATGAAATAAAATGTAACAACTTTGAAAAACAAACAAAGAACATCTACAGCTTAAATAAAAAAGACAAAGGTGATGCCGACCCACTTGTCGACCTGGAAATCGAAGGATACCACGTCCGACAAGTAGTGCTCGACTTTGGATCACAAGTAAACATCATGACTCGTGACACTTGGGAACAAATGGGTAGATCTCGACTCTATGAGTCAGGAATATACCTGAAACTAGCTGACCAGGGCCTAATTGAACCTATTGGAGTCTGGAAGGACGTTGACACAACTATAAAAGGAATCTCGACCAAGGTTGACTTCGAAATCATTGAACCTAAGGAAGGATCCAGTTCCTTCCAAGCGTTAGTAGGTTGACCTTGGGGTAGAAAGATAAAAGCATCGATATCCCTAGACAAGGAGCGAATCAAATTAAAAGGAAATGGACAAAAGGTCATTGTACCCATTCATCCATCTCAAGGGGAACCTTGGACTAAACCTATCGATGAAGAAGTTGACGTCTGACAACTCTACCAGATTCAAAACAATGCAAATTTTACAGAACCAAATATCCATGGAGAACTTCATTTAGGCAACCAAGACTCAGTTGGTTATAATTCAGACGCCGAATTATATGATTGGGAGATTGAGAACTACGAAACACAAGCAAGAGGGTGATGGACTATTCAAAAAGTGCAGAAAAAACCCACCCAATAGTGCTTCATAGTGTCCATTGTCCCAAAAATCTTTGAGAAGAAAATTAGGGAATACCCTACCTTACAACCTACCAATGTAAATACTACACAAATACCAATATACAAGGAAAGGGAATCACTAGTCATGCATGTAGAACAAGTTTCCAGAAATATTGGTGAACATGGCTGACTTCAAAGCCTAGTAGAAACTTTTATAGGACAAGCTGCTAGATGGTGGGATACCCATTAGACAAGACAAAGAACTTGGACAACAGCTTTGACTTAATTTGTCGAAAGGTTTGGAGGAAAGAAGTTAACCCAACAAGCTCAGATACCTCTATTCACTCAAGGACAGAACCCAGAAGATCATATTAAAACTTGTGAAAAAGAGTGGAGAATACTTGGATACAAGGATGAACGATCATGGCCACACTTGTTCCCATCAACCCTCGTCGACTTACCAAACAAATGGTATAAGATGGAAGAAGCTAGAGGTGAAACATTCTCATGGAATGAACTCTCCCTAAACATCAAGGAATGCATATTTGTGACGCCCATAGGGATATTATTAGGGCACATTGTCTGTAAGGAAGCTATTAAGGTTGACTTTGTAAAGATCAAAATTATCGTCGACCTCAAACCACCAGTAAACCCAAAACAAATCAGGGTGTTACTTGGCCACTCAGGCTATTACAGAAAATTCATAAGATATTATTCAGATATGACATATCCTCTTGAAGAACTATTAAGGGAAGATTAAGAGTTCAACTGGACAGAGGAGTGCCACATATCATTTGAAAAATTAAAAAGAAAATTCGTTGAAGCACCAATCCTAAAGTTTCCAAACTGATCGATCAAATTCCATGTTCATATTGATGCATCAGGCCTAGCAATAGGCGCAATATTAACTCAACTAGGAGATGATGGAATGGATTATCCTATAGTTTACAGTAGCAGAAAATTAAACAAAGTTGAGAGAAACTATTCGACAACAGAAAGAGAAGCACTAGGAATGGTTTTTGCACTACAAAAATATTGACATTATCTCCTAGCTAACCCATTTATATTCTATACAGACCATCAGGCCCTGAAGTATCTCGTCAATAAACCACTTCATCATGGAAGGATCTGTCGATGGCTACTTCTCTTTCAAGAATTTGAGTTTGAAGTCGTTGTCCGACCAGGCAAGTTAAATGTCGGTCCCGACCATTTATCCCGAATCGACACAGGAGAAGAACCGACAGGAGTCGACGATGACTTACCTGATGCACATTTATTTCGGATAGAAGCAGTCCCAGCAGAACTAGAAGAAATAGCCCAGTTCTTGGAAGATGGACATGCACCAGAAGGAATGAGTACAAAGAAAAAGCAGATCTTAGCTATGCAGGCTGCACCATACAGTCTTATAAATGGATTTTTATACAAAATGGGATTAGAATCACATCCTCAGAAGGTGTGTACTAGAACATGAATGAGACAACATTCTGCATGAAGCCCACTACGGACTTGCAGGAGGACATTTCCAGGAAGACATAATTGCAAATAAAATCCAACAGTCAGGGTTATGGTGGCCGACACTCCACAAAGATTGCAAAAATTTTGTTAGTCAATGTGACAGATGTCAACGACTAGGTCGAACCTTGCCTAGCATAGAAATGCTTTTGATATCAGTAAACCCAAGTTTGACATTTGAAATCTGGGCCATAGACTTTATAGGACCATTTCCTATACCAATAAAAAGGACAGGTGCAAGGTATATCATAACTGCAGTCAAATATGTCACTAAATGGGAAGAAGCTGAACCAGTCGACACATGTTCTAGTGAGATAGCTGCTAAGTTTATCTATGAGAATATCATCACTAGATTTGGATTTCCACTAACTCTAATTAGCGACCGGGGAACACACTTCATCAACAGAACTATCAAAACCCTAACCGACCAGTTCCAGATCGACCATCATCGGAGCACAGCATACCATCCCTAGTCGAATGGAGCAATTGAAGCATTTAATAAAACATTAACAAGAGGACTAACCAAAATATGTAATGCTGATAAGGACGACTGGGATGAGAAAATACCTGCAGTATTATGGGCATACAGAACAACATATAAATGCTCGACTGACCAAACTCCTTTTCGACTAGTCTATGGACAAGAAGCAATAGTTCCACTACACTTTCGACAACAGACACCTATCATCGCAGAAATCCTACATGTTGATGTCGAACAAGGAAGAAAGGACTGACTATTGCAACTAAGCAAACTTGAAGAGCACTGACTAATGGCAATACAACATCAAGAAATCCAGAAACAACAATAGAAATCATGGCACGACCGAAACATCAAGAACAACAACTTGTCGGTAGGAGACCTTGCTTTACTATACAATAGTCGAGTAAAAGGTAAACCTAAAAATCTCCACACAGAATGGATGGGACCTTAGGTTGTCGAAGAGATACATACCAACAGATCAGTCCGACTAAGGACGTTACAGCGCATAGTATTTCGGAAGCTCGTTAATGGAGCCTGACTAAAACGCTACAAAAACTAGGAATAATTAAAAAAAAAAAATCATATAACGACCATAACCGTAAACCAAAAGCTATAAAAAATTAAAAATCCAGAATCCAAAAAAAAATAAAAAATACCGTACATATAGAAAACTATGACAGGAAATTACCATTTCGACAATCGAAATCATGCCCATCGACATAACACCATCGACCATTTTCATCGACCGTCCACTTCCATCGACCATTCTCATAACCGACATTGACCGACGACCTCGATAGTCCCATCGCGCATTCATGACATCAAGTGCCAAAATCAATTTGCCATTAATGCACACTCAAGTGTTCCAGCTGGAACATCACGTCCGCCATTAATACACCCATCGACACACACATCCACAACGTCGCCTATAAATACTGGATCGCCGAAGGATCATTCACCGCAATTCATACAAAGAGAGCATCAGAGCATCTAGTCGACTGAAAGCCGAGAAACCCTTAGTGTAATAGACCACCAAACCAACACAATGGCACCCAAACAAACTAGAGCCTTGACCAAATCCAAGGAACTACAGGCTGCGGATACACCTTTAATCCACAGGCTGAAAAACATTAAGAATGCCAAGGTACAGGAAGGCTCATGGAAAAAACTATGGGCCGATATGCAAGAATGGGCTTATGTCAATAAGAAAGTCACTCAAGCCGTAGAAAAGATCAAATACAACACTATATTCAGCTATGTCAATGCACCATTTATGGCCAGTTTTGGTGGCACGAAGGAAATTGCCGTAAAATTCATCATCAGCCGGTACCACAATGGCTGGTTCTACTTCAAACAACCAGTCGACATCTCAGGAGAAGTCATCTCCAAACTCATTGGTCTCTCAAACGAAGGAAACCCAGTACCAGTCGGTATCAAAGAAGGACTGGTCAAAGAGCTAACTGGGTCGACTTCGGGAAAGAACTCGAAGGGGTTGATGATCAGCCAAATCACAACCCGAACGCCACAGATTGTGGCCAAAATAATCGCAATCACACTCACCCTGGCATGTCGAGGGAGCGACCTTAAGTTATACATGCTAGAAGCTATCTACACCATTGCCACAGATGGAAGGATATACAGATGGGATGAATATGTCGCTGATATGGTCAAGACCATCTATGAAAGATGCCAAGAAATAGTGGGAATCATCAAGTTTTCCTCCCTAATCTTATGGATAGTCATGTACCATATCTTCCCAGAGGGGAGTCCAGTCTTTCAGGATCCGTCGAGGTTCCACATGTAGAGATTTAAACCATTCTCCCAGAGAGGAACCTTGCAGGAGCTTGAGCACGGGAAAGTACTGTTGGAGAACTAGCTTCAATAGCTCAAAGTTCGCATGACTAGATGGAGGGTGCCTCAAAACATCCAAAGAAATATACCGACGAACTCCTACATCCAGCTAGAACTCAACCATACTTCGGTGTGGTACATGCAGGGCGACAACTCAAATGCCAAAGCCCTCGACTACTATCCATCAGTCGACCAGATCTTTCAGGAACTGTCTCGACAGGCCAAAACCAAAATACCAGTACTAGCAGCAGCAAAGCAGATCGACTTCTCAATCGAGGAGTCGCTCACAGACCAGGAAAAATAGGAAGACTATGAGCTCAACCTCTATATCAGCGCCTTTGTGTCAGAGGAGACACTGGTCGAACACATCGACCGAATTCAAATAACCATTAAACCTCTGACCGCAAAAAGGGAAGAACGCCAGACAATAGAGCCACAGCCAGAGCAGCAGGTAATTCCTCCGGCTGCAAAAAGTGTCGTCTCGACCCAAGAGTCAAGGGGGGAGACAGAGCCAGAAAACCCTGAGTATGCTGTCACAAAAGGCATAATTATAAAATTGTCAAAAGAGATAGCAGTGGCCAGGAAGAATCTCAAGACACAACAACAACAACAAGGTAAAGGTAAGTGCAAGACACAAAGCCCAGTCCAGAACCTTTGCAACCATCACGTCCACTTTCGAGAGAAATCCCGACAAAGAAGCTGAAGTGGTTGCACGTCGGACCTCAACTATCACCCCGACCGTACCTCAAGCTGACCCACCAGCCACTGCTCTGACTGGAGGAGAAGAAAATGAGGAGGATATAGCCCAACAAATTAACCAAATGTTCTCCGACTTAGACTCACCTCCCCACCCCGAAAATCCACCACTCACCCACACTTCCCCCAAACCAATCACCCTTGACCATTCGCCAACTCCATCACCACCACCACCATCTCCACCACCACCACCACCCCCCAACTCAGAGCAAGGCCCACCACAACCAGCTGCATCCAAACAACCAGAAATGGTAGTCATCCCACCTCCCCAACCAGAGAAACCATCACCCACTATTCCACAAACCAAAGATCTTGACTCGACTATTGCAGGTACACAGGTGCCGACATAAGCAGAAAAAGAAAAGCATAAGAAGAGGAAGGAGAAACAGAAGAAGGAGCATCCTGGACAGCCATCAAAGGTCCAAATCATATTGAAGGATGCAAGCTCCCTGAATGACCTAGAGCTAGGAAAACTCCTCAATACCCTAGTAGGTGAAGCAAATACAAGGAGTGAGCAAAGAAATAAGGAAATCGACGATAAGAATGTAGAACAGGTCGAGTTCCTCACCAAATGCTAAAACCTGGCCCATTCCGTCCTGCCGGGCCCCGTAGAGGCCGACATAGACAAAACGCTCGAAAGGGCGTATCAGCTATTCGAGAGCATGGTGTCGGCACTCCAAGATCACATTCAGGAAACAAAGGAGGAACAAAAAGAAGAAACTGCCAGACTACTAATGGCAAAACACACCACCTTCACTGAAGCTTATAAAGTGCTGCAAGATCACATGGAGGAGTCTGTCGTAACTGAAGAAATACTGAGAGACTGGCCTGCTTACTACGGGAAAGTCTATCAGCAATCTCGGTAGAGCCGACAAGGGATCTAGGCATTGGAAAGCAGGAAATCCACTGAGGAGGCACCAAGGACCACAATAGAAGAACAAATAGTGCTTGAAACAACCAAGCTACAGAGACTAGAAAGGGAAGCACATCAGTGGGTGCAACAAGCTATCCCCAATTTAGAAAAAGTCGACATCATCTGTCTGTAGATGAAACGACTTATAGAGACTGTAGAGGAGAATGACCAATTTATGGGTCCTGACATGGAGAGGATAGCAGAAGTCTCCTTTGCAGAAAGTAATAAGCAATATATTGTATAAGTAGTAAATTATAAATACAATTTGTTTATTTTATTTACAGGTGAGGAACATTGAGTGCTGCAAGATTGAGATTTCTCCAAGCTTTGTTCGTGTTCAATCACGACTTGATATTCATACTTGTATCCAATCTCAAGGTATTCCTTTGTTAGAGATTCTTTGAACAGGTCGCCCTGCAATTTTGCATAATAACATGAATATTTCTTCTTTTGTGCAATTAAATTAAAATTGTTCACAATTTTTTTTGAATGCAAATGATTTTTTAATACTTACAATTTGTGCAGCTACTTTTTCTGGGTCGTTGATCCATACAGAAACCTTTCTAAACCATCGGATCTTGGACCGCGAAAAGAAGAATTCGGGTTTACCACTTTTTATAACCAAGTTTTCACCTCATGGTCTAGCCTATGGAGCTTCCCATGGACCTTCTTATGGACCACAGTACAGAAAAAACTATCAACCGTATGGGTACGGGTATCAACAACCCGCTTACTCTTCTAATTATGTGTTGGTCATTGGGCAGACCCGGGTTTCCTATAATGAACGAACAACACCCCTAGCTCACTGGCCCTTTTGGAAACAGACAGCAGAGCGGCCTGAAGTCTCACCTGAAGTGATCCTAATGGGTTGGCCAAAGACTCAAGTGTCTCGACCAGGTTATGTATGGCGTCCTGTGTGCGTCCCGTAGCTCTTCTTAGCCTACGAGGTGTCTCTTTCTGTGACACGATGCAAATTTTCCTCTTGCTCGCGATGACTCCAACCTTTATCGCATCGCCGCGTCCTGGGCAACCCGTAACTCTCTCCTACGCTCAAACCTCAACCCGTGATATCGCGCACCACAGCTCCTCTGATGGTGCGATATCACCTCCCTACGATATACTACCGCTGCGAGTCAGTGTACTCAGCGTACTGGTGTTCGACTTACAGGACTCAACACACAAGGCTGTTTTACACTGCGACTCTTAACTGTCTTGAGTGAAACTTAGACAAACTCTTATACAGAATACTTAAAGACTTCAACTTGCATTGATCCTTCTATAATGCTGTAAACTGAATAACACATACATACATTGACTGTAAGCAAAGTTCACGTAATGAAAGACAGATATAACAAGTAAATACAATCACATGAATCAATCACATAACGCTCTGATTTTACGTGGTTCACTTCCAGGGTAGAAGCTACGTCCACAGAACTGTGTTTCTATGTTATAACTTGAGAGAGGTACACAGCTCTGCTGCACCGCATATGCAGCTAGAGATCTTCTGGGTAACTCCGCACACAGCCTGGAGCCCTTCTCTCTTAGATTCTCTTCTCTATATTTCCTTCTTACAATATACTCTCACTCTCTCTCTCTCTGTCAATCCCTGCGGATTGTTACAATAGAAAATAACAGTGAGCTAACAGACGACTGGACTCTCAGACTCGCTAATGTCTGAGTAGCTACTGGCTATCCTAATAGCTCCAGAAGGACTGGCTAGCTGGATGGCTTAAAATGCCCAAAATGCCAACCTTTTACAATACAAAATACATCCCTTTATAGGCGTCCTGAAGGTCTCGCCATTACAACACTGTGGGCCTGTCCCAACAGTAACCCAAAACCCTAACTAGTGACAGTCGGCATATCTGTACTTGGGGTAGCCACTTTCCGTCACACCACTGCTCTCTGCAGTCTTCCATGCTTCTCGGCGCTGACCATGGGTACTATGCACCGCTTCCCTTCTTCTGTCCTTTGTCTTCAATACCTCGGCCTCGTCACTCCTTTTCCTTTATGAGGGTAGCTGAGCCCTCTTGTCTTCGCCGCTGCCTTCAATGCAGTGGTTGAGCTCTCTCTTCTCGGCCGCTCAGGTACTATCGTCTTTCTTGACTTCTCTGTCTCAACAGTCACGGTTTCCATCTCTGCTCTGTAGCTAGAAACATGCTACGACGTCGTAGCTTTACCTTATCTCTTCGTCTTCACCAAACTGTCTATCCGCCAAAATGGCAGCTTCTCCTGTAGCGGCGGGACTCTGCTCCAACATTATGGCTTTGTAGCACCTCATAATCAAGGTACTCCGCATTACAATGCTTCCATGCAACCCTTCATGGGTCATATGGGAGGAGGTTATTATCCCACTGGCCAAGGCCATGGTGTGTATAGCAATCAACCTTATCCGAATCAGTCCTATCAGGGAGCGTGGCATCGACCGGCTCAACCTAGGCTCCCTTTCCTTGTGACCTTGAACCTAACTGATTTGTCGAGATTGATGAATGATCCTGTGTCTCATGATCCGGCATGGCCGGAATTCCCTACCAAGATTCCTTCGCACATTCCCAAGTTCAAAGGAAAGGCTGGTGAAGATCCTGGTGAGCATGTCATAGCCTTCCACCTTTGGTGATCTTCTAATTCCTTACACGATGACTCCATCTGTTTGAGGCTATTTCAATGCACCCGCACGGGTCTTGCGGTGAAATGGTATATAGAGTTACCAGGGGGACCTATATTACATTTTATGACCTTTCCTTGAATTTTCTTAATCATTTCCATCTACCCGTACGTTATGACGTCGGTACCAAACTCTTGTCGACCTTCCGGCAAGACAAAGCCACACATATTTCAGATCATATTCAAGAGAAGCATAGACGAAAATGATTAATTAAAGCCTTTATACCACCATAGTTTCTTCTAGAGTGGTTCCTCAAGTCATTGTTACCTTATATCATGAAGGATGTTTCCACATACAAAGTTCAAAATGAGGACCAAGCTATTTTTAGGGCTCAAGAGTTGGATTTGATCTATGCTAAATCTGGACTCTTGTATGAGATTATCCCGAATGCTCCACGATCCAATTTCAACCCCAAGATTAAACCTAGGCCACATGCCGATGGTATTGTTGGCTCCGCAAGTACCAAACCTATAGACTCGATTACGAAACAAGTGAGCTAGTTATCTCTTAACCAGCCTGCGTCGGGACAAGCCACGACTTTGTCTCATCCTACGCAATCGGTGAGTGTGCTTTCAGTGCAAATGTCGAACCCGAAAGGAAACCAACAACCTGGAAGGAATAAAAATAAAGGAAAAAATAATCATAAGGGTGGGAATAAAAATGAAAATGGTAATAATAATGACAAGAACATGAACAATGCTGGGGGGGAAATAAGCCTAAGCGTAAGGTGAAGTTTCCTTGTAAGTTGTGTAAGGACGATCACCTTACTCATTTGTGCCCTCATATGGAGGACACCTCAAAGTTCATAGCACAGGGCCCAATTGTGTTTACTAATGCTTTACCTAATAATCAAAATATGAACTCGAAGATCGTTGATACTGGTTGCATCTCGTGGAACTCAAATCCCGCCGGAGGCCAGTAGTGGTCACGGTTGCATCAACATGGTGAGATGTACTAAAGTTGTGACACATGCAAAATATTATGGTTCATCACAACTTGACCTTGCAAAGAATCTGATCCACCAGAGAGATCTTTGTGAATTGAAAAGCCTAAGGGAGTCTTGAAGTGCTCGAGGCACAATCCTAATGCTCGAGCTGCCCAGAACTATTCAGTTATCGAGGATTTGGGCTAGACTCCTTGTACAATGTCCACATTAGAAGTGCTTTAGACCTGTCCTTTGCAGAGAAAGGACTTGTTGTCTACTCTTGGGGTTAGTGATGATATCTCTTCTTCCATAATCAAATTTGAAACTCATGGAATCCAGCCTCTCTTTCCTTACTATGTGTCTCTTTTGATTCATGTAGAGTGTCTCAACAACACCATCATGCATAATGTTATTGATGAAGGCACTGTCGCTTCCGTGATGTCTTTGTCGTGTTGGAAGGGCTTAGGTTCTCCCACGTTGTCTCAGTCTGGCAACATGTTCACTTCTTTCGATGGAAGGTTGTTTCAGCCGCATGATATACTTCCTTCTTTAGAGGTCCAATTAGGAGGGAGGACTGTCGCGATCGAGGTTGAGGTGGTTGATACACCCCTTGACTACAATATTTTGCTGGGTAGGAACTATATGTACAATATTCAAGATGTATCCTATTCCCTATTCCAAGTGGTTTTCTTTCCATTTAATGGGAAGATCGTTACTATTGATCAAAAGTATTTCTATAATCTGAGTGTAAATGCATCATCGAGAGCTTCTATCCTGATTATCAATCATTCTCAGCCGACAACTAAGAATGTGGGTGTAGGTATGTATCATTCTCTCATGGGAACCTTCAGTTGTCCTGCACCCATTCTTATGATTGGGTCTAGTCTTGGTGGGGATTCATCCTCGTCGAATTCAGTATCCTTTCGCACTACTCATATGGAGGATCCTTGGATTCTTCCTTCACCGAGTACTTCGAGTATGCCTGTCGAAACAGACGTGCTGTTTCCTGCAACAATGGTGGTGTATCAAGTGAATCTTGATCATGTTGTAGAGCCTAGTACTTCCTCTTCATAGAAGGAGGAGGAGGACCCTTATGTGCTTCCTGCATGGGAAGTAGAGTCATCTCACTCTCATGACTTCCCTGATGATGTTTTTCCATCAGATGAAGCTATTATTGAGGTCATGTATGGGATTGAACAACCTTTGGAAGGGTTGCACCATAGATCGCATTTCCTTCCTAAGCTTAATCCTTTAGAGTGTGATGACTTTAGGGTAATTCTAAGCGAGAAAATTGGTATCTCCATGGTCCCATTAAGCTCTCCTAGTCAGAGGACTAAAGGGAACATGGCTAACCTGTCACCAATGATTCCTATCAACATTTCTCGTGATCTTGGTAAGATTGAGAACGTTTACATTGGGGCGGATTGTTCCCTCGATGAGATTAAAGAGTATACCGAGCTGTTTAAGGAGTTTCGTGATATTTTTGCTTGTTCATATGAAGAAATTCCAGGTATAGACCCTCGTATTGTCGAACACTTAATCAAAACCTATCCGGATGCAAAACCGATTCAACAATGTTTGCATTTTGTGAATCCTAGAAAAGCACCCGCCATTAAAGCAGGGATAGAAAAACTACTCAAAGGTGGTTTTATCTATATCGTTCCCTTGATGAAGTGGGTTTCAAATCCCATTCCGGTGGACAATAAGCAGGGAGCGATCTGAATATGCACTGATTTCCGTGATTTAAATCAAGTCTGTCCTAAAGATAATTTCCTTACACCATTTATTGATCAAATTTTGGATGAGTGTGTAGAAAGTGAGGTATTTTCTTTTATGGATGGATTTTATGGATATAATTAGATACAAATTAAACCCTAGGATCAACACAAGACCGCATTTATTTCAGGGGTGGCAGGTGCAGGTGGGATCTTGTTGGATAACGGAGGACAAGTGGAACAAATGTTTGCTTGGGGTCTGGGCTATAGAACCAACAATGAAGCAGAGTGGTTAGCCCTTCTTCAGGGTCTTCAACTCATTCGAAACAAAAAGCTCCGGAAGGTTTTAATATTTGGCGACTCCAGGCATGTCATCTATAAGATGATCAATGGATATCCCACTGGAGCGATAAAATGTCGCCGGTTGTATAAAAAAGCTAAGCTTCTCATGTCCCAATCTTTCGAGGTTTTTCACATTCTTCGACTTAACAACAAAGAAGCGGATAACATGGCTAATGTTGGAGCCAGTATTCCCCTTGGCCACTTTATCCTTGATGGAAATCCTTCATACATCAAGTTCATTCCATGATGAGACGCCACAAATCTCATTCCCGCATTCTCTTCATGCTATGTGTTAATATGAAGACTTTTCCCCTTAATAAAATGTATGGTTGCCTCCTAGGTTTTCTTCTCTCTCCCCTCCTTTCTTTCTTCCCCCTCATCCCTCTCCTTCCCTTCTCCCGACCCCCCTCCTTTTCTCCTTTCGCTTCCCCCCTCTCCCACCGCCTTCCATCCCTCATTAGCCTCCCCCCAGCTGGCCCTCTCCTTCCCTTTCCTTTTGGCAGATCCTTGCTTTTAATTTCGTGTCTCGTATGCCCTCCTCCAATTGCCGCGTGGACTATCCTTCCCTCGCCGGCTGCTACTAAATTAAAGACTGGCAGGATCTCAATTTATTGCCTCTCCTCGCACGATCGTTGCCTCTTCATTCCCTCCTCTATGTCGCTTCTCTGCAAAGACTCGTTCCATCACTCTGCTCCAGAATTTGAATATGGTTCTCCAGACTCTGTGAGCTTTCTTCTGAATGTAGTAGCTGGAATTGGGGGAGGGAGACTGCTGGGAATTCCGTGGCATGATCTCCCTCTCATCTGCGCCTTTGTAAAGGAGAGCCTTGCTCTGTCTGCCTTCTCCCTCTGTCATTGTAGTTATCCTTCAGCGTCCTGGGGTTCTGTTGGCACAACTCTTTCTTGTGAAGATAGTCTGGTTCGGGTTTTGGGCTGTATATGCACTGGCTGGAAAAGAGGAGCAGTGGGAACGTTGTCATGCACAAGCAGACTTGGGATTTCTTCTTTGCAACAGGAAATTGCAGTTCTCAGGTGTGTTATAAGTGAACTGTGGGTGGACTGTTTTGTTTTTCCGTTGAATAGCCAGTTCTCATGTATCGTAATTGCGGCCGATTTTGGAGGTATGGCTCACGCTGGTGACAATGCTGGGTTAATGGACATTAATAAGAATTTACGCAGGCTGTATGAGATGACAGCGATTGGGGTTATGGATAATAAAGAAATGGCCAAGGAAATCAAAAGCATGAATGAAACTGTGAGATACACATCGCTCCGGGTTAGCAACCATGATGCCCGTATTGACGATAACGAGAGCAACCTGCGCGAGCTGCTGGGCAAGGTGGACATAATTCAGGAAGACCTCGAGAAGCTCATCTCCATGAACCAGGGCAGCAGGGTTAACGGAGTAAATGAAGAAGCTGATCATCCCATGGAAGAAGAATCGGTTGTGCAGCCCAGGGCTATCAGAGGCAACCCTTAACTTATGTCTTTTGGATTTTCTGTTTCAATTTTGTATGGGTAATGTTTCTTTGTATATTTCTATGTAGCCAGTTCGTGAGGGTTTATACAACCCGAGTCAATAGCAATTTTGGAACAATCATATGCACTGTCTCATGGGAAATTATCAGGACAAGCCAAATGTGCAGCAATTTTGATCTGCCGGCTCTATATATTTTGCTTTCTATGTAATGAATGGTTGTGCACAGCCTGTTAATATATTCTCCCTTTCTGTTTCTGTTAAAAAAAAAAGACCGCATTTATTTTTCCTTGGGAAACTTTTGCATATCGAAAGATGCCCTTTGGCCTTAAAAATGACAGAGCTACATTTCAGAGGGCCATGACCTTAATCTTTTACGATCTTAAAAATATTATTGAAGTGTATTTGTATGATCTCGTTGCTCAGTCTTGTTTGAGAGTGTGTCATCCTTACCATTTGTGATTAGTGTTTGAAAGATGTCGTCATTATTAGGTTCTTTTAAATCCTCATAAGTGCATATTTTGCATGAAAGTTGGTTGTTTACTAGGATTCATCGTATCTGGGGAGGGTATTAGAGTCGATCCCTTGAAGGTTGAGGCAATACTTCAATTGTCTCCCCCACGTAACATTCGACGCCTTCAATATTTACAAGGTATGGCGAACTTCTTGCAAAGGTTCGTGGTCAATTTTTCCAACTTGACTAAAGGATTCATGCGTTTGTTGAAGAAGGACACCCCTTTTACTGGGATGAGCGATATGAGGAGTATTTCGATGCTCTTAAGAAATCCTTAGCAATGCCCCCCGTGCTTAGTCCACTAGACTATAGCCGTGATTTTTTTTTATTTCTGTGGCCGTGTCTCAGGAGACAGTTGGTATGGTATTGGTTCAAGAGGATGAGGAGCTCCATGAGCATGTCATATATTATTTGAGCCAAAACCTTATTGATGCAGAACTTCATTATCCCCATGTGGAGAAGCTAGCCTTAGCCACCGTTCATGTGGTTCACCATTTGAGACATTACATTCTCCTTCGCCAAACTTTGGTCGTAGCTCACATCAATCCATTTTAGTTCATCTCACTAGAAGGATGATTGGGGGAAAATATAATAAATGGATTGTGATTTTGCAATAGTTTAATCTCGAGTTCCTTTTGGTGAAATCGAAGATATCATTAATCTTTGCTGAGCTCATATCAGATTTCCCAAATTTGGAGGAAGAGGAGGTTTATGAGGATTATTTTGTCGATGAGCATGCATTCCTCATCTCAAATGTGGACCCTTGGTGTGGGGATATTATCATGTATTTGCAAACATTGAAGGTCCATACTCACCTCTCACGTGATGAGTGACAATGACTACGTCACGCAACGAAGAATTGACTCATAGTTGATGACACTTTGTACCGCCATGGGGTGGATTCCATTTTACATTGTTGTTTAAATCATGATTAGGATGAGGTCATTCTTAATGATTTCCATGGAGGGGCGTGTGGTGGTTATTTAGCTAGGCTTTCTAAATCCCCAAAAATCTTAAGAGCGAGCTATTTTTGGTCGTCCATCTTTAAAGATTGCGTTAATGCGGTCAAGAAGTGCCACCCTTGCCAGGTTTTTGCACGTAATATGCACTTGCGTCTCGCCCATTTGCATCCTATTGTCACCGTTGATCCCTTCACCAAGTGGGGGCTTGATTTTATGGATTGCAATCTAGCTTCGGTTGGGGGGCACCATCATATTATTGTGGCTATCAATTACTTCACGAAATAGGCAGAGGCTATGCCCACAATTAAATCCGATGGTGAGACAGCGACGCATTTCATATTTAACCAGATTATCACCCAGCTTGGCATTTTGAGAGAGCTTGTCATTGACCATGGCAGGCACTTTCAGAGCAAAATGATGGAAGAGTTGGATTCCAAGTTAGGATATAAGCAAGAGCACTCCTCTTCTTATTACCCTCAAGAGAATGATAGGTTGAAACAATGAACAAGTCACTTAAGTCCATTATCCAACAAACCATCGCACATAGAAAGAATAATTGGCATATCATGTTATATCCTACTTTGTGGGCCTATAGAACCGTGGACAAGATGCCTTAGTGGCTCTTGAGGTTAACAAGCGTCGCGTTAAGGTAAAGTATGATAAGTTTGTCCTTCCTAGGAGGTTTAGTGAAGGTGACTTGGTCCTTTTGTGGGATCAAGCTAAGGAACCCTTGGGGGCAGGAAATTTTAATCCCATGTGCAATGGTCCTTACGTGGTTAAGCATGTTTTAGAGAAATGTGTCTATGAGTTGGTTGATTATGAAGGGATAGCCTTGGCGGAGCCTAGAAATGGGCTCTATCTCAAAAAATACTATGATCTTCATCCAGGGCTAATTTTTGTATATTATTGTACAGTTTTGCATTGCATAGTTAGGTTTTCTTATGGTGATTGATTTTGTTGATTGGCTTTCATTTGTTATGGCAGATGTCGATGGAGTCTTCTGTTTACATAGGATTCGCTGATGGTGTTAGCCGCCACATTCAAAACTAAGCTTTGACTACTTGGGTGATCTATACTCCTACGGGTCAAGTTTTGTCTTCAGGAGGCGTATGTTTATGGCCTTCGTAAAAAATGTTGGTGAATATAGTGTCGTTATTGAGTTATTGCATGATGCCATTTCACATGGTGTTCATTCTCTTGAGGTACATCTTGATTCGCAGTTAGTGGTTTCACAACTTAATGGCTTATATCATATTAGGGATCCGACATTATTACAAAGGTTCTAATGAGTTAGATTGTTGGTTCGTCTCTGGGCAGACCCGGGTTTACTTTTAATGTACCAACAAAACCCCTAGCTCACTGGCCCTTTCGACGACAGACCGCAGAGCGGCCTGAAGTCTCACCTGAAGTGATCTTGGATGGGGTGGCTGAAGACTCAGGTGTCCTCAACTGGGTTCTGTAGCATCCTAGTGCCTCTTTACTCTTCTTAGCCAGCGGGATCTCTCTCAGCAAGGTGCTGAGCCTTTCTTCCTAACTGGGTCTGATAGAGAACTATCTCCTATCGCATTGCATCTTCTAGGATGATGCACAAACCTTCTCTTCCGATCAACCCTTAACCTGCGATATCTCACACCGCAGCTCCTCTGACGGTGCGATATCGCCTTTCTACGCCGTGATATCTCCTATGGCAATACTTAATATGCCCAACTACTCACAAGGTCTAAGGGTTTTCTCTCCAGGTATAATAGCTCAGACACCTTCAACAGGGTGTTAAACAACGTTACTTAAAATTCCACAGTTCAACACACTTAATATCAACTATACTCAACTTGCTGGATTAACTATGCAGGGATCACTTAACACTGTAACTGTTAACTGTCGTGAATCAAGCACTGTTCAAATATTATACAGAATACTTGATATATCCAACTCACGATTAACCTTCTATGTTACTGTAAACTAAAGGATAGCATACATTCATTCATTAACTGATAGAAAAGTTCATGTAACGAAGAACATATAGTAACTAAGTAAGCACAATCACATGAAACAGTCGCACAACACACGAATTTTACATGGTTCACTCCCAGGGGGGGAAGCTATGTCCACGGGAACTGGTTTATATATTATATCTTGAGAGAGTAAACACAGTTCCACTGCAACCTCTTATGCAGCTTGAGATCTTCTGGGAAACTCCGCGCACACAGCTGGGAGCCCTTCTCTCTTAGATCTCTTCTCTTCTTATATTGCCTTCTTATAATATACTCTTCCTCTCTCTCTCTCTCAATACCTGTGGATTGTTACATTCATGCTCAAGGAGCTGGCTACTGGTTACAGTAAGATAACTACAGGCTTAATACAGAACCAGAGCTCGACTCTTACAATACTGAGACACTAGAGACACTTAGCTAGCTCGCTGTCTAACTATCTGAATATCTAGATCTCTAACCTTTCATCATACAAAATACATGTTTATATAGGTGGCCCGAAGGTCTCACCATGTTACAACACTGTGGGCCTTTCCCAACAGTAACCCAAAAACCCTAACTTGTGACAGTTGGCATGTTTGTACTTTGAGCTGCCGCTTTCAGTCACACCACAGCTTTCTGCAGTCTTCCACGCTTCTCAGCGCTGATCGTGGGTATGGGTGCCGCTTCCTCGGTCGCTCCCCTTCTGTCCTTTGTCTTCAATACCTCGGCCCGTTGCTCCTTTTCCATTTATGAGGGTAGCTGAGCCCTCCTGTCTTCGTCGCTACCTTAAGTGCAGTGGTTGAGCTCTCTCTTCTCGGCCGCTGCCTTAAGTGCAGTGGTTGAGCTCTCTCTTCTTGTCTACCGCCTTAAGTGCTGTGGTTGAGCTCTCTCTTCTCGGCCGCCTAGGTACTGTTTCCTTTTGACTTTCTTGTCCCGATATAGCATCTTTTCCTGTAGCTGCGGGGCCCTGCTCCAACAGTCCCCTAACACTTACTTGTGGCTCGTCCCCGAGCCACTAATAGCTGGCTTCTCCTACTGTAGCTTCTCCTTGGCTTCCTGCGAAGTCCTTGTGAATCTCTCTCTGAGTCCTGCGACTTCTTTATTCATAGTTTTGACACTGTCTTGTGCCGCTTCAAGCATCACTTGAGTAATGATGGAGTCTTATGTGTCATCAATTTCACTCTTGCTTGTAGTAAACTCCTTGACCTGCTACTCAACCACATCGATCAGCTCTGCAATTTGTTCCTGATATGGTTGAAGCAAGTTATTGAATTGTATGTCTTTTGCTCGTAACTGCTGCGCTTCCTGTTGCAAACGGTTCATCTTGGTCATCTTTTTCATCTTTGCAAGAGCTCCTAAGCTCTTGACTTCTTCCTTCATTGATGCTGTGGCCTTCTCTATGTTCTGGATGCTCTGCTACAATTCCAGTCTATCTGGGAGCTCATCTAGCTCCGACCATGTCTTCGTCACATCGGCTAGTAATGACTCTGCATCACCTATGCGACACTTTATCTGTGTGGAAGTGAGTCTAAAGGCCTCTGCCCTTGCTTCCTTGTCTGCCTGAGGTGTGCCTAGTGCTCGAGCCTCAAGCTTAACAATATGAGCTTTGTGGTCTTCCTCCATCTTGGTTACTGTCTCTTCCAGAGCCTTTGCTCTGTCTACAACCCTTCTTACCTTCTACGTTAGAGGTAAGGAAAACTCAATGTTACACTGGAGTAACTCCATTGTGATGCTCTGCAGGACCTGACTTAGATCCTGTTCTCTTTCTTCATATGTTCTTAACTCTTTCTCCTTTGTCTGAAAGCCTGCGGTGAGTTCTGCATTCTTTTGTCTCAGCTGGGTGTTCTGTTTATAAGTCACAAGCTCTCTATCCTTGAGCTCTGTGGCTATCTGCTGCTGGATCATCTGTAATTGATCAACAGGGAACTGTGCCAGATTAACCTCGATAGGTTGTCTAACTTGTATTTGCACATCAATCATCGAAGCAGGGAATCTGATGCTCCCTAATGGTATCAACACTGTGTTGATGCGATCCTCTGCCAATACTTCCTTGCGGGAAATCGATTGTCTTGATCTTTCTCCGGCTGTCGCCTTAGCTGGCTGGGTCTGCGTCATGGCAGTCTTCTCAGTTAGTGCTTTCAATTCCAAAATTTTCTTATCTATCGTGCTCTGCAGCTTGTCCTGCGATGTCTGCATCGCCTAAAATGAGTCCTTCATCGCCTCCTGTAATCTTACTGCGATGAGTTCATAGTCATCCTCTTTTAGTGCGGTTTTTGTAGTTGGCTTTGAGGCTTTGGATTTTTTCCTCTTCTGTGCCTCTGGTGGCACTTCTACTGCATCTTTCCTCTTTTGTGCCTGTGGTGGCACTTCTGCTGTATCTGTCTTCTTTTGTGCCGGTGGTGGCACTTCTGCTGTATCTGTCTTCTTTTGTGCCGGTGGTGACACTTCTGCTGTATCTGTCTTCTTTTGTGCTGGTGGTGGCACTTCTGCTGTATCTGTCTTTTTGGACCCCACTTTGTCTTTTCCTTTGTCCACTGGGTCTGTCTGTGTGGTACCTGGTGGTAGTGCTATGGCATATTCTAATGCCTTCTTCCACTCTTCATCGAAGTCTTTGATGACATCTTCTGCATCCTACGCTGTCATCCTGAACGATCCAGTAGCCCAATTATCCGTTCTGAACCCTTTTGGCCTCAGAAAGATTGTATGCTTGTCCGCAATGAAATCAAGCCGATTGTCATACATGTCAACAGTATCTGTGTTGATTGGCGGTGTCTCTTGGATGACTCACTGTAACAACCTATAGTATTCATAGAATACTATCATATTGATCTTTTTCTTGGCTGGTTTGTTGCTCTCCCATAAATTGGCATACCGCGCACCTCTGCAGTCTCCGCTTCGCAGTTGTAGAAACTGGGTATGGGGCAGCTCTTTCCAGCCGACGAATATGCATAATATAAGCATCCATGAGAAATGGAAGGGGTGGTTCGGCTCGTCCTGTGCTGTCAAACAATCTTGAAGAAAAATATTTAATAAAAATAAACACCAATTAAATTGTTCACCTTCTGTGACTTGTATGGCAAGGTGAATTACTAATCCTGTGACTTCTTTTGGGCAAACCTTGGTTAATAGTCTGCCTGCAAGTAGATTGGCTGTAAATCTAAGTGTATCATCTGTTAAGCTTGACGGGTCATAAGCCCATCCTCCTCTCTGTAGCTTATACTCGTGGTACTCCAACCACCTAGTGCTGCATGGCCTCAGGAAAGTCCTCGAATTGCGCCATGGGTACTCTTTGTGTCAATCGAACAAATTTTGTGTGAATTATCTGGAGCGTCTGCTCCACATCCGCACCCATGATCTCATCACCTCTTCCCCTCTGTCGATGACAAGAAAATCCATTTGGTCGTCGTGGTACTACATCTGCATATACATGACAGAGTGTCACTATGTGTCATCACACCAAAAACATGTCTTTTGATTTCATATATCAAAAAACACAAAAAATTAAATAATTAAAAAATTAAAAGCAGGTTTAGGATTCATTACCTATGTATCCATAAGTCGCTCCTAGTGGTAGGGGCATGTCTGGGTCACCGCGAAAGTCAATCCCTGCATAGGGATAATCATCTACGGTGATCAACTGTCTCTGCCATGATGGAAAGAACTCTGTTGGGTAGGGGTTAGCCACCCTTCCACCTCCTAGTATGTGCATGAGATTATCCCAACATCCCTGAGATGGATCTCGGACTCCATGTGGAGGAAAAAAGAATGTGCTCAGTATGCTACCAAACCTGAAGTTCTGCACCCTACCCATCTTGCAGTTACTGAGCTGCTGTTTCATGTTGCTTAGCAATGTAGTACTCCAGTCATATATTGTAGGCCGCATACACTCTACCACATAGAACATCATTGGTCGTGAGGCCTGGTGGAGTGATGACAAACTTGCAATCCTGCATAATGCCAAGAGTATGGCTTTCAGCTCCAGAATCTGAATCACGTTTGTCAGGATTTGACTCCCAACCTTCTCTGTATTGGGAAGGTAGTACACAACTATGTAGTCATATATGGTTAGCTCGCCTCCTGGCCCACGAGATCGAAGGTTTACCACCTCCCCTTGTCGGGACAAACCTGTGATGAAATATATGTCCTCAACCTCAATGCTAAGTGACATCCCATCTATCTAAAAATTTCGGACTCCGGATCCTAGTAATCTACTAGTAGCTGGAGTAGTCTTGGCTTTTCCCTCAAGTTTCCAAGACACCAAAATTTGTATAAGCCACATGCTTGTAATGCTTGTTGAGCAATGAGGTTAGCTTGAACAACTTCCTCAACATCACCGTGTTCCCTCTCTCTCCACTCTAGTACCATCCTGCACAAAAAACACAATTTTTGATCATTATTTTCCCATCAAAACCTTGTTCACGGCCCTATACGTGACTTTCTGCAAAACAACCGCGTATGTACGCGGTTTTCATGGAATTTTACGTGTATGGCCATCCCTATACGCGAAAAAATGCCTGATATCCGCATGGGCCGAAACGCCCAAGTTGGGATGGCCTAAGAAAATAATTTGACCATGAAAATTTAAAATTTTTATATCAAAATTAAAGAGAGGGGTAAGGGAATTTACCTAGATTAAACGTGGAGGGATTCCGCCGGACGATGCTCCTGGTATTTACTTCTGAAGTTTTGGACTCAAATGCACTATGGTGGGTAAAAATTCAAAATGGTATGAAAATTTTTAATTTTTCACTATTTTATAGAAATTTTTTGAAATTTTTACCCACTTTCTATATTTTTTGACCATTTCTAACCGTTTTGGACCGTTTGAACTAATTTGATGTTGTAGGAGCCCGTTTTGAGTGCGGTTTGACCGTGTCTTCAACCCGTTCATTCCTATTTCAGGTATTATGTCTAAACTGGCATATAGGTTAGGATTTCACATCCACTTGCATTTTGCATGCCCTTGTGACCATTTCATCTTAACCCTAGGTACGAACCCATTCCATCTTGTCACAGAACCTTCTTGTTGCTTTTAGAAGTAACATGATGCGAATGGTAGAGATTTCCCATACATGGGTACCCTAGTTAGATCTTGGATTGCATTTGGTGCCCATGCTGACATTTATCCTTTAGGGTGTGGGAGTCCTTTGTATAGTACCGCCATGACTTTGAGCAAGAGCTTCATACTCCTCTTGAAATTTATGCTGGCCTTTCCCCTAAGACTCCCTTGTATATATCAAGTTGTAATTGCATTATCATGAGTTTTGATTGCCTTATTGAGCCTTATGTCGGTTTCCTTGACTTTGATTATCAGCCATATAGCTCGAGCTTGTATCATGTATAGCCAAGCAGAGCCTCTTTACATATATTTTGCAGCTTGATTCCCCATTTTTTGTCGGGAGGGGACCTTCCCCCGAGTGTCGATATCCTGCACATGTTTCCTTGCATTGAGCATAGGTATGTTCCACTGCTTGGAACTAGTTTGCTTGTCCCTTGACACTTGTCTCCTCCTAGATTTGTAACTATAAAGCACTTTTATTCTTTTTCAAGCTTTTCAAAATATCTGAAAAAGTCCAAAAAAAAAAAAAACCAAAAATCCGAACGGGAAAAGATGTTATCTTTGGCAGCAGTCGAATTGTGTCGCCTTTGAACATAGCACTGTTTATCACATCCGTTGGTTGGGTTATTAGTTTGAATTTAGGAGTTGATTCATTACTCTGAGTTTATCTCCACCGACTGGTTAAGATTCTAGTCCCTATGGAGCCTCTGTTGATGCCTCCTATGTTACAGAGATGTCCCAGTTTACATATCGAGTCCATGCTTCCTACCCTCAATCACCATTTTCCTTTATGCTCTTTTTCAAAGGAAGTTGAATCCTGAGTCGGCCATTCCTCAGTTATCTTGACTTTGCATGTCAGCCATTCCTGGTACAATTACTAGTTCATGCACATCTTGTTCGAGTTCTTCTACATTATACATTGTTGCTGAGTACCTCGGGTTGGTTGATGGGGGATGCCTTAATTCCCTCCTTCCAACGGATTCCATCTCATCAACTTCAGATCATTTATTATGGGATAGGAGTCTAGAGTCATTTGAGTGCCTCGACACTTATAGTCATCAGTGGTAGGTTCTCTTGCCATCGACAGCTTTTGGAATACATCAATGTCCCCTGATCGATGTATTATTCCAAGTGTTCGACGTCAACAAATCTATTCACACTCGTTAAATCGCACTCTAGTACCTTGATTCCCATTTTCATTATCGGTGGGTGATCTCACGTCTGTTAACGGTATACATCAATGACCAGTAATCAAACGATGGACTACTATGTTCGACCTCGACACCTCTATTCGCATAGTAGTACATGTACTTGTAGCGGTTAATGTTGAAGACTTTCCAGCTTGGTTAAATTCCACATATGCTACCTCCTTGATCATTCCAGTGTTCATGAGATTTCAGCTCTCGTGATGTGATTCTAGTGTATGTCAGATATCTTTAGCCATTATGGAGATCTTGATCCATTGTATATATTCAGATTCTATGGAGATCTTGATCCATTGTATATATTCATCATGGAGATTCTGATCTATTGTATATTGTACGTGGCGATGACCACACATGTCACATTTTGTATATCGTGCCTATTCATGGCCATTGTACTCTTATGTATCCAAGACTGCTCTATGTATTTGCAGTGATATGCAGAGATTGATTATTGTACTATACTGATGGATGGATGGTTCTTCCACCTGGTTCTTCATCACTCCACTTCTGGGATAGATTTTATAATGTATTTCGGCCATCATGTTACCCCTCTGACCTCACACATTAGGGGGCATCTGTTACAGCTGATTTTACCACACATGGTTGATCACATATTTATGGCCTTCCCTGTGTTAAAAATCTGAGCTTTAACTCATCCCAAACACTTAGTAAAACTCTGATATCAGTCTTCAACATTCATAAAACCAAACACATATCACATGCATGTAAATTTCATGTCTCTGTAAGCTGATATACTGTAACTAAGTAAACTTTGCAGCGGAAAATTAACTAAAAATCAGCAGACTGTAAACACATTTAAGACAGTATTTTGGTCAAATTTGACCCTGGAAAAACCCCACACCTTGGGGAAAACCAGTGAGAGAGAAGATATTTTATTATGAAGGGAAAACTCAAAAATTTCTCTTTCAACCACCGAAATTTCTCATGCACAATTTACAATGTACGAATCTCAGCTTAAAAAAACCAACAGTACTTATCTCATTCTCAGACCACAACCATGAAGCTGTGCTCACGCATGCTGCAAACATTCCCAGTAATAAATATCAGCATTTATTATTGTCCATATCCTTGGAAAATGCGCCCAGTACCAGCCTCAAACTCTGTGCAAACTCCAGTAATAAATTTCAGCATTTATGACTGTACTTTTCCTTGAGAAATGTGCCCAGAATCTGCCTCGAACTCTGTGCCCTTTTCAGCAATAAATATCAGCATTCATTGTTGTACCTTTCCTTGATAAATGTGCCCAGAATCTGCCTCGAACTCTGTGCCCTTTTCAGCAATAAATATCAGCATTCATTGTTGTACCTTTCCTTGAGAAATGTGCCCAGAATATGCCTTGGTAACAACGCCCTCTTCAAATGTTTATTTCAGCAGTACGACCCAACATTAATGGTTGCTTGCTGCCTTGGTTTTCGTGCCCTAGACTCCTCTAGAAATTGTGCCCTTCATCCAAGTCTGAAGCTTGTCTCAGTCTTCATCTTCCACTTCTCTCCAAGCTGCTCCTTGGAACTCGAGCCCTCTCAAACTCCTCTTGGGAATCGTGCCTCTCACCAAAAACTCTCTTCTTGGATAAAAATGCCCAAATGAAGTCTCATGCACTTTTATTTACCCTATTAGGGTTATTCTCATGACTTTTCACCTTCAATGGACGAGATTAGATCTTGCCAAGAGATCTATGGCTGGGATCTAATCTCTCACTCACTTAAATCTCCTAAGTGAACTTTACAACAAATTTTTCCTTTTTGAAAAGTCATATTACCCTAAATATTTATAAGTACACTTTATGACTTAAAGTCACTTTTAAAACATAATAAAGTGCAACTCACTTTTAAATCATAAAGTCACATCAAAAAGGTACTTTAATAAAAAACAAATTACTAAAGTCACTTTAAGAATATAAATGAGACTCCAAGTTAATGACCCCTGCACCTAGGCACCTGATGCAGGAGTGCCACCGAGCTATCAAATTCTAACACCCTGTCCCTCTGCAGACCCTTTATAACCCATGGATTGATATTATACTTTGATGTTTCTAAGTTCATCCCTAAAAACACATGTTTATTACTATACGCGACTTTTAATCCCATACTCGCGTGTACACGCGACTTTTGACCTCAAACCCGCGTACATCGGGATGTGTGCATAAATCCAAATATTTTTGGAGTTTTCCTTCATGTGTTTCTGAACCAGTTGACTCTTGGACTTCCATATACCTCGAGATTGCTCAGATTCGACCCTCCATTACCCATTTGGAGTGCTATATAAGGAACCCCTTGGATACATTGAATGGGAGGAATTGAAGAGAAACGAAACTATAGTCCATTGTTGTTGTAGCTTGCATACACTTGAGTTTGCATCCCTTTTGTTGCATTGGAACACTTTTTGTTCTTCCCAAGCTTTCCTTTGCTTGTGAGATTGCTATCGAGAGATGGAGGATTGAGGTGGTGGAGGCCCAGGTGGAGGACTCAGTTTCTCCGGTTCGCAGACGTGCCGAGAGAGGTTTTCATTTGTGTAATCTTTGATTTTATTAATAGAAATATCTTTTCCTGTCCAACAATTTGAATTTGAATGAATATTGAATCCATGGATATGTTTAATTGCTTATACAATTTTGATTATATATGCTAGAGTAGATATAACACCATATTATATAGCACGCTTGTCTTGTTTTCTGTTTTTGAGAGCAAATTGCTAGCGCAAGCGGGATTGGAAAAAGCTCAACGGGGATCTACTTCAACCGTCTAGAATAAGGTATGATTCGAGATACTTTAGTGTCAGATGTTTGGTTTCTCTTGCATATTGGGAAGTGATTGATTTCTCGTGTCTAGCTATCTGTTATGGTACACCCCAAGCCATAGGAAGTTTCTCTCCGTAACATGGGATGAAGATGCAAAGTTGATCTCATAGAAAAATGGGCATAACTTAATAGTCCAAGGTTTTATGGAACACTCAAAGTTTGAAGATATGACCAAAGGACTAACAAGAAAATCCATCATTAGAAAAATGACTGAAGACTTTGAAATGTTGGATCAATTTCAACTAATTTAAATCTATTGTTTTCAATATGAATTCAGCTATAAGGTATGCTCATATGAATCGTTCACATATTCTAGTTTTTCCCATTACCTTCACGTTGCAAAAGATAGTACACAAGGCTATTGTTACGAAGGAGGAACCATGACATTTTCAAATTTTTGCTTAACATGCATGCCAATATATTACAATAAATGATAATCATAAAATATAATAGTCATTGCTTACAAGTTGTGTAAAATAGTATGCGTACCACCTCCATAATAGCAATGTATGTATCTATTCGATTCAAATTGTAATCAATCAATGAATCTTTCCCTGCATATATTGATTTTATTGCATATACGAATACACGATTTCCTTCACACTCCTCAAATATGCGATTGGGTTTCTTATTTGTTGTTGTGGGTTGTGTACTATCTATAAACCATGAAATATTTCTTGCTTCTTTTGGCCTTCCGTCAATATACATTGATTCTCTTTTATTGTGATCCTTGTATTTTAGTTGTATATAATTTTCAATTGCTTCATATCTTCACATATATATTGGAGTATCCGTATCCAATCTGCATAGATATAAGAGGGTCTGACATACTCCATCAATTTAGTTAATTCGTTGTCATAGACCTTTATTCCATCCATGGAAACTATCCCCAAACCATGTAATGACGATGGAGCAATGTGCTATATCATTTTGTTGACACAAAAATAAGTGTTTATTTTAGGAAGATCCTTGGGCACCCATCATTTAACTAGATTTTTTTACCTTAAGGGCACCTCGATGTCGCCTATGCTCTCATCACTGTAAGAACATGACCCCCATTTAGAAAGAAAAAATTCCAAGCGTCTACTAAATTTTCTTATGATCTTTTCACCTCTAGTTGATCTTCATGGTGTGTTATACCTACTAGATGTCTCACTTTCGTCTATTCTACTTTAACTTCCGTCACTCGGCGAAGATAGATCTGACAAATACATGTTTGGTTGTATGTGATGTAACACTCCATCAAATGAGATAAACAGTTAGCGGGTGTCACAAGGGATGAGATGAAACATCTTTAGGTAACTAGAAGAATATAAATGAAGATCTCAGTTTGAGTTGGAGACAAGATGTTGTGAACTAGAAATCCTAAATTATTACTTGGAATTATTAGGTACATCTAAGGTCACAATCACCGAGTCTTCAAAATATTGTCATCATTGATGAGGAAAACATATTCTAAATATTTAAGTGGATTGGAGGACGCCATTTATAAAAGGGAGGATATGGAAGGATCATGTTCCTTTTTATGGGATGGAATTGAAGAATTCTTCTAACTTAATTTTCTAGCATTATTGATTGTGTGTTGTCATTGATGGAAACATGAATAAGACATGGACGGTTAAGCAATTACATGGTTGGAAGTATTGATTGTGTGTTGTCATTTATGGCAACATGAGACAAACATGGACAATTAAGCAATGACATGGATATGACAAACACAAATCGATGTCAAAGGGTAACCATAGTTGATGTCAAAAGGTATCTATGACATGATTGTGTGAGTATTGTTGAATGCTATGAAGAATCCTATTTGTGTTGGAATTAAGACGAATCTTGTGTTAATAAATACTGAATTTCTTGAAGATACTCTATCACCTAAGAACACTATGAGAACAATAGGTTGATAAAGTGTTCATAGTATTTGATGATATAAACATGACTGCATGCATTGACATATTGACTACACATGAAATCTGTGATGGATGGAAGCATAAAAGACCAATTTGGAAGACCCTAAAGATACCTAAGAATACTACAATTGAATAAATTCTGAGTACAAGGATGTGCGTTATGGTCCAAGGAATACATGTGTTAAGTTTCATCCCAAACCAATAAAAAATGAGCCTGTGGCTTGCAGTTTGGTGACCTGGGAATGAATTTCTTGTAAAAGTACAAAAAGATCAGTTTGGCAGACATAAATCTACCCAGGGAAACTTCCCTACATAGGTGTCTATTATGGTCTAAGAAACCATGTGTCAAATTTGAGCTCAAACCAATCAAATGCGCCCATGTGGCGTGCATTTTTGTGACCTAGGCAAGCATATCCTGTAAGATTGTAGATGAGCTGAAAAATAATTTGTAAATCAGTCCATATTACACAAAAATATAGTGTCTGGTTCTTGTTTGAAAATCACACAAATGCTATGTCTCAAGTTAATGTCAAATATGTTGAAATCAAGGAGTTGAAAGAGAAAAATGATCAAGTTCAGAAACAAATCAAACTTTATAGGAAAATTTTCCAACCTTCGACTTTAAATTAAAGGAGAAAGGTCCATTCCAAGGAGAAAAACATTTCCTTTAGGACTCATTGATAGTTGAGATCACCAAATTCAGAAAATATTTAGATTTTGTGGAAGGAAAGAAGGATGTAGCAGTTAATGCTTTACAGAAATGTGTAATTGTTAATGAATATTTGTTAAAGAGACCCTTAATGAGAGCTTGGAATGTAGTCAACTTTTTGAATGTGGTTCCTATTGCATCATTATTAACTTTAGAAACTGGATCTCATAGCACTTTTGTATATATTTGTAATTTGTAAATAATGGAGGGGTTGGAATTTTGTGAGAGAAATAATCATTGTGTTTGTAATATATATATATATATATATATATATATTTTCTAAGAATTAATAAAATATCAGTGTAGAAGTACATAGTTATTCCTACCAAAGATTCGTGTGATGATATTTTGTAGTTTGTGTATTTCTACGTGAATGTTTCTCCTACCTCAGTATTCCATTGAATGTTTCATCTTCTAGTGTTAATTGAACGTAAATGGTTTCAAAGCCATATTTTCCAAGCTCATCAAGAAAGGGTTGCCTTATTTTTGGGATGTTCAAGAGTATTTTGGGATGTAAGAACTCATTATTAAAATTTTGAATGCAAAGAAAGTGAAAATGACAGGCATTAGGAATGGGTTGAATAGTAACATAAAAAAATGATGGATTGTTCCTCTTCTAGCCGGTGCAAAAAAAAAAAAAACTGTAGGCCCATTTCTTAAGGGAAAGAAAAACAAAACCCCTGAAAATTTCAAGAAGACTCACCATATTTCTGCAATCGTTCTGTCTCATGCCCTGTCTGCTAGTGAGAATCATTGTGCATCACTCATCGCGGGGGTTCATGGGGTCACCAGATTTGACGGTACTATGAGAGAAAGACCTTCAACGAGTTATCCAATGGAAATCGATGGTTGCGCTTGGCGGTGGTTTCAAATTTTATTAAAAAAAAACTTGTGCTCATGTAGTCAGAACAAGAATCGATATATATATATATATATATATATTCATCGCGGGGGNGATTTGACAGTACTGTGAGAGAATGACCTTAACGAGTTATCCAATGGAAATCTATGGTTGCGCTTGGCGGTGGTTTCAAATTTTATTAAAAAAACACTTGTGCTCATGTAGTCAGAACAAGAATCTCTCTCTCTCTATATATATATGTTTTAGTTTGAAAAAAAATTGTAATTTATTTATTTTGGTTAATTTAGTTTTTGTTTCTTTTAATTTTTATATTATATTATATATTAAAAAATTAAATATTATATTATGTAATATATAATTTATAATATATTTATGGTCAATATTTAATATTAATATACAATTAATTTTGAAGAAAACATTCATCAATCAGAGGATGTAGGAACACTGAGTCTAGACTGCAATGATGATGACAATGACGATGACGATGACGACGACGACGATAACGATGACAATGATATAAAGAGGATGTTGATTATGATGATCAGGACGATTATGACAACATTAATGATGGTGATGATCATGATGACAATGACGACGACGACACCGACGATACTGACATTGATGATGAGGATGAGGATGAGGATTAGGATGAGGATTAGGATGATGATGACAATGACGATGATAAAGATGATGGTGCGGATAAGGATAATGATGACGGTGTTGATGATGATGATGATAATTTGTGTCTTTTGTACGATGAAGGATCAAATTTGAATGGTATGGTCCTATTTCACTTTGAAGGTTTGTGATATATTCAACCTTTCAATGATGACATGTTAAAATAAATCGTTCCTTTCATTTGAAAATGTAGTAATACATCAAAATTCCATTGTATATTAAAATAAATATAATTAAATTCCTCAATATAGTGACAAAATTTGCATTGTCGCACTTAATGTCTAACCCAAATAATGTCTAACCCAAATTTTATACTTAATGTCTAACCCAAATAACCCAAGGACCATATAGAGGAAAATTTTGAAACATAAAAAATACCCAATAATATAAATAAATGAAGAAAAACATTTATAACTAATCAAGATTCACTTGGAAAGTAGTAAAAATTCTAGTAGAAAAATCAAGGTTGGATGAAAATGAAATACAATCTAAACAATGTCCATTGAATATAGAGATCGATAAATACAAAATATGGAGTGAACCTAAAAAAAAAGGTTCATAAATACCAAAACTATTATCTTGAATAACTTTAATAACAAACTTCACTCCTTTCCAAGAAGAAGAAAAAAAATACCTATAAAATAACACAACAAAAAACTACTCTCATGATGCACATACCTAAAAAATCATTCACTTGTACTAATAACCCATCAGTATTGAGATTCACTAAGGGAAGGAGTTTTTTTATATATGTTTCTGGCTATTCAAATCTACGAATCAAAGGAGAGGCATACTCCCCCATAGGAAATAATGATGCAAAATGTATCTTTTCTCTCTCTTGTGGCGATGTACACCGATGCAGAAGGGAAACCCAAATATCCTTTATCCCATCTGCTTTCCCTAGGATTTAGCTTGCTCTATATTTAGCAAACTTTAAATTTGTCTTCTTGCCAAATATTTCTTCCGCCACTCTATTGCATAGCTCTGTCTCCACAAGCTTAATTCCACAAACTTCTATTTCGCAAACTAGTTTACCGCAGGCTTGCTTCCGCAACCTCAGTCTCTTTGCAACTGAGTATTTTCGCAACTGAGTCTTTCCACAACTTCAACCTTTCCACATTTGAGTTTCTACAACTCAATTTCTGCAAGATCCTTTAGCTTCCTCAATTTCCTTTCCGCAAGAACCTTTCCGCAAGTTCCTTTCTGCAATTGTGGATTGCGGATCCAACTTTTTTCCCAAAGTTGAACTTCCACAAATTTCCTTCCGTAAAGTTGCAGATTGTGGATTGTAGATCCAACTTTTCCTAAAGTTGAAATTCCGTGAATTCCCTCCGGCAATTCCTTTTATGCAACTCTTTACAATCGTCAATTTCTTGCGAGTTCTTTCCTGACCGTCGATCCTCGATCAGATGCAGATCTTCTCTTTTCTTTGTGAATCCATTATTTTCCTTACACCTTTATCTTGCAGAGATTCATATCTATTGCGACTTTGATCTCGTTTGTCGATATGCTATCTCTGGAAAAACTTCACTTAACCTTGCATATTTCTTATCTCCCGTTCATGTTCACTTCGTGAATCTTCCCCCATCGTTGATCCATATTTTCTGCTTTAAATTAGATCATCAAATTTAACTATGATCTTCGCAACTCTATGTCAATTGATCAGAACATCGATCAAGCGATCTGTGTCCAACTTCACCAAGCTTGTCTTGGTTCAATTTTGAAATTCACCTCTAGAGAACGTTAACAAAGAAACATCAATCCTGTCAGTGATCGATGACATAAGATTTATTCATGCACTTCACGCACAAAGATCCTTCAACAATTCTTTGTACCTTTCCACTCTCAAATCCCTAAATTCATAATACTACACACACAGATCTATCAACCATTAATAGAGGTTGATCAATCATCCAACTCATAAAATCATACACTTAGACAGAGTTGTCATTACACAGAGATATGTCGAAATAGGATTTCCTTTATTCAACACAAGGAATCTATATATTTACTTCGATCTAGAATCTATGTTCTGATCCTCTTAGTTTGGTATAACTCCAACCAGCGATCTTGTCCTGATTTAGATCAGTTTGGCCATATTAGACAGATTTACATTGTTTGGATACACCCCTTGACTACTTCTCACTCTCCCCATTGCCTCGAAGGATTACATACATATATACAATAGGATTCATGAACCTATTCTAGTTCAGATCCTCAATATACTCAACAATCTGCTAACTAATTATAAATAAAGCAACATAATCAACCCTATCTCAATGACTCGCTCATGAGATCCTTGACCCTTATCGAATGCTACCATTTGACATGGGATTAGTTACATGACTCATCACTCACCTAATGACTCATCGCCTATCTAGAAGAACATTCAACATAGATTTATTTACAATGTAATAGTCTAAGGACTATTAATTTAGAATATGAAGACCCATTCTAGGTCTGAACAAAATATGGAACTTGAACTTGGATGGAGAGAAGGATGCTCCTGCATCAGAGTCCCCAGGAAGAAATAAATTATGACCTCATGGTCATAATCTCCAATCTTCAGTATGCCTGGATCCCAAACTTTGTGTTGTAGTTGGTCATTCGTTTCATCATGTTGTTTTTCCTTTGTCATCTCCAGTTCTCTTAGTTTCCAAATTTTCTGCTGCAATGCCCCACTGGCCTTGCTTATGCAATCTTCTTCTGTCATCTACCTCTTGCTGCTGCTGATTTAAATATTCCTTTTCTCTTCATGTCTTTTTTGAGACATTTTCACGATCAACACCCTTATATTATCTATTTCACTATCCAAATTGTCCCTTGGCTAATAAATTTCCTTATACTGAATTTGTTGTTCTAGTTGTTGCATATCCTTTCCATTTATATCTCCATGATTTTTATCCTGTCCTTTAATTGTACCATCATTGACTGATATCTTCACATGTTCATCAAAATTTGTAGTTTATGCTCCTATCTTTAGAGTCTGAACATGTAGTTTCTGTTTCTCTATTTTTTTCCCAAGATATCCACTTCTTTACATAACCCAATGAAGTCATTATCCATGGAATTTATCAACTTCATACAATCCTTAATTTTCATCATCCAATCTTCTAATGACCATACTTCTTCCTCTAAATCTGCACATGAAATTAAATCAAGAATATCTAATTCAATAGATACCTTAATTTCTTCTTTTGCTTGATGCTCTTCAATTTCATTTATGGTGCATATCTCCTGTAAACGCTATGTTTCTTCATTCCACTGGGTAAGAATTGCATTAGGATGATTATATTTATCTTCCTCTTGGTTGTATTTACAGTCCAATCCTCTTCTACCTACAATAACAAATTCTTATGTATGTCTGTCAGCAATTCTATTACCAAATTGTGTATGTATTCCCCCTTGGCTATCTTTATCATTCTCCGTCTTCAGAGAAAACTTCCAACTTTTTCCTCCCTTAGGGATGTAAGAACATTTCATGATAGGCTCACTATCTTCATCATCTGTTGTACCTGTAAACACACACAATTCATTAATTTTAAAACCATTTGGCTTTTTATCCCTTCTTGATTTCTTCATTCGTGGATTTGAACTCTCCAAAGAGTCCATGATATTTCTAGCTTCTTTGTCCTGGAATACATATTCAATCAATAACTATTCTATCTCATGTATCTATTCTAGCAGCTTCATTTCTTCACCAACCTCTATCTCTCCTATAGTCTGAGCTACAGTATGCATCACCATTTCAACTTCTTTTATAATAGGATTATGCTCTGTTGTTATGCCTTTGAAAAGCATTTCCCATTCTTCATAATCTCTGACAGTCCAATATGAGTTTTCAGTCTCTTTTTGTATAAACACATCACTTAAGTATTCTTCAATACATGTAGTCATACACAAAGCATTAGATTCAAAAACATAATACTTCTCATCTGGAGTCTCATCCATATTATCTTAATGTGGTTTTGAACTTATCAGAGAGTTCAAAAAATCATCTATAATCTCCTCATCTATTTCATCATCTTCTTTAAGAAAAGGACCCTGTTCAGGTTCACAATATGAAACTTCTATCTCAGACTCGTCTTCCCTGAGTTCTTCCTTCAATCTAGCATATATCTTTTTCCTTAACTTCACTTGCAATGAATTCCATCTCACATTCCTTTTCCTCATTACCCAGCCATAACTTTGGGTTTCTTCTACAACTACTTGTATATGCCTCTCAAAGCACCAAATGTCTCTTTCTAACTCCAACAACTCCCTTTTACATTCTTCTTGGATCTCCTTTTTTATGCCTTTCTTCTTTCTTCTGTTGTGGCTTTTCTCTGAACCCCTGCAATGACCTTTAGTAGTCATTGTAGTTGTATCCTTATCCTTTGTGAAATTCATCCTATCCACTTGTGGATTGCTTGCCTAATCCTACCTCAACAAGTCTCCACACTTGTCTATTATACCTCAACAAGATATATCTCCTTGATCTTGTCCTTTTGGTATCTCTGGTTCTTCTCCTCCAGAACCTCTTGAGCAACCTCCTTTGCTCTTCTTATCTTTTGCAGGTCCACTCCTCTTTTTGAGAACATGCACTAGTCCACTCTTGTCCAACCTCTGTTGGATATCTGGGTTCTGCCACTGCTTCCTCTTTCATCTAAGAGTTCATAAACTCTTCCTCAAGAACTTCTATTTTCTTTGTTGCTTTCTCTCTTTTATAAGAGATCAATATGCTCTTCTTCATTAGGAACATAAGTGTTCTATGTACAACTCCACTTTCTTTAGTCTGTTGTAACCTATTAAATCCTTCCAAGGATTTATTCTGCACTCTCCAGTGGCTATAATCAAACTTCAAATCTAAAACACACCGTATATGTATGCAATTGTTGTCTTAAATCAATTATGAATACTCTCACCTAACTAACCCTCTCAACACAATTGTTAGTATTCAACTTTAACATAAATTGAAAATCAGAATTTGATTTACCTCTTGGCTCTGATCTAAGCTGTAACAATATTCACGCAAAATGTTCTATGCTCTACTACCTTCACAGAGAATTGTTCTTCTACTTTGATACCACATGATGCAGAACGGAACCCAAAATATCCTTTATCCCATTTGCTTTCCCTAGGATTTAGATTTCTCTATATTTAGTAAAAACAAAATTTGGATTCTTGCTAAATATTTCTTCTGCAAATCTATTGCGTAGCTCTGTTTCTGCATGCTCAATTCCGCAAACTTCTATTCCACAAACTAGTTTCCTGCATGCTTGCTTTTGCAAAATCAGTCTCTTTGCAACTGAGTCTTTTCACATATTCAACCTTTTTGCAATTGAGTTTCCGCAACTCAATTTCCACAACTCAATTTCCGTAAGCTCCTTTAACTTCTGCAATTTTCTTTCTGCAAGTTCATTTCCATAATTGCGGATTGCAGAAATTGATGAATTCCAAAATTGAATTCCGCAATTTATGGGGCCGCAACGCTCCTTTCCGCAATCGGATTGCAGATCGTAGATTATGGATCTAACTTTTACTAAATTTGAACTTCCACAATATTCCTTCCGCAAAGTTGCGGATTGCGGATCCATCTTTTCCCAAAGTTGAACTTCCGCAAATTCCCTCCCGCAATTCCTTTTCCGCAACTCTTTACAACCATTGATTTCTTTTGGGTTATTTCCTAACCGTTGATATACAATTAGATGCAGATCTTCACTTTTATTTTTGAATCCGTTATTTTACTTACACATTTCTCTTGCGGAGCGTCAAATCTCTTGCAGCTTTGATCTCGTGCGTCAATTCGGTATCTCTGGAAGAAGTTCACTTAACCTTGCGGATTTCTTATCTCCCGTTCACGTTCAATTCAAGAATCTTTCCCCATTGCCGATCCATATTTTCTCCTTTAAACTAGATCATCAAATTTTACTATGATCTCAACAACTCTATATCGATTGATCAGAGCATTGATCAATCGATTTGTGTCTAACTTCATCGAGCTTGTCCTGGTTCAATTTTGAACTTCACCTCTACAGAACGTTAACAAACAAACATCGATGATGTTAGTGATTGATGACATAGTATTTACTCATGCACTTCACACACATAGATCCTTTAACAAATCTATGTAACCTTCCACTCTCAAATCCCTAAATTTAGAATACTACACACAAAAATCTATCAACCATTAACAGAGGTTGATCAAGCATTCAACTCATAAAATCATACAGTCAGACAGAGTTTCCATTACACAGAGATATGCCGAAACAGGATTTCCTTTATTCAATACAAGGAATCTGTATATTTACATTGATCTAGAATCTATGTTCTGATCGTCTTAGTCTGGTATAACTCCAACCAACTATCTTGGTCATATATACATTGGTTTGGTCATATTAGCCATATTTTATATTGTTTGGCTACACCCCTTGACTACTTCTCACTCTCCCCAATGCCTTGAAGGATGATAGACATATATACAATAGGATTCATGAACCCATTCTAGTTCATATCCTCAATATACTCAACAATATGCTAACTAATTCTAAATAAATCAATATAATCAACCCTATCTCAATGACTCGCTCATGAGATCCTTGACCCTTATCGAATGCTACCATTTGACATGGGATTAGTTACATGAATCATCACTCACCTAATGACTCATTGCTTATCTAGAAGAGCAATCAACATAGATTTATTTACAATGTAATAGTCTAAGGACTATTAATTCAAAAGATGAAGACCCTTCTAGGTCGGATCAAACTATGGAACTTGAACTTGGATGGAGAGCAGGATGCTCCTGCATCATACACTTATTCTTGTTGGTGGTGGACTAATGTTTCTAGGGAATATGTGTACTTCCTTTGCTTAGGAAAATCCCTTAGGGTATAAAGAGGGTATCATATACCTTATGAATTAATAGGGAAAGAAAGGGTGGAAGTAGCTTAAGAAAGGGTGTTGGACCTAAGAAAAGTTAGGTGTATTTTGAAAATAATTCTGCTTGGGATATAAATATTTCAGTCGCACGACAGAGGAAGAATTGCGATAGAAGAAACCATGGGAGAAGAGAAGTCATGATGGAAGAGAATTTGCGAAGAGAGTAGTTCAGACAGAAGAGAAGCTACGACGAGAGTAGCCACGACGGAATACAATAGTCATGAAAAAAGGAACCACGATAGAAGAAGAAGTGCAATGGTGTAAAAGGACAGCTTGATGGATTGTGGGTAAGAAGTCAGTTACAATAACACATGCTTTGGTAACAAAGTATCTTTGTATTTTTGGGTCGATAGTGCCTACTGTCAGTGTAACTGAATGTACGAAAATAGGAATGACATCCTGTCTTAGTATATTTGAAACCAAGTTGTGTGTATGTTGGTCTTTACTGGCTCCTGTCTTAGAAGAGTTGAATATTTGAATATTTGTAGAGAAGAAAGTTGATCCAAGTTATGTGCATATCGATGGTAGGGTGAATGAGAGAAAAATTTTAGAGACTGAAGACTAGACAACATGAGAGAAGATAAGTCTATATAGATTGTAGAGAATATCTAGAACATAGTTTGCAAGCTGAGTGAGGAGACAAAAGGTTTTATATATTTCTCATTCTAGATGAACAGCGCCTTTGTGGTTTTCCCCAGATGGGTTTCCACGTTAAAGGTTGTCTCTATGTGTTTTTGATGAATATGTTTATTGTAACACCCCAGTTTTGACCCCATTGCATTAATGTATATGATGTAAATATTATAGCAAATCATGACAAGGAGCTCAAGTCCAAGGTCCTGTCATTAATTAAGGTTTGTTATATAGGCGATCATGGTTGATGCCCATGGTTTCTGTGCTAAGTCAAGCACATTTGTAAACATCATGTAAATATGCAAATTAATGAAAACCCACATCCAACTATGTCAATGCAACGATTAATGAGACGGGGGCATGATTTAACCAAGGATAAGGGGGTGGGAATGTTATCCTTGAACCAGTTTGGGGAGAAGCCATGTGTCACGGGGAGAACCCATTAGAATTGTGAACTACCTTCTTTCTTGTCTTCTTTTCCCAACCATTTATTCTGCAAGAAGGTGGTTGAGGTAGTTATTGCTTGGAAGGGGAAGAGTATGGGAAATTTTGAATTGGGCAGAGCACCCAGTCCTAGAATGTCGTGTTTTTCTTGCATGGACAAGAAAACACCAGAACCGTATGCCAGTTTTGACCCACGCGTTCACGTTTCAAATTTACTCTCACATTTTGAGATCTACGGGACGTTCGGGTTCATCATTCAGTCAGTCATTCATTCACCACCATCTTCATTTCCTATGGGAGTGACATTGTGGTAGCAGTAGATCTCTTCCTATGTGTATCCTTCATGTTTTGAAAGTTTTTAGTGACATTGTGGTAGCAGCGGAGCTCCACTTGTGTATATCCTTCGCGTTCTGTGAGTGTCTTTCCCTTGGAAAGACTGTGATTGATGTGTTGCAACATTGTCTGAGACTACAGAGTGTATGAGACCCTGTTACTCATGTTCCAGAGTAAATCCGGTGTTGTGGAGTCTCCCTGTGGTTGTTGTGTTGTGCAAGCAGGTTCGGGTCTGAGCTATGTACAAGAATTAGGAATGGGAGAGACGTAGAATGAGCTTGATAAACCTAGTGTGAAACCTCGTGATAAGATAAGAGTGGTTGGTAAACCTTATATGCACATCCTAGAGATCACTGGAAGGGAAGGTGTAGCTTGAGGGATTGTGGAGCAGAGAAGGGGACACTTCCTTATGTTGGGTGTGTAGGCATTGGGGAAGCCAGGACATATAGGTCTTGTGAAGGTGTTCTTAGCTTTGTAGATGACCTCACTAGCTTATCATTTCTTCCTTCCCATTGCCTTGGAAGCTTGATAAACCCAACTGGAAAGGTGGCTTGGTTGGTGGCCTGATAAACCCATCCATTGGCTTGGCTGTGTCTTGTGGTGTTCGACTTGGTGAGTAACCTTTTGTTGGACAATATGATAAACCCAACTACAAATGCTGGCTTGGCTAGGTAGCCTGATAAACCCAACAATGAGATGGCTTGACCGTGTACAGTCTGATAAACCCATATGATGGTTTGACTGGTCCTTAAAGGTGAATGTTGAATTGACTGTGTTCAGTATGTGATACCCAACTGTGAGATGGCTTGGTTGAGTGGCTTGTGAAACCCATCTGTTGGATTGTTTTCCTTACAGCCTGATAAACCCAACTGCGTTGGCTTGGCTGAGTGGTATTGCACCTTGGTTATGTATGATTCTGATAGTGTTCCCTTATTCCTTGAGGAAATCATGCCCATCTCGGGGGTGGCAGTGCCACTGAGACTAAGGAGCACATTGGCCTATGGTTGGGAGGAACATTGCAACGACATAACTAGTTGTGGAACAAGTTCTGTTCAAGATACGTGTTCTTTTCTATGTTATTCTCTGCAAGTGTATTTCTTGTTTTGCAAATTGCTTGATGGAATGTGATGAACATGTTGCTATGTTGAATTGATGCATTATTCCTTTGAATAACTACAATTATAGGCATCTATGTATGTTTTTCCATCAATGCATTTCAAACTAAGTTGCAGGGTATATTGGCCAGATCAGTAGTGGCCTGAATGATCAGATCGATCCAAGAATTCAGTGGGAAAGATGAGTTTCCTGTTAGAAATCCTCCTTAGCGCGAATTTGCAGGTTTGTGGGATGTGGGACGTCGTTTCACATATTTCCCTTCCGTAACTTCCTTTCCATAACTTGCGGGATGTGGGATCGTGGTGTCACGATTCCCATAATTCTCAATCCCACCATTCAAATCTTTGCGCAGTTGATCTTTGTGGGATGATCCTCCATCGTTGATTTGTTTCTGATACGGGATGCAGGATGCGGGAAGCGATATTGCAAGTTTTGTAAATTTTCGACCCCGCAACTTGGGCATTCCGCACTGTTGATTTTTGCGGGTGAATTCTGAACCGTTGATTTGGTTCCAGTTTGCAGGATCGTTTATGATCGTTGATTTTCGTCGCGTTTTCTCTCTGCTGTCAGATCTCCTCTGAGATCTTTCCTTGCAGATTGTCGAATTGATATATGGAATACGGGAGGGAGTGTGACAGTGTTGGAAATGTCGAGAAATGGTTCGTGACCATGCCCTGTGTTTTGATGAGTAGTAAAGGCTCTCGATGAAATTTTAACTCCACGTGATAATGGGGTATGGGTACATGACATTTATGTTGAATGAATGTAGGATGTCAATAATTAGATCTTAATAGAGTGAATAAGCATTTGGTTATGAATAAGTATTTGTATGCATGTGTCACACTATTGGTAGATATAATATGTGTTAAGAATTTATATTATTGTTGCAATCTTTGTTGATGGATAAGTAAATTAATATCTTGAATAAACAAACTAAGAATAGGAAATACAACCCCCAACTTTGGTTGAGCAAGTTGGTAAGGTATCGTGGGAGAAAAAATCCCCACCCAATTGTATAAACCTGGTTCTAGAAGTTACCCATTGAGATATCTCGGGTGAGACTGCATCTGCATCACAGGTGCTGCCGACTAAGCTGTGCTCTGTTGAACTGGTATCTTGGGATTTGTTGAAGGATAAGCAAGGGTCTGAACCTGGGTCAAAGGGATAAATGCCAACAAATGGTTGCGCTGCTAGGACTGTGAATCATTTTGGTGAGGGATATGTTTTGGCACCTGACAAAGTCAAAAATTCTAGAGTGGATGGATTCTAAAGCATTGATTTTGTATGGGAAGGAAGTGAAGGATTATTGTTGAATCCAACAAAGTGGTTGGAGCAGTACATTTATACGGGAATTCATGAGATATTATTTTGTGAGTTTCTTGTTTTTTTTGTATGAATGATTGTTGAAGCTAGCAACCCAACGAAAAAATTTCCAATAAGGAGAATCGACATAGTGGATTCCTCAGTTGATTCAGTGACTGAAGAGTATTAGAAACCCTATATCTAGGGTTGACAATTTCTGAAAGGACAATATTTTAGAAGGATACATCACTGAATTTGTTGTCGACACAATAACATCATATAGTGAGGCAGGAAGAAAATTCTTCCAAGGACTAAGAGGATGATACCTGGCATATTTAAGAATTTGGATAAAGATGCTTGTATGTGAGAAAGGGATCATGAAAATGGAGTCTGACGAGTAAATATTTATGTATGTAGACCTAAGATATGTCGCAAACAAAGTGTGAGAAAAATGGATCAAAGTAAAATGAGATGTTCCCCGGTGATAGTAGAACTGAACTAGAAGGTGGAAGTCTAAGAAGTGGAAGAAGATTTCAATCGATAAAGAGAAGAAGGACTATGACTAGAAGAGGAAGTTGTAGTACGACCAGAGGAGAAGACTATGAGTTGGCATCATGCTTTGACGAAGGTTCTTGCAATAAAGAAGAGGAATACTAGCCTATATTTGAAAGAGAGTAAGAAGAAGAATCTCCAAATCCATAGTACGAATATGGAATGCCCACGACCCCGTGTACGTCTCTGGAGGTAATATCTAGAAGCTCATCTCCTAGTGGGTTTTCTAATCAAAGTAACAATAGAAATGAGAATAGCAGACAAGGAATTCCCACTAGTCGAGTAGTGCCTAAGACAAATATAATGGTTGTGAATGATAATAAGTTACCAATCTTTAACAGAAATGGGTTAGAATACCCAGAGAAACATTTTTTTTTTATGTGAAGTCCCGTGGACCATGCGACAGGTCGAAGATGAATCCATTAAGAAGGCTCAAATGATCACAACCCTTAGGGGTTGTGCATTGGAATGGTACATGAATTTCTCTGTGGTTCCGACATGAGTCACACAGAAAACACTCAACCAAATTTGAGTGGAATTAATAGACGATTTCAGACATCCCAAATATGAATCTTAGTGTATAACAAAGATTAAAGAGATTAAGAAATTATATATGGAGTTTGTGTGGGATTTCGACCAGATATTTAATATGTTTATTTATAAGGTAAGCTTCCAAATTTTGGGCATCACTGGCATAAAGAATGGTTCATTGCAACATTGTTACCATGCATATGAATTCCCTTGATGCAACAAAATATTGTGTCACGGACTGAAGCTCTAGAGTTGGCCATGAATTTGGAATCCTCACCTATAGAGGAGACTAGTACATGGATGATGCAAATTTAGTCGCAACTAGCCAACCTTACACTATAACTTCAGGATATTAAAAAAGGGAAAGAGATCCAGGAAGAACTATGGTGTACCAGATGAAGAACAGAGGGCCACCATAAAGTTAATTTCCCTTTGTTTATGAACTATGTCTCATCAGGAGCGCCAAACCCTATAAATACACAAGGGATGCCTTGGTGTAGAATATGTTGTACTAGAGGCCATCGGTCGAAAGAGTGTTTGTACTTACAAAATATTGTAAGTGCACTGGCTAGTTTATACTGTAAAGTTTGCAAATAAGTAGGCCATGATGAGAAGGACTGTAGAGTATACCAGCCAATGCAAGAGAAAAAAATGGATACCTATTTAATGAAGAATGAAAATAATATGCAAGATAAGAGGACTCAAGCTCAATACCCACAAGCTCAGTATCCTCAGCCCTAGTATCCACAAAATCAGTACCCGTGTCAACAAGACTCTCAACCCAAGGGGGTTGGAAATTTTACAGGTCGAGGACAAGGAGGAGGATTTGGTCTTGGAAGAGGCCAAATTAGATGTTATAATTGTGGAAAACTAGGACATTTTTCTAAGGACTGTGTGATTCCTACAAAGACATGCGCGTACTGCAAAACTTTTGATCATACCATCGAAAAATGTTCGCAATTGATTGTGAAGTGACAGGCTAGAAATGTGGGAAATCTAAACCCTCTAAAAAATCCCAACCCAAACCACAATAAGCATATCCAGAAGATCTTTGTTTAGCTGTGAGAACCACATATAGATTTTGTAACAAGAGGAGGTGTTGCAACTGGACCGTACTAAGAAGCACAACCTAAACAACCATAGGTGCAACCAACTGCACAAAATAAAGTTCCATTCGACGTCCAAAAAGAAAAGGAAGTTTTATTGGATGTGCGACTAGAACTCGTCGACAAGAATCAAGTGTTGAATTCTGCTGCTACACTACTTGGAAGACCAATAATGGAGATGCCTATGAGACTTGACCAACTGTTCTAAAAGAAACCAATGGGAAATGTTAGTAGCTTAAATAATTTTTTAAAAGTTGATTATCGCTAATACTAGATAAGATGTTGCAGTAGAATCGACAGCTCTAGTAGAAGAACCTTAAGAATAGGTGTGACTAGACATAAGGATTAACCATGTGGGAAAAATATTAAATACTGGTCGCGAGTTAAGAATGACTTCCCAGATAGGAAAGTGCGATATTGACTATATTATTCTAGACTTGGGATCTGATGTCAACATTTTGACAAGACAAACATGGGAGAGCATGGGGAAACCATGACTTGCATGGTCTCCTATCCAACTTTGATTAACAAATCAATTGAAATTCCTACCTATCAATCGACTTACTCATGTTCATGTCAAGGTAGAAGGCCTAAGAATGTATGCCGACTTTGAATTAATCGACATTGTCGATGACACAAATATGTATCTTGTACTTTTGGGGATCGATTGGGTGATTGATAATCATACCATTATCAATTTTAAGAAAATAATCTTAACATTTGAAGATTCATAGTTAAGGGTGGTCGCACGAATTGATCCACTAGAATGTTAGAAATACGTTGAGATAGTAAATAGTGAAGGACAAGGTGACTATATGGACCATATTTATAACATCACATTTGCAAGGGATGATTATGTGAATCCAATGGTTGATGGAAAGCAGAGTTGGCAGAGTATTAGTTCTTTTACATTGGATTCTGGAAAAGCATTGGAAAATTGGCAGATGCAGATGCATGAAGTAACCATGAGAAGGTGCACAAGAATTACACGATCTGTGCGATGGGTAGGAATCGAGGTATGTGATCTACACACATATGAAGGTTTACCTAACATTGCATATTTTTTGATAGAATTTGAAGAAAATTTCACAAAACTTAGCACTTGTCTTCCCTGGAATTTGCACTGAAAGCTACACCTTCCAGATGGTGGGTCACACATAAAGAATCTAACTTGGAATGGCCACAATGTCGATGGTTGATGGAGATACAATTCATAGAAGAGATAAGCAATAATAGTCAAATGTATATAGGATTAACCAATCTTGTTGAGCATATCGAGTATTGTTGTGCAACATGGGAGGCATGTCCGCGAAAAGAATGGGTCCATTAGTTCATACACACATTAGACATGATACCAAGGAAATGGTATACATCAGTTGAATTAAGACAAGGTAATGTTGAATGGGATGAATTAGCTACATTTCAAGTAATCAAGACAAATATATTTGAAGATATCCCTGTCGCAATGTCAAACTTCAATAAGAGCACTGTGACAATCCAACATTGGATGGAGTGCTATAGTGTGATGGGAGAACCTAATGATGATGACCCACTCGAGGTAAGCATACCAGAGTCTGAAATTACATGCACAGTGGAAGGATTTGGTATTTCTAGTGACCAGTTCCTAAATCCACTAAAAGTAAAAAAAGTCAACATTGGCTCTCCAGAGAATCCAAAATTTGCCAATATTGGATATTACTAGAATGAAGAAATTGTTGGGAAAATTATGGACCTTTTTCATGGGTTTTAGGATCTATTCCCTACAAAATTCTCATAAATTAAAGGTATTGTCAGAAACCTTGGAGAAATGAAAATACCATTAAATATCGATGCAAAATCTATAAAGCAATGACCATACCAACTGAATCCGTGGTATAAAGAAAAAGGTCAAGACAGAACTAGATCAAATGCTAGATGTAGGTATCATAGATTCGGTTGAAGAATCATAATTGATAAGTATAATAGTAGTGCAAGATAAGAAGGCTACCGGTGAAGTAAGGAATTGCGTCGACCTAAGAAAATTGAACTATGCTTATTTACATGACCCATTTCCAACTCCATTTACGAATGAGGTATTAGAAAGTGTTGGGGGTAAAGAAGTTTATTCTTTTATTGGTGGGTTCTTTGGCTACCAGCAGATCAAAATAACAAAGGAAGATCGAAACAAGTCAACCTTTGCGATGGATGGGGTTGTTTGCAATACAAAGTAATTCCATTTGGGCTCAAGAATGCTTCTATTATCTTTTCCAGGATAGTAGTGGTTGCCTTCAAGTATTTTATTCATAAATTTCTTGAGCTCTACTTCGATGATTGGACGGTATTTGGGCTCATTAAGGATCATATTGAGAGCCTCAGAATGATGTTGGAACGGTGTCACTAGTATCTGATTTCATTGAACTTATAGAAATGTATTTTTTGTGCCCCTTTTGGAATTTTGTTGGGCTATGTGGTTTGTCACGATCGATTCTTGGTTGACCCTGGTAAAATTGTGATTATCATCAACCTACCACCACCTACCATAGTGAAGCAATCGATAAAAACATTGGTACATACATGTTACTATTGCAAATTTATCATAGGATATGCGGAGGTGACTGCACTGATGGAGAAGTTATTGAATAAGAATGTTAAATTGCAGTGGATGGGAAATTTCCAAGAGAGTATAGAAACTTTAAGGAACAACATGGTTACAACACCCATACTTGTATTTCCATACTAGAAGAAGGAATTTCATGTACATGTCGATGCATTGTTTATCGGGCTTGGCGTGGTGTTAGTATAGCTTGGCAAAGGGTCGATTGGTCATCCTATTTCCTTCACTAGAAGGACATTATCAACAGTAGATAAAAACTATACCACGACAAAAAGAGAGGGACTAGCTATGGTATACGCTCTACAGAAACTTCGACACTACTTGCTAGGTGGAAATTAAAAAATGTACACAAATCGTTCAACGTTGAAAAACCTGGTCAATAAGCCAGTGTTGGTGGGAAGATTTGTCGGTGGCTTCTCCTTTTTCAGGAATTTGACTTTGAATTCATTGTTAAGCTGTGTCTACTGAATTTAGGGCCAGACCATTTTTCGAGGATCGAGAGTGGAAAAGAACTTGGTAATCTTGATGATAGTCTCCTTGATTCACAATTATTTGTGATAACAATGTTTGATGATCGTAGGAAATAAGGAGTTCTCGCAAGATGAACTTGAGTCATAGAAATGACAGTTTTTCATAATTAATTCAAAAACACGAGCGATTTTGATGGTGTTCTTTATGGTCACTTCCGTCATTATTGCACAATAACTACCACTAATGCGACATGTGAGTGATAGTTTATATGTCGGTTTCTGTATGATGATTCAGATGATCGACCCATGTGATGGATATTACTTCCACCTTTCCATTCATTGTCCGCTCATGTGAAGGAATGATTAATTGAATGGGTAGATATTATCACCTTTGTACCCAAGTTTCAGTTCATTTGACTACATTTGAGTGAGAGTGTTCTATTTCTATATGAAATTTCAAGAGCCTAAGTGAGTTTTTCCATAGAGTATGGTTTTTTCCATTTCCATTACAAGCACAATTGCATAATCTGGTGTCGTGACCCCCTCACCCACACTAATTATGAAATACACTGCTGGATATGTTCCACTGCAAGACATGGTTACAGAACAAGCTGAACAGATTCCATTCATCTTTTAAGTGAGGTTATGACTAGACCCACCTAGCATGTCGAAGAGGAAATGGTCTAGTAGATGTAAGAAACCAACAACACCATTGTCAGAAGATGAAGCAGCAACGATTGAAATCAGGCTACTAGATGATATTCCACCCAGACCACCTGATGCACCAAGGAGAAAAACTGCCAAAATGAAAAGTATCCATTGGTAAAAGTAGCCTTTCTAAAAAATAGTTCGGACAATGGTGAATAAAGACGAGAGCCTGCGACGTTGCCTTCAAATTTACAAGAAGCACATGATATATCTGGTGATGTCGATGAACTTTACGAGAAGCTCAATTTATATTTGGTTATGTTGATGAAATTTTCTCTCGTCGGTCCTAACACTCTAAAGAAGTAACCTTACTAGAAGAAAGAAGGAAAGCATCAACATAGGATGCAAATAAGATTGAATAGGTAGAGGCCATTTGTGCCAAGACAGTCGAGTAAGTTTCTCATACATGGGAAGCTTTGATCGATGATGAAGTGTTAGAGAAAGTTACAGAGCAGTTGTGCACAACAGAGATAGAAGTGAAATAGATGAAGAATGAAATGAAGAAGCTTCCCTTAGCAAAGAAAATGGATAAGGCTGCTGAGATGAAGAAAGTACAACAATAGGTCACAACAATAGAAGTAGATTGACAGGGTCGTATAATTATAGGTAGAGGAAGAAAAGGTTACATGTATTATTCAACCTATACACTAGAACATCCAAGAAGCGATAGAGTTAGCAAGACTTACAACTTCAGAACACATCAGTTCCGACCTTGTGGAGAATTTAAGGAAGAAGGAAAGCATTTGTGCGGGAGGAGACCGCATAGATAGTGAAAATATTTCAGGATTTTCAAAGTAATATCATCATGACAAAGGTCACAAACTCATGTGCCTCGAGACAAGCCACATGTGAGCGTTGGGGGCCTATTATCCCTAGGAAAAGATAGGTAGAATTCAATCAGAATTATTCTCGAGAATATGAAGATTCTGGTCGCACGAAAGAGGAACTTGTGATGGAGGAAAAGCTGTGACACACTGTGACAGAAGCAGTTATGGGAGAAGAGTAGCCATGTGGGAAGAGAAGTTGTGAAGAGAGAATCCGTGACAAAATAGAAGCTATGAAGAGAGAAGTTGCGATAGAAGAGAGCAGTCGCGATGGAAGGAACCACGACAGAAGAAGAAGTGTAGTGGTTGAAAAGGACATCTCAATTGATCGTGGGTAAGAATTCAGTTATAATAATGCATGATTTGGTAATAAATCATCTTTGCATTTTTGGGTCGATAGGTCCTACTATCATTGTAATTAAATGTACAAAATTATGAATGACATCCTGTCGGCTAATAGAATAGAGTTGGTTGATTACGACATGTAAGAGATTATAAAAGAGAGAACCCAAGTTGTGTGTGGATTGGTCTCTATTGGCTCTGTCTTAAAAGAGTTGTAGAGAAGAAATTCTATCCAGGCTATGTGCGGATCAACAATAGGGTGAAGGAGAGGAAAACTTCAAAGAATAAATACTAGAGAGCATGAGAGGAGAGAAGTTTGTATAGATTGTAGAGAAGATCTAGAACAAAGTTTGCAAGCTAAGTGTGCAGACAAAAGGTGCTATATATTTCTCATGCCAAATGAAGAGAACCTTTGTGCTTTTTCCCATATGGGTTTCCATGTTAAATTTTGTCTCTATGTGTATTTGATGAATATGTTTATGTTGAATAAGTATGTGTATGCATGTGTCACATTGTTGGTAGACGAAATATGTGTTAAGACTTTATATTATTGTTGTAATATCTATCGATGGATAAGTAGATTAATATCTTGAATGAATACACTAAGAGTAGGAAGATAAGGTCCCTTGGTAGAAGAAATCCCCACCCAACTACAGAAATATTATTCTGGCAGTTACCCATTGAGATATCTCGGGTGAGATTGCATATGCATCGCAGGTGCTGCCAATTGGGTCCTGTTCTGTTGGGTTGGTATATTGGGCTTTGCTGATGGACAAACAAGGGTCTGAACCTGGGTCAAAATGAAAAATACCAACAAAGGGTCGAAGGTGATGGTGGAAATAACCCAAACAAGGGTTCAACTCGATAGTGGAATCAACCCGAGTAAGGGTGAAGAGTTTGAAGCATTAAGTGAGGGTGAAGAGTAAGAAGGAATTGTTTTCAAGATACATAAAGTGTTTGAAGCATGTTTCCAATTGGTTTCAATTGTGACAACCAACCAAAACACGATCATCATTAATTCATTTAATTGCTACTAGGCTACGAGATTACCATAACATAATGTAATTAATGTTGTATTTGCTGCCAAGCTACCAACTTACTAGAGGTGATTATCGATTAATGCTTGGTGCTTAGGTTTGTAATCTGTGTGATAGGTGATTACCAATTGTAACCTTGAGTAAAAGAGTAGAAAGGTATATAATAATGGCATTTATGGATTAAGTTTGTCAATATAATACAAATTCTCCATTAAATTTAATGTAGGAGAAAGAGTTATCAAATCACCTTATTTAGAGAAATTTTCTCGTTCGAATCACTTCGTTTGGACAAGTTTTCTAACAAAAAATTGCAACATATATATATATATATAT
>LPNX010330741.1:682862-726094 GCA_001517045.1 Pseudotsuga menziesii
TTCTCCTCCATTAATATCTTAATGTATAGTCTCATTCAATTCCAATCCAAACCTCCAGACTCTCATACTAGCCAAAGTTGATGAAATCATGGAACCATGGCTAGTAGTGCAACCACCTTACATTATAGCACATGTCCCATCCAAAAAGTGATAATTGTTGCATACAATAAACTACACATGCCCTTAAAAGGATGGTTTTGGAGGATTCAACTTCATTATTGAAGAGCTTCATACAAAATTAAATTTCTTTTGCATGGAAAAAATTGTTGTGATCTTTTATGAAAGGTAAAATATGTCATGAAGGGAATTGAAGGCTTCAAATTTGAAATGTGACAGTGCATACGTATCTTATCTATTGCAAACAAACAAAATAACCAAAGATTCAATGCTAGATATGTGAATAAATTATTAATAGGATGAAGCCTTGGGCCTATTTTTATGGTGCCTCGGAAGGTGAGTCACCTTTGGGAGGATCAAGAGTAATTTTATGAATATCTAATACTCATTCATGTATGTTTCAAGCAATCTATTGTCAAGCTAAAAACTATTACTATAGGAATTTGTGACTGACACAGAAAATTATTATTTGATCTCTTTTAGAATTGTGTTATACTTTTGTCGTTTGATTGTCAAATTATTGGTCTGAGTCATATTTGAGGCTATAAAATCTCCCATACCATTAGCCCATGGATCTACTCTAATCATGTCAAATTTTAGTGCATACAAGGAAAAATTGAAAAAAAAAAATTGATGTTGGCCCCATTCACAAGTCACTTTGTGCAAGGTCGAGAGGACATATTAGGATACACACCAGGCCCCAACTTTTATTATTAGTGTGTGTGTGTGTGTGTGTGTGTGTGTGTGTGTGTGTGTTATTGAATAAATTGTCGGTCATTTTTTAGGACTTACTTTTTTGTCTCCATCATGTATTTTTTATTTGGATTAGTTACTCTTTTATTTTTGGACAATGTAATGGAATTTTATAAGATGATAGATTATTGAACTAAGAAATTGATGCTATGTAATGCACTAATTTTATCCTTGAAATACAAAGTAAGTTTTTTTTGCATAATAGAACAAATTTACAATATGCTTAGAGCATCATAAGGACAAATTTTCGATAGTAGAACAAATTTACAATACCAAGACAATATTTGCAGAACAAAATATAGAGAGCAAAGAGAAAACAACAATTGGGGAGGAAATCAAGTGAGAATCAACGTCCTTTCTCAGCAAAAATGCAATGTTAGGTATTCCCAAAGTAGACAAAAAAAAACTAACAAGATGTTTCTCCAATATACAAAGATATACACCAAAATAATTACTTTCACGAAGGTATGCAATCATGAGTTTTTACCCCCACTTGATTCACATTTCTTTGTTAGGGTATTCTTTATGTTCGAAGAAAATCCAGTGGGAAATTTAATTTTTCCAATAACCTATTTTACGTCCTTGCTTTTCTCCTCTATCAATATACATGGAAGGGCGCTTATATTTTGGTCTCCATCACCATTTGAATGAATCACACTTTGCATTGCATGATTTGATTCCTTAATGTCACTAAACATGCTGACATTTTTTTCTTTGTCACTCCTTCCATCTAAGTTTTTCCATAATGTTTCTGTTACATTCTTCCTGATGTGCATTGTATCAAAAAAATGAATAATTTTTAGATGCTCATAATAGGGGATTCTATTGAATTGATCGAGATAACTTTTCATTCCTCTTGGAACCAACTCATTATTCATGCCTTGATCATGAACTTCAATATGAAGCTTAATTAAAGATATTAAAAAAATACCTGAAAATTAGTAAAGTGATCAAAATGCAATAAAAATATAAAATATTCCAAACATTTCATGTATATGATAGATAGATGATTTCATCCATAGATTGGTTATTTGATCTATTGCATTGCTGCTTCCATATACGAGGTGTCATTCTTCAAGGTTTTAATCCAATCTCTTATTTCCCATTGAAAATATATATTTTCGGCAATTCGATACCTATGGTTCTTATAGATGAAGTGCATATACTCATCAAACACTTCCTTTCATAAACTTTGCGAACGATGAGATTTCATCTTAGGACCAAAAACTGGACATGCAAATTTACCCTTTGTTTGAAGACCTGCAAGAGATGGAGGAATTTGTATATCAATTGTTTAAAGTATGTGTAATGAAGGGATTATTTAAAAAACACGCATGATATGAATTTCATAAAATTAAACAATATTAAAGTGTAGTATAATGTCATAATATACCCACATAAATGTATTACAATGCAGGCATCGTGAATTGTCCATACAAGCATTGCATGGAATTCAAATTCCCTTTTTGGATCATCCAATGATTTAGAGATATCATACATAATGATGTCCCTCCATAAATCCAATAACTCATCGATAAGAGGCTCAGGATATACATTCATATCTTTAACATGGTGCTTACCTCATGGATTGAACACACAATACGTAATTACTACATATATGATTAAATAAATAAATAAAATATTAGGATATATTTAACTAAATAGTCTGTAAAGCATGGATCTTGGTCGAAGGTTCACATGAGGGTTTTCCCGATGATCGGGGGCTGCGGTTGCATCCCCTAAATTTTTACTTTTTTAATTTTTATGGGTTTGTTTTCCAGTTGCTACAGACATAGACTGTCATATCAGCGGTATGATTCCACTTATCGAACATATGCATAAGAGGAATTCGATTATACGAAGGACCCTCTCTAAATTCTACAATTTTTTGGTGATTTCCTCGGAGAGAATCTTGAGATATTTAAAAATTCTCATTCAATGATCCATAATCATCATTTCTCCAGGGTGAGAACTAGGGTTACAAACCTTTTCCTAGGAAAAATGTCAACAGTTTTCAGTTCACCTTCACATGACCAACCTGTTGTGATGACTATTATAGACCCATCTCTTTCCTTGGCCATTAAAACACTAAACTCGGTTCTGGGAGGAATCTTGTTCACCTTGTTTTCAACACAACCAATGCTCAATTTAGGGTTTGTGACTTTGATTGAATCAACCATTTCTACATACATATATTTTTGTGGACCCCACCCTACAATAGTCATTTTTCATGGCCCCGACCCTATAGGAGTGTTTTTTTATAAACCCCACCCACTTCACTTTTTGGCCCTGGGTCGAGCACTCAAGCTATGACTAGCAATGGCAGTTTTTGGTGTAGGAATATTTCCAATATCACTTCTTTCCTCTCACCATTGGATAAACAAATAAACTCCATTGCATCTAGCTCAGACAAAAGAAATGCTGTCACAACAGAATTTCAACCCAAAATCCGACACCTTGCATGTCTAAAATTCGACACTTCTCTGTCTCATTTTCGACACATGCAGTTTTTTTTGGCGTCGGTGGTGTAATGTTAGATCTTCGACAGTCTGCTAATGTGGTCGAAGATCCGACAGACCATTGTGTCGTATATTCGACCATTTTTCCTTTCAAAGTGCCAACCAAAATTGTATAAATTGTTGGACAGACATGTCAGAGTAATGGCGGTGTCGTTGGTTTTTAATCCAGACACTGTTGGAAATTCGACGCACTCCGGCACTAGAAGAGTCGGCCTTTCGACACATTCTGGCACTTTAATCGTCAATCATCCGATGGGCAGAAGCGTCAGACTCATGACACGACCATCAGATAGGTTTACCAGAGTGTCGGAAGAATGTCAGAAAAGCGATGCCTGTTGATGGATTTTAAAAAAAAATCCAAATATTTCACTTACGGCCACATGGTTTTAGCCTAGAATTTGACCACTGAAGGAAGCTTGGTAGCAAACCAGAGGATTCTATGTCAAGTATATATTTCATCCTTGCACATATAGTTATCACAACTACTTTACTCTTAACTTTACTTTTCACAAAATAGAAAACCCAATATCCTCAAGAGAAGCACCCTCCTTTCTATTTATGGAATAAGGAAGAGAGTAATTACAAGCAAACCCTGTACTAGGTCTACAAGTGGACTTCTTAACAAGACAAAGTCCAATCTAACCAATCCATGAACACTTTAAGAGAATGTTTCTTAACTAGAGACATTACATGTGCTAAGGGTAGGTGATTACAACACAACTTATGCCTACACAATTCTCCAAGTAACTCAGGTAGTGTGAACCACATGTACAAAGGCCACGTAATCCCATGCCCGCATGTTCCAACTTACCCACTTAGAAATGGCCTATGTGACTTGGCTTTTGAGAGAGTCGGAGAAAGGTTGCTTGGAATCAAGTTTTCCTAGTTGAACACAATGGAGTGCTTCTTTGGGTGAGACTATTAGTTGGAAAGTGGAATGAAGCAGTCCCCATACATTGTCTGTGTCCCTGACTAAAGTTCTAAAGGGTGGCTTTTTATAACATGATTAAGATGAAATGGGTCTAAAGAACTGTGTTTATCCTTCATATGCATTGTGCTAATTGTGTAAGTATCTGCATAAGTTTCTCCCCGTATAAGAAAGAGCTCTCATGCAAAGAGTGATTTACATCCCCAATCTTAATAAGTGATGATCGAGGACACTAAACCTATAGATTCTCTAAATAGAGCGGACCAAAGGAAACAACTAAGATAAAAAAAATAACAGAAATAAACTTGCTGATCAAGAGGCATTCAATACTTTTAGAATAGTCTAGCTTTGCTCAAGGAAGGGATATAGAATAAGATTGAATCCTACAAATACATAACCACTTCATATAGCAAAGAGACAAAGAAACAACAAAGTATGTTACCTTAAATCATTATTAATAATGTATAGTAGATATTTAACTTCACTCTTGGAAATTCCAAACAACCAAGGTAAGCACAGATTGTTCTTGCTAAATCAAGTGGCTAGATAATAGAGGGGTCAAAATTTATAGTGATGTTCAAAAACCTATCCTTGGTTGCAAAACAATGTAGGAATTTTAAGAGGTAGAGAAAAAATTCTAAAGGATTCAAGAACATAGCATACATTGGGGCCCTGAGATGTCCACTTTGTGGATCAATACATTCATTGTAATACACTAAATAATAAACTCCTTTTCCAACTAAACATAGAATTGAGCGAAAATCCAGCAACAGTCAGCAAGCATAAGATGCCAGTATATTAGATAAGAAAATTAACATACATCACTCATTTTCATTCCATGGTGCTTAGCCTGTTGTTTGACGAAAGGTCAATCAAAGAAATCTCTATTGTACGTGACATAAATCCCAGGCTTCAATTCTTGCATGTGATTGAACCATTGCCTAAGAAGCTCTGTCTGGAAAACATAGCAAACTTCCAAGGGATCAATACTTGTTTTCAGAATTATAGTCTTAGGGTAAACAATAAATGGCAGATATACCTCATTTGGCACATTTGCTACTTTGAAATTTCCTTCAAATTCTAGTTTTGGAGTGTACTCCAAGTCTTCAATGCCCCACCCCTACACACTTAGGAAACAAACGAAAAGGAATTGGAAAACTAAAGAAGAGCATTGATGTTCATAGCAATCAATGCAACATCAATTTGCAAACAATAAAAATCTCAAAACATAGATGAAAGAAATACCAAAACAAAGGATAGGCTGACCAACGGGCATAAAACAATGCCAAGTGTTTTTACCTCTCTATTTTTAATAATATAGCCTTGCCCATCCACCATGTGTGAAATCATCATTATCATGTCATATTCGGCATTAGGGAACTTCAAAGGAAGCTTGGTTGTCTCTATATCAAAAGCACACACACGAACTTCAGCTCATTGAAGAAGATCTGCCCGATTTTCTAAGGTAACCTTTGAAGAGTCCACTTTAACAGTGTACCATTGTCCACATCTTGCATTTGCAGGATTGCAAAATCCATAAACAAGTAAAGAATGAATGTTAGTTTTTCGGTATATAAAAACTGTTGCTGCAAAGGCTGTTGAATGTGGACTTATGATGTAGAGACAAGCCATTCTTTGTTCAAAAGCATCTTGAAAACATTGAATGTGGACTTATGATGTAGAAACAAGCCATTATTTGTTCAAAATAATCTTGAAAACATAAAATGAAGACATGAGTGTGTTGCAAAAATAAATGCATCCTGCTACAATTGACCAAGTATTCAAACAATCTATCTCTAAAGCCATCATGCCAAACCATTTATATAAACATTTTATATAACATATATCATTTACTAATTCAAGTCAAGTGATTGAGTTCTTTACAATCCTCAAGCAACATTAAATGACACTCAATTGCTTAATCTAATCAAGGAATTTAAAATATAATGATCTAACATAAATTATGTAAGCAAAAAATTATAATTAGTAAGAATATATCACCTGATAAAACATGGATAACCAAAAATACTATGTATATAAGGTCATCGATATAATCAAAACTCCATTTCTTGCCTCTTAACTATGGAAATGTTTCTCAACGCTATCTATAACAAGTTCCAATGGAGGAGTCAAATAGCAATAGTGAAAATTACACAGTAAAAATATATAAATAGATGTTTTTAATGTATTCTTCCTTACCATTCATTGAGCTCCTCTCTGTTTTGAGAATAATTTAATATTCTCTACTAAACAGGACCAACCACGTGATGGTGGAAGCTCTTATGGCCCCTCCCCCCCTCACATCACTCTCAACTCCCCAAACCCAATGCCTATACTTGCAAATAACAATTTATTTCACTATTCACAATGAAAATAACAATGCATCTACAATGCAAATTATTTCACTCAATAGTTGAAAAATGCTTTCATTAAATCATTCTTTATAACATTCATTAAACCATTCAATCATTCAATAGCTGAAAAAAACATTCATTAACTCATTCATTAAAACATTAATTTAGTCAATGGCAGAAAAAAATATCAGTAAACAATTCAGTAAAGCATTCATTCATAAAACAGAGGAAAAAGCATTATTTTTTTTATTATAAATAAGAATTACTCAAAATTTGTTTAGTCACTTCCTTTTTACTTTTCTTCTCTTTAAATATTTAGTTAGAGTCACATCTTCGGGAATCTGATCATCGGTATCCCTACTAGTCTGCTCGCAAGGTTGAACTTTAGGCGAGGGGTGATGAATTTCTGCAATAATGTCAAAATCTTTCATTAATATATTTATATTTTGATAAATACGAGTAATTCATTAAAAAAACATTACGAATGTGTGTTTTTACCTGCCATGTGCACATCAACATGTTCAACATTATCTCATACTGGCCCAACCTGTTCCGTGTTATGATCTGCAACTACATGCTCTGTAGTTGAATTGTGTAGAATTAGAATTAATGTTCATCATCTGCAATGGTCTATAAAAAATAGTAGCACATTAATAAATTCATTACCAGGATGAGAAGCATGATCTTCATTTGGTTGGTCATGTACTTCATCCTCTACATGAACGGGATCGTTACTTTCCTACACAAAAAGGAATAAATAATTTACGTTAGTTTATTTATAAGGAACAAATTGCATGAGAATTAATAAATTATCATTAAACTATACAGTTTTCACATACCTGGGCACCAGATGGATCAGCAGAAGATCGTGTAGTATTCATAGACAAGCTTCTCCGGTGTTTAACAACGGCGTTAAAGTCATGTTCAAAGCCAAGCTTCATGTAATCCGCACTGGGAAATTCTTTGAACCGGTCGGCCTTCATATTTGCATGATGTCATTAATTTTAAATCCTTTTGTCATAACAAAAAATCTGTATGATATTTGGATGCGGATTTGGGTTTTGCGATACTTACATATCGGGCCACCAAGTTGGAGTAACCACCAGGCCCAAGCTTGTGTTGGCCAATTTTTTCAATTCTTGCCTTTGTGCCCTTAGATGTGTCCGAAAGCCTAATTAAGTTTTTAAATACATTAGTCTATGTACCAAAATTGATATAAAAACTAGTAATAATAAGGCTTACCACTACATTTTGGAATGAATTGCATACCTCTATGTTCCACCTGGTGGTATCTTTCCTGATTTTCTCAAGCCCTTCTCTTTTCCATCTTCCACCAGGGCTTTCCACTCCATAGATGGAATCATTGGAGGGCGCTCATACCTAGGGTTCTTTTCTAGGTGAACCCTATATTGGTCTCAGACAATCTTTAGATGTTTTCCAACCTTCTGTAGTACCTTCGATGTATCAAAGGTATCTTTTCTGAACAGACTAACTAAGCGATTAGTTAGATCATCCTTTAAAGCTTTTGGCTGCTTGTTCCACATTGTGCGGATGGTGGGCCCGAAGATCTCCAAATCCAAATCATTCATGTGTTTATAAAATATATCATTTCCTACAAAACATTATTGCCATCATTAGTCAACATTAGAAAATATTATTGGTATATTAGACACAAATTATAAAAAATAAATTGAACAATCTATAATGACTTGGAATCCTCTCTATATTTTTTGGAAGCAGTTCTTCATTCATAAAAAATTACACTTTATTGAACCAGTGCTAGTCACACGAGACGATCCAGGAATGCTTCCACATCTCTATCTAGCCTTACATCATACCCCTTCTTCTGCAGCAACTATTGTGGGTGGGGCAACATCGGCTACACCCTCCACTGCCCTCGGTGGTGTCGCAAAGCGTGTTTCCGATTGTTCAGTGGACAATATGGGAGCAGTATGTGGTGTACATGGAGTGGTTTGTTCACTGGGACCAACATTGCCTTAAACACCACTGATAATCTCCATAGCATGCTGTAAATTAAACCTATTGTATTATAAGTTCAACAGCATATAAAATCAAATATTATAAAGTTTTTATAAATGAATTTACATTTTTATTCGATAACTTACGTCCACTTGTTTACGTTGTTGTAACAACAATTGAATCCTTTGTTCGAGCCCTTCTGTTAGTGGAACTGCCAATGTCAGACGAACCAGTTCCTCATTTTGTTTTTCCCTTTTCCTTTGTAGCACCCTCAATGGGTCTGCAGACTCTCTAATTTCACTATCTCTCATCAACCGAGAGACCTCATTCTGTAAAGAGTTTTGAGACGTCGTTTCATAAACGGAGTCCCCCGTCTGCAATTGAAATATATAAAAAATTGCTTAGTCTTTGAAAATATAGTGTGTGCAAATAATTATATTAGGGATTACATCTAGGATTACCTGACGCCTAGCTGAGGGCATGGTCTGATCAACAGATGGGGATTTACCTCGATCAGCCACCTGCAAAAAAAGTAGAGAACATAATCACAATGAACGCAATATGTATAAGCTAACAAATACATAACAAAAACAAAAATAAACACTATGCTACATGTTTTATATGTGTACATTTTTGAAGTATTTAGAATGTGGAATTACATTTAGGTGAAATGGTTGTCTCGAGTCTCCAGTTGTTTGATCAACAGCTGGGGAGTTTTCCCGGTCAATCTGCAAAAAAGGTAGACAACATTACCATCATGAAAACAACCATAAAAACGAAAGAATACATAACAAAATAAACATAATGTGTCACAATAGACATGTTTATGATTTTAAAGTATTTGAAATGGAGAATTACATTCATGTTTGGTTGTTGCCTTGATGCGGTAGTCGGCTGATCAATAGCAGGTTGGCTTCCCTGATCAACACTCTGCATGGAAAATTGATAATATTATATAAACGAACCTAATATAATAATGAAAATACATAACAACGTATCTGTATGTCCATCCTAAAATTTAATATTACACTGGCAATATCGATGTATACCTGCTGCCTTGACTCGGGTCGACAAACATCTACGGAGATGGAGTTGCCCCTGAGAGAACCCTACATCAAAAACATACTAAAAGTTACATAAGGAAACATGAAAAGTAGATAATTTCAATTATATGCTAACAAAAATTCCTATAGACGTTAAAATAATTAATAAAAGGGTGGTTAAATTATTTGTTGTACCACAACCATACTAACATTGTTTGTATCTACATGATTCAAATTGTAATCAATAAGTAGTTCTTCGCCAGCAGCTATTGATTTAATTGCACATACAAAGACACGGTTTCCTTCACGCGACTCGAATATGCAGTTGGGTTGCTTTAATGTAGACCCTGGTTGTGTACTGTTTATAAACCCCGCAATATTACCAGTTTTTTTTAGCCTTCTGTCCATGTACATCGTTGCTCCTTTATTTTGAGCTTTGTCTTTCAGTTGTATATAATTCGTTGACAACCCATATCTACACATACTTTGTGTATATTGGACCAGGTGCATCCAATCACTGTAGTTGTAATAGGGTCCAACATACTCCATCAATTATGTACATCTACCGTATCCAACCTTTATGTCGTCCATGCAAAACAAGCCCAATCCATGCAATGAGGACGGTGCAATTCTATATATCCTCTCATTCACACACAAATTAGTGTTTACTTTAGGAAGATCGCTAAGCACCCATTTTTTCACTAGGTGTTGGTACCTTAAGGGCACGTCGATGTCTCCCACTATCTCATCATCATAGGAACATGACCCCCCTCCTTGGAGAAAAAAATTCATGTGTTTGTCGAATTTTCTTCTGATCTTCTGACATCTAGTTGATCTATCCTGTGTAGACCTATTGGATGTCTCACTTTCCTCTAGCCTTCCCAAACTCCCTTCACTGGAGGAAGATAGGTCTGACAAATGGCTGTTTGGTTCTACCTGCATCGTGGCCAAAAAAAAAATTGGCATAAGCATAGCAAAATACCAACAAAAAAACGTGGAAAGACTTATAAGAAAAAAAACTTGGAAAGACTTGTAAGCCAATAACTTGTTAAAGAAAAAGCTTGTTAAGAATGATTTTGGTTAATAGGTGTGGGCATTTGGTATCCCTAAAAATTCTAATGTATGCCCCTCTTTTGGTTACATACAAGTCTCCATTCTAACTTATTGCTTGCATTGCCTTTTGCTAACATGAATTGGGTAGGCTTCATAAGCTTCAAATGTATGCTTGTGGCCATTGTACCTTAGCCTTTCAACGTTGTCAAGCTTGAGGTGATATGTTATGCATATGCATCACATATAACACTGCAATTTATGCCAATATATGTCTCACAAAACCTGGAGGTTCTCCTTTAATGGACTATCTCCTTCAAACAAGATATCTCCTTTAAGTGGTTTTTAGTTTTCCCATGAATGATTTTGTGATGTTGTAGATGATTTTAGTTTTAGAGTGGATGTTTTAACCTCTATGCTACTTTGAAGTGCATAAGCCAGCACTTCAGAGGAATATGTCCTAGTAGTGGTGAAGAGCAGACATTTCCAGATCTGGCTACTTGGCACGTTAAATACATTTATATCAGTCTGTAATATTTGCTGATTTATTCCTTTTAGCTTGTCTTGATGATGCTTGTTTTCCCATATTAATTTTCAACCCTAAGGCAACGCTAACTTGTTTTCCCATACTAATTTTCAACCCTAAGGAAACCCTAAGGAATACAATTGATCAGCTTCACAGGAATACTGGACAAACATTTAAAGGTAACACTTCTAATCTAGGAATCTTGACTACATCCACATCACTAAGCTTCAACAGACTGAGAATTCAAGTCTAATACTGAAGTAGCTAATCCAAAGAAGAAATAAATAAGAGAGATCAGTAATATGAGGGGATCATCCACCTCAATCGTCCAAAGGATTTCAATAGCAATAGCACATAAAATACTCAAGTGCTAAGGGCTAGAAAAGGTGGAAAGTGCCCTGATAAGTACATTCACTATCAGTGAATTCAGTAAACTGAAAATGGCCTGAGGCCAAGGTTAATGCTTCTTTGGATAAGCTATCAGCCTTAGTATTTTGTTCTTTGAATATGTGAACTGCTTTTAGTTGGATGAAGTAAGGTTCCATTTCACGGATACGTTGACGCCAACCATCAAGTGCAAGTAAAGTTAGTTATGATCTTCTATTGAACCAATTAATGATGGCTGTGGAGTCACCATGAATGTGCAGAGTGGGAAGGACCATGGATTTAGCACAATAAAGGAGAGTCCATAAAGTAAGTAGTTCAAATCGGGTGTTTGTACTCAGACCAACACCGAATTTGAAGCAAAAATAGTGGTCCTGGGTGATCAAAATATGAACACCTATACCTCCAATTTGATTGGTTGAAGCCCCATCAAAGAATATGTAGGTACAATTATCAAAATAGTTTATTTAGTCAAACTCAAAGGTTGGATGGAATGGAATAATGAGTACGGGCCTCCTCCTAAGGTCGGGTTTAATGGCAGTGCTGCGAACACACCTTGAATCTCTTCATCTGGCAGAGAAACCAAAACCCTACTCTTGGTTCCAATTGTCAAATTTTCCAGCGTGTTCTGTATTGTGTCCAGGGACGGTATACCGGTAATTTCTGGTGAGGAGACAATGTTGAGCTTTTGCTTCCGTGGGTCAACAAAGTTGTCTGCCATGTCTACCGGACCTACTCCCAAATTCACAAAAACCTACAAATTGAACTGAACTGTCCAAAACGAAAATGAGTAACGACAATGTCCAAATACACTTGTCATTTTTTATTATATATTATTATATATTATATGTATTTTATTATTATTTTATATTATATGTATTTTATTTTTATTATATGTTATTTTATATTATTTAAATTGCCATAATAGTATTAGGATATTTTTATTATATTTTTATCAAGCATTAGTTTCGAACTAATGCAATGATTAGTTTCGAACTAATCATTGTTGCCACTGTTACTCACTAGTAGTTTTAAACTAATTTATGTTGTTGTTGCTACTCGCTGAAAATGTTGTTATTATTGCTAAAACTAGTGTTGTTACTTGTTGATATTGTTGTTGTTACTTGTTGAAACTGTTGTTGTTACTCACCAAGAGTCTTGAAATTGTTTATTTTATTGTTGTTACATGTCTGTAATTGTTATTGCTACTAGCTCTAGTAGTTTCTTGACTAACACATTTCATAATTAGAGTTAAAGTTATTATTCATGTAAAGTTTTTTTAATAGATATGTATTATGCAATTAGTATTTGTTTAAGTAAATTATGGATCTCATTAGAGGGTCATACTTCCGCTACTTTCGCTAAGTTTTAGTTGATAAATTATGATGATTTTCTAAAGAAGAACACAAGGGATCAAATTTAACTCATGGGATACCCAAAGCTTGGTTGTTAGAGAAATATGAGAAACTTTTATTTGCCATAAGGAATTCTTTTACATGTGAAGGAATATTTGACACAGTGTATCAATTTCACTTCAAATTGTTGTTACATTTCATTGGAAAAACATTTTTAGACATCCCTTTTGATTTGTACAGAAGTCTAGGAAAGATGGCACATAGGTGCAGTCGAAACCTAAGAAGGTAGAACACTAGTTTATTTCCTTTTCGATTAATCAAATTTGTCATGCTTGAAGAGATTAGGAAAATGAGCAGGGATTATATCATTTTTCTTTTCCTTGTTGGTTATGATCCCGAGGTGCTAGGTATTCCTTCAGAAAGGAGATGTACTCCAAGCTCAAAAGAAAAAACAACTGCTCAAGTAAAGAACATGATGGAGAAAAAGACACGAGTGAGGAGTAGAGAAAGGGTAAGATTCATATGGAGAAAAAACCTAGGGTTGTTATAGATATAGAGGAGAGACATGAATGTTAAAAGAGTAAAAATAAAATGAAAGGAATAAAGTTGGAATTTTTTGAATAAAGGGTGGAGGTTAAGAGACCTAGGACTAGATTAGCAACGAAATGGCAAAAATATGTGGAAGAAGATACATCAGAGACTCCACTTGAGCAATCTATCCAAACAAAGAAGAAAAAACTCTCCAAAGTACAACCATATTAACAGACATAGAGTGATGATCTAGAGGTGAAGAAAATAAATATACTATTAAAAGAAGCCTAGTCGATGATTGTTCAGTTGCAAGAAGAAGACATAAAACATAGGTTTGAAGTAGATGGAAGTCTATACCTATATGAAAAATATTTGATGGATGTTAGAAGGATGCTAAGGAGAATATTCCCATTACATAAACAACTTCAAAATTTATATAAGCATAATAGATCCCTTAAAGCAGAAAACAAAAATATGAAGAAAGAGTTGCAAATGTTGAAAGATGAGGTCAGTGCAGGTAATCTAAAACTTCTTGCTGAGGCAAGAGATAAATTTGATGAAATTAGACCATAACATGCTTAAATTTTAGTATTAGAGCCTTGGAAAAGGTTTGAAAGAATCCAGACAAGTTTTTGCACAAAAAATGCAGTTTTCATAACTGTTGTAGTGCCAACAGTGTAAAAACAACGAAAATTCTACAAAAGTTCTGAAGCTGAAAATTTTGTAGCGCCTGCAGTGTAAAACAGGGGAAAATGCTACAAAAATTATGGAAACAGAGTTTTGCAGCATTAAAGGCTAGAATTGAATAGGGGACATTGCAGAAGTTTCCAATTTTTCTCTAGCTCAGCTAATAGGTCAAATATTGACTTTTATATGGATAGATTTTTACCAAATCAGTATGAGAATTGTGTTTGTAAATATTTTTCTTTCGAAGTAACTAAGGAGTTTAATCTAGGGTAGAGTTCTAAAAGTTAGGGGAATAGTTAATGTATGTTATTTTGTAACTATTCCTAACATACACAACCTTTAAAGGAAACATCTCAATGGAATAATGATAAGTCTTATAAACAAATTACAATTAAATGTAAATAATCTTCCCAACTATTAAAGACACCATCCACATCTTTCTTTTGATAGATTTAATACAAACAATTTATTACTATGAATACAGTAATACAAATCTCCTAACCAAATACTATACTTTTACTTTTATAATAAATTGCTATTGGATTCATTATTGTTTTTCATAACTTAAATTTAAAACCCATTACTCATTATAAGCCAGTCCAATGGCTCTATATCCTTAAGTAGTCTAATATGATCTCAAATAATTAATTCATAGTTGGAAAATAATTAGTTCACACTTGAAAACTAAGGAATTATTCCTAAATCATATCTTTTGTGAGATATAGTTCATGTGGACAAAGTTCTTGATCTCTATCCTCATGGACAGTTTTTGTTTGGCGATGATATTAACAGGACTTTGGGCTCGCATCCTAGTTTGTCACCCCAATTTTCCTAACCCCAATTCTTGAGGGTTTTGGCATTGAATTGTTGACCTTAGACCCTTCCCGTAATGGTTGTCTCTGCTGTATTCTCCAACTTGTTAAGGTTTATAACTACCCCAACCAAGAAATTGTTTGCTTTGCCTTGGTTTTTTAAAAGTCGCTACTTATTTCAACTTCTTTGTCCCCAAACTTTTGTCCCCGAACTAGTGTGTTTTTCAAGGTCCTGGATTTGAGAGGATCTGTTCCCTATGGTATATTTTTTATTGATCCAAGGTCGTTCCCTAGATATGGTGCCGCTCTCTGCCTTAAGACCTTCTCTTTATTGGCACCACCAAAGTGGGTACCCTATGGTGGGCGGGTGATTGGCACCCCCTTATTACTTTATTTATTACTTTCCTTTCCTGCCTTATGACTTGCCTGAGCTGGAAACATGAAAGTCAACCCCTACCCCTTATTTCTCTTTCCTTATAAAATATTAAGGGCTTCTATTCCCTGTAGTATCTGACCTTACCGGTTGAATATGAGGATGAACTGGTCTGGTGAATTAATACCTCCTTGTGAAGTAAGACCTCCTCATTGTGGAAGTCTTTATTCCCTTATTATTCCCATAAGATAGTATGACCTTCCTTACCTTAAGAGGGGTTTTACTAGTTGTAGTCAGGGGCCCCAATTTCCTAGTTCTATTTTAACCGTTCGATAGGTCCGGATAATCAGTCTCTTCGAAGTACTTCTTTGATCAAGCCTGTCTGTGCAAAACTAGAGAAATTGCATAATTACATCTAAGATGTGCTACAAAATGAATGATCACTATAATAGTGACTCACATATATGAGAGGGGGTGAGGCACGAAGCCCTATTCTAAGTTCATGACCTGAACATTGAGTTTCTCATTTGTATGGTAAGAAGGTTTGTAAATTGAATCCCTGAATAACCCACTAAAAGAGGAAGGTTCTGTCTGCATTCAAGCTTGTCCCACAAAGGAGCAAACATCACAGTGTGCAAAAAAACCCTTGTCACCCAAAAAACCTTATCACAGGATGCCCAAAAACCATTGTCATAGCATGCCCAAAAAAAGGAGGTCATGATGCTTACCCGTTGAGCCATGAGCTCCAAATCCAAAACTGGAACTCCAAAACGTGAACCGTGTGCTCCAAATTTGTACCGTCAGCTCCAATTATCAACGGTGAGCTCCAATTCTCAACCTTGACCTCCAATTATCAACCGTGACCTCCAATTCTCAACCCTGACCTCTAGTTATCAACTGTGAGCTCCAATTCTGAACCCTACGCTCCAACGAACCTACTCCCAAATTCACAAAAACCTCCAAATTGAACTGAATTGTCCAAAACGAGTCGCGACAATGTCCAAATACACTTGTCATTTGTTATTATATATTATTATATATTATATGTTTTTTTATTTTTATTATATATTATTTTATATTATATGTATTTTATTTTTATTATATGCTATTTTATATTATATAAATTTCCATAATAGTATTAGGATATTTTTATTATATCCTAACTTGAATAAAGAACCTTCACATTAATGAGGGAAGAACCATCTACATAACGACACATCCCTATCTTGGATAAATGAAAATATATATTTGAAGGATGATTGAAAAGTTGAGCATGTGAGCATGGTGGTGATGATGATGATGATGATTATGATTATGATGTTCATGTCGATGATGACAATGATGACGATGTTGTTGATGATGATGATGATGTTGTTGATGATGATGATGATGTTGATGACAACGATGACAATGATGATGATGATGATCCTGATGATGATGATAATGATTGTGATGACGATGATGATGATGATCTTGATGATGATGATGATGATGATTATCATCATCATGAGGATGACGATGAAAATGATGACGATGATGATGATGACGACGACGATGATGATGATGATGACAATGATGATGATGACAATGATGATGATGATGGTGATGATTATGATGCTGATGAAGACGATGACAATGATGATGATGATGATGATGATGATTATGATGCTGATGAAGACGATGATTATGATTATGACGATGACCATGATTATGATGATGATGATGATTATGTTGATGATGATGATTATGTTGATGATGATCATCTTGATGATGATGATGATGATGATTATTATTATCATCATCATGAGGATGACGATGATGATGATGTTGATCGTGACAACGATGATGATGATGAAGATGATGATGGTGGTGATGATGATGATGACAATGACGATGATGGTGATGAAGTTGATGATGATGATGGTGATGATTATGATGTTGATGAAGACGATGATGGTGATGATGATGGTGACCATGATGGTGATGATGATGGTGATGATGATGATGATGATGATGATGTTGATGATGAGTATCATCATCATGAGGAAGATGATGCACCATCTATATCATCATATGTGTCAACATTGTAAGGATTGGCCATATCATCATCGTCATCATCATCAGTTATGTTCATCGTGTCATCGTCAGAATAATATTCATCGGCATTGTCTGCTACATCATCTGATTCAACTATTCCTTGTACATCTTCTGTTGGATCATCATCGTCAGCTAACTCAAGTTGATCATGCTCTTCGTCATCGTATTCTTCTTCTAGAGAACCCTCTTCATTACCATCATCTAGGTTATACTTTACCGGCCTTCCCCTTAGATCGTATCTCACAACAAATGACCAACCTACTTTACCTGGAACCTCTGAGTAAAATACTTGTTCACATTGGCTTGGAAGAACATAGGGCTCTGTTCCTGGCTCAAACAACCTTGTGTTTACCATGGTAAATCCATTATCATGTTCAATAATAGTTCTATCAGGATGACGTTGATTCAATCGTAACCTGTACCATTTGACAATGAATAGAACTACCTTAAAGGATTTAAAGTCACACTGTATAATATCTTCCAAATACCCATAGTATCGATTTTCTAAGACTTCTGGATGTCTGTCAGTTCTAGATGAAACATTGGTAACCTCAAAGACAGTCGAAACCCTAGAATTTGATGTTTTCTTTGTTTCATCCAGTTTTTTGATCCGATATCTACCTCCATTGCAGACCATAGCCTTATGGTATTTTACTTGCAATAAGCAATACACGAAAAAAATTACACAAGAAATCAGTCCTTATGCAACAATACATGGAAAAAAAGAACATGTATGTCAATAAGTAATTTGCAAAATAAAAGATTTAGAGGGATATTTGATTAATTATATACTTGCCATTTTATCTTTTACACCATATGCCAAATCGATTTCCCTTTCTGTTAGATTGTTATCTCCATTGCGTTGTGCTTCTTTTACCATTGAAGCCACACCTTCCCATGATATTCCATGACTCGATTGTGCGCATTGTTGAATCCATACCTTCATCCAGTCAAGATTTTTTTGCGATGTATAAATGAATTGCATCCCATTCTCGACCAACTGTTTAATGACAATAACCATTAAAATCAGAGAAAGGTGTAAATCTCCTGAACAAAGACGTATATGCTCTTAATTGAAGCAATTATGACTAGAAAATACAATTAGAATATGAAGGATATAATAAAAATCCACTAGCTAATAATTACCTTTCGGCTTCCTCAATATACCTTTCCCCTTCAGTTGCTCCCCTTCAAATTTGTTATTGGAGTCCGGATCACAAATGCGACGTAAATTGAGCTTTGACGCTAAAATAGGAAGATTCACTAACATACAACATGTTTTGGTATACTGTATATCCTTCCATCATAGAACCCTCTGAATGTGCTAGTTGCCTCACCAAACCCTTCATAAATTTCAAGTGCCTCTCAACCATCCACATGGACCTTGAGTGCACAGGTCCACACAACTCAATCTCCTCAACTTGGTGTATGAGGTAGTGTTCCTGTGCATTGAAAAATGCCGATGGTAGATGCTTCTGCATTTCACACATGAGACGAGAAATTTCTCTCCTCTAATACTTTATATCTTCTTTATGGATTTCTTTAGATGTCAACCATCTACAAGTGATGCAAACCAATAACGATATTTAACAAAAATAAACATTAAATTACAATATATGCTGAACTAGTGCACAAGCAAAACAAATATAATTTATTATACGGAGAATTAAAGAAACACTAAGCACATGCAAGTAATCGCTAGTTACCTCATGTATTTACCAAGATTATATATAACTTGTTTGACATTGTTGTCGAAGTTTTCCAGGAGAGAGAGAGGTAGAACATACTGTATCAATATACAAACCACGCCATTTATTAAAAAAAGAAAATACAAACAAGAAAAAATTATATGGACATAACAATAATAATTACCTTGATGAAGACATGCCAATCATGTGTTTTGACTCCCGCAAAATCACCTTTTTTAGTTATGATATTCTTCAAGTTTGCACAAAAACCAGTGGGAAATTTAATTTTCCGCATTACTTCTTTGACAACATTGCTTTGTTGCTCCGTAAACATCCATAGAATTGAGTTTATATTAACTTGTTCTCCGTTGGTATGAAATTGGATGATGTCTTTCATTGCATGGTTGCTTTCTTGAATGTCTTTGATGTCGAAGATCTGACACAGAAGTGTCGGATAACCGCCACTAGAAGAGTCGGAATTTCGACGCCAATCCGACAAGGAAGTGTCGGATAGCTGCCACTACAAGAGTCGGAATTTCGACTCCCAAGTGTCGGATAATCGACGGTGCTATAAATATTTTGTTGTCAGCAATCTGTTGATTGATTGTTGTCCGACACATCCGTGCGAAATGTTGGATGACATCGGATTCTGTTGTTGGGTTTCGGGTTCAAATCCTGTTGTGTGTGGGAAGAATAGAATCGAGAAGTAGTAATGGAATGCTTAGGGTATCTTGTCAAAAATCAAGAAACAACAAGTGTTCAAATATCCCAAAGACCCCTCTTGATTTAGTTTCTAGGTGAATGTTATGATGGTCCTAGCCACAAAGATAGTAGAAATAGTAGTAGTGGGAAGATCTAGAGGAAGATATTGTATCCTTGAAGGGTTGGAGGATTGGGCTAGAATAAATTGCATGTAGCTGATAAACTACATTCCTGAGATAAGTGTGATGGAAAAAGGTTGGTTCATCTTCAAATTAAAAAGTGTAGGTGACGCTCATAGAGTTCTACAAACCCAACGGAGTCTTTACACCACTCCCACATTGGAACTAGTTTGGGATCATCTATGAGGGCTTCCATGGGAATTTTGGAACATGTATTCCTTCAGGGATATTAGGAATTACCTAGGGGTGTTTATTTATGTTGATATGTCCTTTAAAACCACCAAAATAATGTCGGTGGCTCGCATCCTAACTTCCCTAAATGTAAGAACTAGGTTCAGGGAGGATCTAAACATAATCTGGGGAACCAAAAGGCAAAGGAAAAGTTGGATTAGGAAGGAATTCCTTTCTATTGTCACACATGCCATGAGCCTAGAAATCTAGCTAGGTACTGCAAGAATCGGTCCTAAAAGAACCCTCCAAGAAATCGGTGAGGAGTGCATGGATCCTCAAGGTTGGAAGAGGTTAAACTTAAAATGGGAATAAAGGAACAAAACCTTAATCAAAATCTGGCTTCCCGAATATAGGAAGTATAATTCAACTCATTTTCGTATAGGCCAACTCATGAGGAGTGGGAACAACAACTGCACGCAATAGACTGGGTTGAAGAAAGGGAAGAAGTATTACATCAGCCAATGTCAGATGGGAGAACAAATTCGGGTAAGAAAGATGACTTTCCTAATAGAATTCTTTCTCTTGAACACTCTCTGAATTCTTTGAGTTGTGAGTAAAATTTTGTTGAGTCCCTCCACTTCATACACTACACCAATTTTCTCCTCCACTCCTCCATTGGAACTCCCACATGATACTTGGGAATAAACCTCCCCAAATCCTAACTTGATCCCCTCCCCATATCTTGCACCATCAGACTTGGATTCCTAACTTCTCTCGGAAAACCCAACTATTTGTTTTCATCTGAGAAATAGACACGTATCCATGTTAGGATTATTGTAATCCTCCCTTTTCCATTATAGTATAAATGTCAGTTTCCTAGCATATAATATGTTTCCATGAGTTTAGAATCTCCAGAGACCAATCCTATATTTTAGGATCCCGCACTGAGTCATGGGAGTCCCACCATTAGTTCACCCTAGTCTGTGTTGAGTTATACTCCGATGGGACACATTCAATTCACCTTTATTTATCCTAGCACCACTCTTTCATGATTTAAGTTGTTAGGATAATTTTCTCGCCTACCTTGGTTAATTAACTGATTGTGCAGTGTTTCAATTGTCCGGAGTTACACTAGTGAGCCTTTAATGATGATTTTTCCACAATTAGTGATGTTTGGAGTCAGTCCAAATCATGGGATTTGAATCACTCTTAGAGGATTCAAATACTTTATATTGTATCATCAATATATTACATACAGTTTAATGATTATTTAGTTATGGTTATGATGTCAAATTCTTCCCTCTTGTCTGAATAATTTCACCATGATTGTTTGACAATTCTAGCAATGAAATTATTCCTCATTCATTCTTATTTCACTATTAGGTTCAATACATCCTGATGATCCTGTGGTTTTTTCTAATTTTACATGGTATCAAAGCAATATCAAGCCAATTTCAATCATAAAAAACTTCCATTGATTCACTAGAAGCAATTGGGTTCCACATAAATCCTAGTATATTTTCCTTTCTCCCTATGAATTTATCCAGAGAAGTCTTGCCAAGTGTGAAGCACCCTGATAATGTGCACATGTTGAAGTAGAGAGTGATTGAATTGGGTTGCCTTCGAATTGAGAGTTTTTTCAGGTTATTTGAAGGATTGTGTTTCTCTTGAAGTTGCAAAATGGAAAATTCAATAGCTTTGACACTGAGGATCCTCACACCCTTAAATTACTTGGATTGGAGAGGAAATATACATATTATGTTGCACAACAAATGTATTTATAGGGTCACAATGGGAAAGAGGTCAAACCCCAACATCCTTTGGAGAAATCGAAGTACCTAAAAAAATTGGATGAATCCTTTGGTTTCATGTGTAATCCGGGAGTTTCTCTTCCACCTTGATGGACTAAAAAATCTGAGAAAAGTATGTTAGAGGATCAAACCACTATTTGGAAAGAAAGAGGAGATGAGAGGTCACATTTTGGAGAATAAATTGATTTCTCTTCAGCCCTGCAGTTTTGAAACCATCCAACAATTCTTCTCCAAATTCAAGTATTTGTTCATGTAGTGTAAGCAGTATTGGCCCTGGATTTTCAGTATTTGTGTCCACCTTCCACTCCAAGAGATTAATAACCCCAAACTAGAAAATTCCCTCACTTGATGCATTCACTGAATCCCTCATTCGAGAAAAAGAGAAGTTGATTCAGATTGGAGCCCTCAAACCATCCAAGAATCGATATATTTTGGATGGGGAGACCAAGAATGTGCAATCTAAAGGTAGACAAAAGGGGAAGGACAAAAATAACATTGAAACCAAACCAAAGGAGAAGCAAAATCCTTTATATAGAGCTTTTGGTTCTAAGAAGGATAAGCATAAAAGGTTTGAAAAGACCAAGTGTTTGTATTGCAAGAGAGGATAACCTGAAGGCTAGATTCTCTCAATCACTAGGTTTCCTCATTGATTCTGGAGTCTTGAACCACATGGTTTCCTCCAAAGAATTATTCTTTGTCCTTGATCTCTCTGGTGGTCCTAGCATACACATGGGAGATGACTCTCAAATCCCAATTGTTGGGAAGGTTCCAAATTCAATTTGAGCATGGAGTGTTCAATAATGTCCTTTATGTTCCCTCCTTATCAGCAAATATATTGTTTGTATATCAGATGACCCATACAAGTTCACCAAAGCGAGTCATATTTGAACCTGACTCAGTGGATATCTCATATATCTCTCCTGGAAAGTTGATAGCAAAAGTAGTTGCTAACCATGTTGTAATAACCTTAAAAATTGATAAAATTTTAAATTTTTTTCATGTAACACAAAATGTTTGAGGATGTCACTGTCTATGAACCAAGAACTGCTAGCGGTTACTCAAACAGTAGTAATTTAGAGTGAGCATTGTATTTCTTTAGTTCTATAAAATTTATTTGTTTAACTTGAAGTACTATGTTAGGGATGTTAAGCATTGCAATTTATGTTTTAGAAAGGGCGGGAAAGGACACCACATATAAATTTGATGCTAAGTGTGTTATTATTGTCTTCTATCAAGTAGGAAAGAATCTTAGATGATATCGGGGCTTACTTAGCTTATAGCTAACACAATGAAGTGATGCTTCTTTTACAAGTTCTAAACAGGTAAGCAGTTTTGTTACTAGTAAAATTTCCAGATCGAGAATAATACTCAACCAACATAGGACAAAATGCTAGTTAAATTGTTTGTTTGTAGCTTGACCCCGTAAAAGGTATTGTTCGTATTTCTAATGTTATCAAACTGCATAATGATTGTAATAACACTATTGTGAAAGAATGGGTTTAGTGCAGTCAAGTTTACCACCACAGTATTTGTTCTATTAATCTTCCTTCTTGTATTTTTAGTTATAGACTTATATTTCATTTTGAGATGGTGTAAATTAAGAACACTTCTACTTCTACCAATAAAGGCATAGTGGCGTAAGAAGTCTATAAATGAGAAGACATGTTAAACATTTTTGCGACCAAGACTACATATCTATCATCAGTATTTGGTATAAAGTATTGTTTATATTTGATTGAGTTCTTTCTAACGTTAATCATTCTAGATTAAAGATTCTCCTTAATCAAGCATTTATACTTAATTTTCTTGTATATAAAACCTTGTTTTATATGAGTTTTCAATTACAATGCTTATATTGAAATTTCTAAATTTATTATTATACTAATCCGAGCTCTAGGATTCCCATGGTTAGGTATTTCCATGTAAATTGGTTCATCTTCCTTTTATTTGTATAACACCAAAACCAATAGTAGGTATAAATTTAGAATGAGGAGATCTTATATACGCAAAGGTTATAGTTAAATTTTGTATAAAACCCTAGTGTAAATGAACACCTTCCAAATACAAAATCTATGGTTATAAAGTGAACAAATCAAAACGAGGTTATGATACTATGCAATGATATCTTAGAGTATTGATTTAGGAACAAAATGATTGTGCAGGTTGGACGCATTAAAAACTATAGCATAAACCCATAACTTGCAAATAATTGGGTGGACACGTGGTTGGTATTCATCGATTAGGTTTTTATTGACCTTGAGACGCCATATAATTGGTTTCAAACACTAAAATCACCTTTTGTTTTGGGTCTGGGATGTGGAGTGGTCGAGCTGTGAGCTTGTGGCCACCAAGATTGATGTCAAACCTCCATTCAAATTCACACAGGCCTTTGCGAGTCTTAACGAGCTGGTGTAGAAGGGTGAGTAAGAATCTTACTACCATCATGTTGTGGTTTTGACTGTGTAAAGAGTATTGGGGTTTGGGTTGTCTTCACCTTTGTTTTTACTGTGTGAGTGTAAAGAGTGCGAAAGGGGTTGTTTATTGTGTGAGTTGAGTTCTTGGCTTACTATTCATTTCCTTAATGAGGGTGTGGTTAACACCTTGTCACAGCCCGAGACTTCACTTCTGAACACTGCTACTGCATTTCCTTGTCGGCAGGGCTCCATTGCAGTTCGTAGAACTCACGAGGAAGCTAGGGTTAGCTCGCAACTTCCAGATAGTTGTGCCATTCTCCAGGGTAAGTACTGAGATTGGTTTTACTGTTTTGCATAAGTATAATTTTTTTTATTTGTGGGATTATGTATTAACATTCGTTTCCTTATGATTTTGTGCAGGCTTCTCAATGGTGGCTTGAATTTTTGTTACACTCCATCAACTGAGATCTCGTTAAGGCATTCAAACCGGTAAGCCTCGGTTTCACCTAAGGTACTCCTGCAAGGGTTGTATGGCGGATTATGATGGCATTCTCACATGTTGTAGTTGTTGGTTCGGACATGGTTATTAGTTGCTCTGTTTGTTCTTTTAATTTCTATTTTAAAGCCCTAGTGGTTGTTTGTAATGGAAGAATTCGAGCTCTCTCAGCCGAGACTTAAGGAAATAGTTTTTGAGCCTTTTCGGCCATGATTAACTTATAAAAGTAAGGTTTGGAACTGGATTTAAGACGTGACTCCTATTTTCAGGCCATAGTTAGATGCGGATTTCTTTAGGGTTTTGAAAGAAAAACTTAATGGCTGTTCTTATAGCACTTCTCGTTTTGGAAAAGGGCTTTCATAGCTGAAACAGATGGTTGTTTTCATTTTTGTGAACTCGGTTTATGTATAAATACTTTTATGTAAGCTTTTAAGCTTTGACTGATAATGTAAAGCCTGTGAGTCGAGACTCAGTTTTCGCAGTTTCTTAGTTCTTATATAAACCCTAAATCCTTTTTTTTAGTTTACAGAGTTAGTAATGTTGTTTTAGTAACCCTAGTTTACTTTTTCACATAAGTGAGCTAACTGGAGAATTATTTAACCTAAAATATTGTTTTATTAAGTTAAACCTATTTTAGATACTTTACTGTTCCTATCTTATCTATTTAGGATTACATACTAGGTTTATAGTATGTAACTTTGTTAGTTTTACTATATAAACTATCACACATACTAGTGTGTATTACTTAGACTTGTTCTTCTATCTTTATTTAGTTTATTTAAATACTTTAAGTAAATAACACAAATACAGGTGAATTCTATAAATAAATTTACACAAAATCCTGTAGATAGTAATCATTTGCATCTTCATTCATATTTTATTTAATCTACTTATTTGAAAATAAATAAACCTACTGTACTAGAGTACTCCCTTGCAAAAGGTGTGGAAAAATACAGTTTAGGTAATTTTTCCTATCTATCAATTAACTCAGAATTTTCTCTAGTAATTTACCCTAATCTAGCTAGTTACTAACTTTCATAGCATAAATAATTTTTCTATTTATCCCTAACAACAATTAAACATAAATATACTATATTATTGAAAACTCTTAAACTTTTCAGATACAGTAAATAATTTAATGACTGAAATTAAACAAGTAGAACTTGTAGTATAGATGAGGTGACAATAGCTTAAGGAGGCTATTCCTCCCAACCAACTCCTGGAGAAGAGCTGGACTGCAATTCTCAGGACCCCCGATATTGTTTCCTGGTCCACCTGGTAGAGTACTGGGGGAGAGATGTAGTCTTGAAATCCTCTGCAAATCCACTGAGTGTTCAACAGTAACTCAGTTCTCCTTACAATAGTATGAACTCAGCTTAGAATAGCTGCACTAGTTCAAGTCTTCAGCACTTATCCACTCAAACTTACTTTAGCTAGTCCCCTCCATTGAATTCACATGTGCACTTCATTCACTCAGAATGATCACAAATCCAGAATGAGCAGCCTCAGTTATCTTCAATGGGAGGTTTTATTAGCATGCCTAGGTCTTTGGGTCAGTTTTTATTCAATGAACCACCTGCTCTTGTTCCACTTTCTTAGGGAATCATGACGACAAAAATAGGGAAGTTTCCACCTGCAACAGCTAGAAGTTGTTTAAGGATGCTGCCACATGTCAAACTGCTCACAACCCAGCCTCCTCCACCAAGTGACCAGTAAACAATCATTTAACAGCTTCCCTAAGCTGTTGTCACATCTTTCATTTATTTATTAATAAAATATTCTGCAATACATTAAATTATCCTTGACCCCACTTGGTATTTAATTACAAACTTTAGCATAAAATATAACATAATGTTCCTCAAAAACATAATTTTTTTTTGCAAATTGGGTCATGTGACATACACCCCCCTTAATTTATAACATCGTCCTTGATGTTATTTATTCTTCATCCTCATAATTTCCCTGAAATAGAATTGGATATGCATCTTGCATATGAATTTCCAATTCCCAGGTGGATTCTTCTGGACTAAGGTGCTTCCATTGCACCTTCACCTGACCAATGGTGCAATTCCAAAACGAGATCTCCCTCCTTTCGAGGATACAATCCGATTCCACCAGAAAATCTCCTTCGGGCTCCACCTGCACTTCATTCTACTTAATAACATGAGTAGCATCATGTACATATTTTTTTAATATAGAAATATGAAAAACATTGTGAACCTTTAAGTTTGGCGGTAAAGCTAACTGATATGCTACTTGTCCTATTCTAGACAATATTTCAAAAGGACCGCAATATCGGGGTGCTAACTTAGCACAACTTCCTAACCTTAGAGAACTCTTTTCAGGTCTCACCTTAATAAAGACATGTTCACCTACTTGGAACTCCTTTTGTGTTCATTTAAGATCTGCTTGACTTTTCTGCTAATATTGCACAACTTTCAAGTTACCTTGCACGTCTTTTACAATTAACTCCATCTCTTTTAATAATTTAGGTCCTAATACTAACCTGTCAACAGGATTACTCCATGAGATGGGGGTATTGCACTTCCTTCCATACAAAATTTCAAAAGGACTATATCTTGCTGAGGCTTGGTAGTGATTATTGTAAGCAAATTCTACCAGGTGTAAGTAATATTTCCATTTACCTGGTTGTTCTTTTACATACATTCTGAGCAGATCCTCCAATACCCGATTTACTCTTTTAGTATGTCCATCTGTCTGAGGATGGAAAGAGGTACTGAAGTTTATTGTAGTATTTAGTCCCTTAAACAAAGACTTCCAAAAGTTGCCTATAAACTTAGGGTCTCTGTCTGAAATTATTACTTTTAGTATTCAATGTAAACTTAAAAATTTGTTTTAAGAAAATATCAACAATATTTGCAGCTTTATAAGTAGTTTTTATAGGTATAAAATGAGCTGCCTTGCTTAATTTATCAACAACTACCATTATTGAGTCATTCAAGTTTTGATTTCTAGATAGTCCCGTGATAAAATCAAGGCTGATTATCTCCCACTTCCAGCTAGGAATAGGTAATGGCTGAAGTAGCCTAGCTGGATGTTGATATTTAGTCTTTACTTGATGACATTCAAAGCACTTAGCAATGTATTCTGCCAATTCATTTTTCATGTTTGGCCAAAAATAATCCTTTCTTAGCATAGTTATATTTTTATGATAACCAGGATGCCCTAAATAAGGAGTCTTATGAATTTCATTTAAAATCAACAACTTAATCTTGGTACATTGGATACGTATAGTCTATCTTTATATAATAATAATCAATTTTTTTTAAACTATACCCTGTACTTAAACTTTCAATTAAATTTTCTCTTACCCTTGCTTGTAATTTTCAATAATTTTCATCTTGTCCTATTGTGGAAATTGAACCCAGGTGTTAGAACATTTACACTCACAAAAATTGCCAATTACACATGCAAATTACACACAAAGGAGACTGAATATGGAGCAGAACACTAATCTGTATTGAATAAGTGTACAATAGCCAACCTTGTGAAGTCATAGGCTACCACAATAAATAATTACATGAGATATTTGAATGCGTTGGGATGCCATTCAAATTGGTCAAAAGCAAGCTTACTAAATCTAAGCAAATCCCCCCCATAGGTGCATAAAGCAACTTCCAAATCTGTCTAGGAACTGATGAATTGGAAAAATCAATTAGGCAAGCTAATAGGTGATGGAAGGACAACTCATACATGCTTTTATTAGGAGAAAAGAGTGGAGGATGATGAGGAAAAAAAACAAGTTAACTTCACCTAGTCAAACTTTCCCAATTGCCTTAAAACTCAGCAAAAGCGGGAAATAAAGCAGAAAAATTAGACATGCACTAGGAAGGCCAGGAATAAATAGAATTGATTCCAAGTGGTTTCCCAAGCGCTCCATGACTCATTTTTAGCAAGTTTGACCACTTTGTACATGTAAATGACAACTTGCATAAGGTGGAATGTGGAAACTAGGCAAATAAGACAAAAATGGATTAATTAATGTCTAAGGTAGCTAACTATGGATTGATTATTATAACACCCCCCCCTTAAGCCTGAATTATGAGTAAAATATCAGAAAATTATAGGGCCTAGCAACAAGGCTTAGTCACCCTTTACATACTGCATGTCCATTTAACCAAGGAAAGAGGTAAAAACCCAGTGGGAAAAATCCTCCCTTAAACATGGACAGTAAAACAAAATTTGAAAATCTTGTCATCAATTATGCTTCACAGCATGATCAGAAATCCCCAGCAGTGATTTGAGATTGCTGAATGTATTCTCACAAAAAACTTTGGTGAAGATATTTGCTACTTGTTCTGAAGATGAACAGAAGAGTAGGTGAATGGTGCCATCATGCACAAGCTGTCTGATGTAGTGCATATGGATCTCAATGTGTTTGGTTCTCTGTCTCTAAACTAGATCATTACAGATTCAAATGGTACTCTGATTATCACATTAGATAGTAGTTGAGTATTCTGATTCGAAGCCACACTCACCAAGTAACCCTTGCAACCATAAACATTGAGTTGCTGCATTTACAACTCCTCTGTACTTTGCTTCTGTAGATGAGAGTGCAATGGCATTCTGTTTCTTGTTTGACCAGCTGATTGGTCCTTCAGCAAGCATAAACACATATCCTAATGTTGACTTTTGATCTGTGTTGTCACCTTCCCAATCACTGTCAGTAAACCCAATCAAATCAAGATCAGATTTATCTTTGTAGAAGATCCCATGAGTCCTTGTTCCCTGAACAAAGTTAAGGATCCTTTTGGCTGCTCTCCAATGGATCTCATGAGGCTGATCCATGTATATTGAAGCCACACTTATTGCATAATAAATATCAGGTCGAGTATGTGTAAGGTACAACAAACACCCAATCAGTTTCCTATACAGTGTTTTATTTACCATAGGTGAAGAATCTGCTTCTTCAAGCTTAACTCTTGAAAGGAAGGGAGTCTTGCTTGGCTTGCAATATTTCATGTTGAACTTGTTCAGAAAATCCAAAGCATACTTGGACTGATGTAATTTTATTCCATGTTTGGTTTGAGAAATCTCGAGACCCAATAGATGGCTCAATAACCCCAAATCAGTCATAGAAAATGCATGGTTCATTGCATCCTTCAAGGAGGCAATTTCATCCTTTGAGCTTCCTGTAATGAGAAGGTCATATACATACAAGAAAATAATCATCAAAGAACCATGAATCAGCTTCAAATAAACATTAGGATATCACTTTCATCGAACAAAATTCAATGATAGCAGAAAGCCATCAATCTTGGCATACCAAGCCCTGGGAGCTTGCTTAAGCCCATCATAATGATTTCTTTAGCCCGCACACAAGAGATGGATTAGTAGCAAAGCCTTGAGGCTGGTGCATGTAAATCTCTTCAGTAATATCTCCATTTAGGAAAGCACACTTCACATCCATGTGATGTACCTCCCACTGCTTCGAAGCTGCAATGGCTAAGGCTAGCCTGATGGAGTCCATCTTTGCCACTGGTCCAAAGGTCTCATTGTAGTCTATTCCATGTACCTATGAGTAGCCCTTGGCTACCAATATTGCCTTATATTTCAAAGGTGAACCATCAGCAGCAAACTTGGTTTTGTAAAGCCACTTACATTGAACTAGCTTCCTCCCTGGGGGAAGATCAACCAGCTCCCAAGTGTTGTTCTTCTGGAATGAGCTGAACTCTTATTTCATGGTTGTTTGCCATCTTGGATCATGTGATACATTTTCATATGTCTATGGGTCTGATTCAACCATCAGATAGCATTTCTATGCAAACAAAGGGTCTTTCATACACATAGCACTCTCAAATTGAGATCTAGTCCTCCTAGGATCACTAGGATTTCTAGCTAGTTCTCCAGCTGCATGAATGGTCTTTGCTGCCCATTTTGGTCTTGTAGGACTATTAGGATCTACAGTTAAATAATAATTATTAGACATATCAGAATCAGTAAACTCAACTACCTCTTCACTTACATTCAATGGTTCTGGTGGTGAAGAGGATTCTCCAACTTCCACTGCTGCTAAAGGCTCTTCTTGGAACTGAACACTCCTTTCAATGAAGGCTTTGTTTGTGCTCAAATTTATTAGCTTGTACCCTTTTGAATCTTTATAGTACCCAACAAATAGACACTCTTGGTTTTAGGGCTGCAAAGCCTTCCTCTTTTTTGATGGAATTCTAGCCCAAGCCCTTGAGCCAAAAATCCTGAAATGGGTCATATCTGGCTTGTGCCCACTCCATGCTTCGAAAGGAGTCATACCATAAAGATATTTATGAGGCACCCTATTCTGGATATAGGCTGCACAGTTTATAGCTTTGGCCCAAAAATTTGGTGGCAAAGTCTTAGCCTCCATCATGCAGGTTGCCATCTCTTTCAGTGATCTGTTCTTCCTCTCAGCAACACCATTGTCAGATCTGAGGACCTTGAGTTTTCTCCCAGATTGGTTTTAAACCAAAGCCTTGAAGACTTTGAAGAGGCCAAAAACTTCAAACTTGTGTTTCAGGAAGTAAACCCAACAGTATCTGGAAAAGTCATCTATGAATGTCAATGCATATTTGGCCTGACTCATTGATATATGAGGAAATGGGCCATCAACATCACTGTGGATCAACTCAAGAGGTGCATAGGTTCTCTCATGAATAGCTTTCTCAAATTTATGCTCTGGGTGTTTTCCTAAGATGCAACCTTGATAGACTCCTTTGGAAAACTTAATCTTTGGTAACCCTATGACCATTTCTTTTTCACTAAGATCAGAAAGATATTTATAGTTAAGATGGCCAAATCTTTCATGCCAAAGCTTGCTTTCCTCATTAGCATGAATCAGAAGAGCAGAGGGGTTTGAGTAGGGTAGGAAGTGTGATAGCATGTATAACTTCGAAGTGTGATTTGCAACTCCTTTTGCAATGACTTTACCACTTGAGATCTCTGTGATCTCAACTTCATCAGGGGAGAATATGACCTTCTTTGGAGACCCTGTGTGGGTCATTTGATACACTGATAAGAGGTTAGAGGCAAGACCTGGAACATACAATACATTGTTGAACTTACCATGGTCAAGATCAATCCTCCCTTTGCCCAAAATTTTAGTGAGAGACTCATCTCCCAGTACTATTGGTGGACCTTTCGACATGTCAAGTGAGATGAATGACTCCTTGGTCAAAACCATATGTCTTAAAGCTCCAGAATCAATGATGAAACTAGGTGAGCTTGATGTGCCAGCAACCAATGCATGAACTCTCTCTATCTCTATCTTCTAAATTTGATCCTCCTTCCCTCTTCTTTGAGCTATCAGGAAGGGAGATGCCATTCTTCTCCAGGAGTTGGGTCAGCATGTCAATTTTCTTCTTCATGCAGGAGCTTTCAGGATGATTGCCCTTACTACAGTATGCACACTTGCTCATTTCTCCTTTGTTCTTCTTCTTCTGGAAGTTCTTCTTGGAACCTTGGGGCTCCTCTGGAGACTTGTTCTTGTTTCTATTTTGCTCAGGTGGCTTCTTAGCTTTCTTCTTGCCTTTTGAATCCACCCTCGAATATCCAGCAACCAGAGCTTGTTCTTTGGAAGGTTTGATGGTGCCCATCATCACCAATTTATCTTGTTCTTGTGTGAGAGATTCCATGAAATATTCAAGGCTAGGCATTTTCCAGGCTCGAGCTGTCAACTTGGTGGCATGGAAGGTCGAAACAAATACTGAATAGTCAGGGCCAAGCTTCGAGAGTATGGCCAAAACTAGTTGCTCCTCCTTCTTTTCGATTCCACACTGTTTTAGTTGCAAAACAAGGGCTTTGAACTTGGAAAAGTAGAGTTGCATGGATTCGAAGCTATTGGGACTCAAGGAGATCAATTCATTTTCAATTTGATGTCCCCTCATCTCCTCTGTCTTACCAAAAAGCTCAACAAGCTTCTCCCATACTTCATTTGGTGATGTTAATCCATCAAGATGGAAAAGGAGGTCTCTGGATATGCTCAGACACAGGAGACCATAGGCCTCATCCCTCCTGTTGTTCCATTTAATTTTCTCTACAGCTGCATTGGGCTCTACTTCTGTTGCCATAGTCACTTTGTAGAGGCCTTTCACTATCAACAGTATCTCCATATCTTCTTTCCATTCAAAGAAATTAAATGGAGTTAAGATGATCTTCTAAGATTGATCCATAGCTCAGAAATTGTCCCTTCAGTCAGCAGAATGCTCCCAGTCAATGATGTCGAACCTACAATAACAAATTGGAAGGATATAAATTGATCTACAAAGGCTCTGATACCATGTGGAAATTGAACCCGGGTGTTAGAACAATTACACTCACAAAAATTGCGAATTACACATGCAAATTACACACAAAGGAGACTGAATATGGAGCATAACACTAATCTGTATTGTATAAGTGTATAATAGCCAACTTTGTGAAGTCATAGGCTTCCACAATAAATAATTACATGAGAGATTCGAATGCATTGGGATTCCATTCGAATTGGTCAAAAATAGGCTCACTAAATCTAAGCAAATCCCCCATAGGTGCATAAAGCAGCTTCCAAATCTGTCTAGGAGCTCATGAATTGGAAAAATCAATTAGGAAAGCTAATAGGTGATGAAGGAAAACACATACATGCTTTTATTAGGAGAAAATAGTGGAGGATGATGAGGATAAAAAACAAGTTAACTTCACCTAGTCAAACTTTCCCAATTGCCTTAAAACTCAGCAAAAGAAGGCAATAAAGCAGAAAAAGCAGACATGTGCTAGGAAGTCCAGGAATAAAGTATAATTGATTCCAAGTGGTTTCCCAAGCGCTCCATGACTCAGTTTTAGCAAGTTTGACCACTTTGGACATGTGGAGGACAACTTGCATATGGTGGAATATGGAAACTAGGCAAATAAGACAAAAATGGATTAATTAATGTCTAAGGTAGCTAAATATGGGTTGATTATTCTAAAACCTATTCCTTCTTCTAGTTGTTCTTCTAAATCTATTTTATAGGTGTTGATTGCTGCTGTAAATTTCAGTTTTGCATTTTGGCTTAAAGCATCAACAACCTTATTTTCCTTTCCTTTAATATGTTGGATTTCAAAATCGTATTCGTTGAGGAAAGCTATCCACCTAGCTTGCCTAGCGTTTAAGTTGGGTTGATACAATAGATATTTTAACCCTTTATTAGTTGTCATTAATATAAACTTTCTTCCTATTAAATGGTGACGCCACATTTTTAAGGCATGTATGACAACAGCCAATTCTAAGTCATAGGTCGCATAATTTTTCTCATGAATATTTAGCTTCCTAGACTCATAAGCAATGACGTGTCCTTCCTGAGTTAAAATTCCACCTAAACTGTCATTGCATGTGTCAGTACATACTATAAAATCTTTACTAGGGTCAGCAATTCTTAATATTGGTGCGGTGGTTAATAACAATTTAACTTTTAAAAACTATCTTCACACTTTTGACTCCACTTGAATTTCTTCCCTTTCTTCTGTAAAGAAGTTATGGGATTTGCAATTCTTGAAAACTCTTTGATAAATCTTCGATAATAGCTAGTAATCCCCATGAATGATCATACGTCAGTTACGTCTTTTGGGACTGGACACTCTTCGATTTCGTTTATCTTTTCGGGGTCAATGGAAATTCCTTCTTTAGTCACTACATAACCTGGATACTGTATTTTATCCTTAAAGAAATCACATTTACTATTTTGCATAGAGTTGATGTTCTCGCAACTCTTGTAAGGCAATTTTTAACTATTCTTTATTTTCTTCTTCAGACTTTGAGTAAATTAAGATGTCGTCAATGAATACGACCACAAACTTATCAAGGTATTTATGCATTACATTATTCATCAGACACATGAAAACAACTGGGGCATTAGTAAGCCCAAATGGCATAACAACAAACTTGTAATGACCATACCTGGTCCTAAAAGTTGTTTTAAAGATGCCTTCATCTTTGATTCAGACCTGATGGTAACCATATCGTAAATCAATCTTCGAGAATATCATTGCTCCATGTAGCTGATTAAACAAATCATCTATGCGGGGTAATGGATATCTGTTTTTGATAGTCATTTTATTTAGTTGATAGTAGTCTATACATAATTGTATAGTTCCATCCTTCTTCTTAACAAAAATAACAGGTGCTCCCCAGGGAGACACACTGGGTCTAATATAATTCTTATCAATGAGTTCTTTTAACTACGATTTTAGTTCATTTAATTCCAGTATATTCATCCGATAAGGGGATTTTGAGCTGGGCACTACACCGGGTACCAGCTCAATAGTAAAGTCCAACTCCCGCTTTGGAGGCAGTCCTGAAATTTCTTCTGGAAATACATCCGAATACTCCCTCAGGATTGGAATATCTTCCAGTTTTAATTTCTCTTTATTATTAGTATTTTCTTCATTAATTACTCTTATAGCAAAGGCTTTACAACCCTTCCAAACAACTCTCTTAAGTTGTAAAGCAGAAATATGTCTTATAGCTATTTTCCTAGGAATTCCCTTTACATTTATTAGTTCTCCATCGTTATTCACACAAGTAAATGTTTTATCAAAACAGTTCAGGACTACCCTATGCTGTTCTAACCAATCCATACCAATTAACATATCATAAGATCCTAAAGGTAAAACATTAAGGTTAACAAAGGTGTCAAACTGATCCATTTTTACTGTACAATTCTTAACAAAGATGATCACCTTTCTTTTTGCACTAGTAGCTAGCTGGAATAACCAAGAATTTGCAAAATTTTCTACTGATAACTTACACTTTTCTACTAAATCAGGAGAAATATAGCTTAAACTAGCCCCTGGATCAATTAAAATAGATATAGGTATTTGATTCAGCTTACCTTCCACTTCCAACATGGAAGTTTGGTAATCATCTTGCCTATTCTCTAGTGCTCCATTGATCCTGGGCATTGTCCTTTCTAGATCACCGACAATCATCTCCTCCTGTATCGTATGTATGTTGCTAACAGTCTTCTTCTGGTTGGGGCAAACTGATGCATAATGAGGACCATTACAATCCCAGCACTTTATTGGTTCCTTTCGTTCAAAATTCTTGGTATAGTTACTGTGATTATTAACAGATTCTTTATTTCTTTGACCAATTGGATTTATCTATGAATTACTTTTGTTCCCGAAGAAATTTTTATTAGGAAAATTTTGTGTGCTATTATTCTTAAAACTTTAAGTTAGGTACAAAACCTTTCTTGCTATGTTCAAAATTATTAGTTCTTTTAGCCTTCCAATTTGTCATACTTTCGTTTTTGCGATTCTGTTCATAACAGAAATTTGCCTTTCTCATTGCTTCTTCTAAATTTTTTGGATGGTCATACTCAATTCTGTCTTTTATATGAAAGGGTAAGCAGCTTAAAAAATGATGTACCTTAGGCTTCTCGTCCACTATATAGGGAACATATCTGAGCAGACTTAGAAATTTACTATTTAGTTCCTTCATGTTCATTGTTCCCCAGTTTTAATTCATAAAATTCCTTAGCCCACTCCTCGTAATATTGTTCAGACAAAAAATTCTTCTTAAAATATTTCTTAAATGTACTCCAATTAATGTTTTTCTCCCTAATGCATTTTACTCTTTTTAGGTCCTGCCACTAAATATCTGCCTTCCCAGTGAGATTATAAATAGCCATTCTGGCTTTCAGTTGATTAGGGTAATTATAAATTTGAAAATATTTCTTCATCCCAAACAACCATGATTCAACCTCTTCTCCCTTCTCAGTTTCACCATTAAAAGTTGGTGGCTTAATTTTCTTGAATTCTCCAGAGATTTCTTCGTAAGGTTTAAACTTTCTCTTTGTTGTATGATGATTATCTTCGCTACTATCACTAGTATATTGATAATTCTTTTTATGTGGATCACCATAAACCTCAGAATATTATCTACTTTTGATTTTAAATTGTTTAGACTTTTTATCTTTATGTTGATAAGGAATATCTTCAAACTCTGTTCGTTTATCTTTGTCTTCATTCTGAAATATTTCTATTAAAATCTGATTTAGCTCCTCCTGAGCTCTCAGAATTCTTTCCTTTTCCTTTTTGACCATTTCCATCTCTGTTCTTAGCTCCTTGATTTTTTGTAATAATTCAGAAGAGTTATTAGTTATTTCTTCTTGTCTAGGTTCTCTTTTAGAATTACTCCGTTCAGTATAGGGGGACTCCTTATCCACATATTCTTCCAATATTTCTATACCTGATGTTAACTCAGAAAATTCTCTAGAAGTATAATTCAAAAGAAAAGTAAAAATCAGTATACATGTTTTAAATCTACTGTTCTATTTATGCAAGTTGAGCCACATTCATGCCTAGTGTCTGAACCTTGTGCTTTGATACCACATGTAATAACCTCAAAAATTCATAAAAATTTAAAAATTTTCATGTAACACAAAATGTTTAAGGATGTCACTGTCTATGAACCAATAAAAACTACGGTTACTCAAACAGTAGTAATTTAGAGTGAGCATTGTATTTCTTCAGTTCTACGTAATTTATTTGTTTCACTTGAACTACTATGTCAGGGATGTTAAACTCGGCAGTTTATGTTTTAGAAAGGGCAGGAAAGGAAACCACATCTAAGTATGATGCTAAGTGTGTTATTACTGTCTTCTGTCAAGTGGAAAATAATCTTAGATGAGATCGAGGCTTACTTAGCTTATAGCTAACGTAGTGAAGTGATGATTCTTTTACAGGTTCTAAAAAGGTAAGCAATTTTGTTACCAAGAAAATTTCCAGATCAAGAGTAATACTCAACCAGCATCGGATAAAATCCTAGTTAAATTGTTTGTTTGCAGCTTGACCTCGTAAAAGGTATTGTTGGTATTTCTAATGTTATCAAACTGCATAATTATTGTAATAACACTATTGTGAAAGAATGGGTTTAGTGCAATCAAGTTTACCACCATAGTACTTTTTCTATTAATATTCCTTCTTGTATTTTCAGTTATAGACTTATATTTCATTTTGAGACGGTGTAAATTAAGAACAGTTCTACTTCCACCAATAAAGGCATAGTGGCCTAAGAAGTCTATAAACGAGAAGATAGGTTAAATTTTTTTGCGATCAAGACTACATATCTATCATTAGTATTTGGTATAAAGTATTGTTTATATTTGATTGAGTTCTTTCTAACGTTAATCATTCTAGATTAAAGATTCTCCTTAATCAAGCATTTGTACTTAAGTTTCTTGTATATAAAACCTTGTTTTATACGAGTTTTCAATTACAATGCTTATATTGAAATTTCTAAATTTATTATTATACTAATCTGAGCTCTAGGATTCCCATAGTTAGGTATTTCCATGTAAATTGGTTCATCTTCCTTTGATTTGTATAATACCAAAACCAATAGTAGGCATTAATTAGAATAAGGAGATCTTATATATGCAAAGGTTATAGTTAAATTTTGTATAAAGCCCTAGTGTAAATGAACACCTTCCAAATACAAAATCTATGGCTATAAAGTGAACAAATCAAAACGAGGTTATGATACTATGCAATGATATCTTAGAGTATTGACTTGGGAACAAAATGATTGTGCAGGTTGGATGAATTCGAAACTATAGCATAAACCCATAACTTGCAAATAATTGGGTGGACACGTGGTTGGTGTTCATCAATTAGGTTTTTGTTGACCTTGAGACACCATATAATTGGTTTCAAACCCTAAAATCATGTTTTTTTTTGGGTCTGGGCTGTGGAGTGGTCGAGCTGTGAGCTCGTGGCCTCCAAGCTTGATGTCAAACCTCCATTCAAACGCACGCAAGCCTTTGTGAGTCTTAACGAGCTGGTGTAGAAGGGTGGGTAAGAAGCTTACTGCCTTCGTGAGGTGGTTTTGACTGTGTAAAGAGTATTGGGGTTTGGGTTGTCTTCTCCTTTGTTTTCACTATGTGAGTTTGAACTTTGTGAGTGTAAAGAGTGCGGAGGGGGTTGTTTACTGTGTGAATTGAGTTCTTGGCTTACTGTTTGTTTCCTTAATGAGGGTATGGTTCATACCTCGTCACGGCCTGAGAATTCACTTCTGAACATTGCTATTGCATTTCCTTGTCGGCAGGCCTCCATTGCAGCTCATAGAACTCATGAGGAAGCTAGGGTTAGCTCACAGCTGTGCCATTCTCTAGGGTAAGTACTCAGATTGGTTTTATTGTTCTTCATAAGTTTAATTTTTTTAATTTGTGGGATTATGTATTAACATTCGTTTCCTTATGATCATTGTGTAGGCTTCTCAATGGTGGCTCGAATTTCTGTTACACTCGATCAACCAAGCTCTCGTGAAGGCATTGAAATCGGTAAGCCTCGGTTTCACCTGAGGTACTCCTGCAAGGGTTCTATGGTGGATTATGATAGCATTGCCGTGTGTTGTAGTTGTTGGTTCGGCTGTGGTTATTAGTTGCTCTGTTTGTTCTTTTAATTTCTATTTTAAAGCCCTAGTGGTTGTTTGTAATGGAAGAATTCAGGCTCTCTCAGCCGAGACTTAAGGAAATAGTTTTTGAGCCTTTTCGGCCAGGATTAATTTATAAAAGTAAGGTTTGGAATTGGATTTAAGCCGTGACTCCTATTGTGAGACCATAGTTAGATACGTATTTGTTTAGGGTTTTTAAAGAAAAACTTAATTGTTGTTCTTACAACACTTCTCGTTTTGGAAAAGGGATTTCATAGCCGAAATAGATGGTTGGTTTCATTTTTGTGAACTCTGTTTATGTATAAATACTTTTATGTAAGATTTTAAGCTTTGACTGATAATGTAAAGGTTGTGAGCCGAGACTCAGTTTGCTCAATTTTGTTTTTAATATTCATAAGAAACATTACAACTTAACGTTGAATTAATAGTATCTCTGTTTGGTTAATATTTGTATATTATTTTTATGCTAGCTGGTTTATTATTAAATACCTATGAGGAATTAGGTTAGATGGATTAATAGTTAAATTTTGTTTTCTTCCTGATAAATTATGAATTGGGGCAATTTACAGTGGAATACTTTGATAATAGCATTATGTTTAATGCAACAATGAATTATGAAGGTAGAACAGAGAAATTATTATTAATGACTAGATTTACCTATCCTCTGTATTTTTGGATTTTACTACTAGTTTTTTTTTGTGATAATTTAAAAAAATTATGAATTTATTCTTTAAAAGAACAGTTCTTATATAAACCCGAAATCTTTTTATTTTATTTTACAGAGTCAGTAATGTTGTTTTAGTAACCTTAGTTTACATTTTCACATAAGTGAGCTAACTGGAGAATTATTTAACCTAAAATATTGTTTTATAGTATGTAACTTTGTTAGTTTTACTGTATAAAATATTACACATACTAGTGTGTATTACTTAGACTTGTTCTTCTATCTTTATTTAGTTTATTTAAATACTTTAAGTAAATAACACAGATACAACTGAAGTTCTATAAATAAATTTACACAAAATCTTGTAGATAGTAATCATTTGCATTTGCATTCATATTTTATTGAATCTACTTATTTGAAAATAAATAAACCTACTGTAATAGAGTACTTCCTTGCAAAAGGTGTGGAAAAATATAGTTTAGGTAATTTTTCCTATCTATCAATTAACTCATAAATTTCTCTACTAATTTACCCTAATCTAGCTAGTTACTAACTTTCACAGCATAAATAATTTTCCTATTTATCCCTAACAACAATTAAACATAAATATACTATATTATTGAAAACTCTTAAACTTTTTAGATACAGTAAATAATTTAATGATTGAACTTAAACAAGTAGAACCTGTAGTATAGACGAGGTGACAACAACTTAAGGACTCATGGAGAAGAGCTGGACTGCAATTCTCAGGACCCCCGATATTGTCTCCTGGTCCACCTAGTAGAGTACTGGGTGAGAGATGTAGTCTTGAAATCCTCTGCAACTCCACTGAGTGTTCAACAGTAACTCAGTTATGCTTACAGCAGTATGAACTCAACTTATAATAGTCGCACTAGTTCAGGTCTTTAGTACTTATCCACTCAAACTTAGTTCAGCTAGCCCCCTCCATCAAATTCACATGTGCACTTCATTCACTCATAATGATCACATATCTAGAATGAGCAGCCTCAACTGTCTTCAATGGGAAGTTTTATTAGCATGCCTAGGTCTTTTGGGTCAGTTTTTACTTAATGAGCCACCTGCTCCTGTTCCACTTTCTTGGGGAATCATGACCACAAAAATATGGAAGTTGCCACCTAGAACAACTAGAAGTAGTTTGAGGATACTACCACATGTCAAACTGCTCACAACCCAGCCTCCTCCACCAAGTAACTAGTAAACACTCATTTAACAACTTCCCTAAGTTGTTGTCACATTTTTCATTTATTTATTAATAAAATATTCTACAATACATTAAATTATCCTTGACCCCACTTGGTCATTAATTACAAACTTTAACATAAAATATAACATAATGTTCCTCAAAAACATAAAATTGTTTTGCAAATTGGGGCATGTGACACATGCCTTCAAGGAATATGAGTTCTCACATTTTCTTCCTTTCTCATACCAAAGTTCCATATTAAATCATGCCAATGAAACAAGTAAAATTTGGCATGACAGATTCGCCCATCTGAATTTCAAATATTTCTAGCAGTTGCACAATGAAGAGATGGATGAGGAAATTTCCTCTCATCAAGTCTTCTCAAGGTGTTTGCAATGGCTTCTTGGTAGGTAAGCACCCAAAGAAAAGATGTGAATTTGGGAGGGCAATAAGAATTGCCTATTTACTTGACTTGGTTCATAGTGATGTCTTCAGACCAATTCCTACAACATCTATGCTTGGGTCTAGATATCTTTTGACCTTCATTGATGACTACTCCAAGTATTATTGGATCTGCTTTCTTAAGTAGAAGTCTGAGGTATTTGAAAGAAAAGGTAGGTAAGCACCCAAAGAAAGCACACAAGTATTGTTTGGATTCTTGGTAGGTAAGCACCCAAAGAAAAGGTATGAATTTGGGGGGGCAATAAGAGTTGCCTCTTTACTTGAATTGGTTCATAGTGATGTCTTCAGAACAATTCCTACAACATCTATTCTTGGGTCTAGATATCTTCTGACCTTCATTGATGACTACTCCAAGTATTGTTGGATCTGCTTTCTTAAGTAGAAGTCTGAGGTGTTTGAAACCTTCAAATTTTTCAAAGCCTTAGTCGAGAACATTGTTGGGAATAATATCAAAACACTCAGATTATACAATGGACGTGAGCACATCAAAAGAGAATTTCAGCAACTGTGTGCTTCAGAAAGTATTTAGATGCAACATTCAATCCCATACACACCACAACAAAATGTTGTAGCTGAGAGGAAGAACTAATCTTTGAAATAGATGGCTACTTACCTTCTTGAAGCAAGAGATCTTCCACCATATCCATGGGTTGAAGCAATGAATTGTGCTTCATACTTATAGAATAGAGTACCTCACAGGTTAATGGTTTGGGTCATTCCATTCAAAGCACCGATTGGACACAAGCCTAATGTCTCACATATAAGGGATTTTGGCTCCAAATCATGGGAAAGAATCTCATCTAACAAGAGGAAATCCTTCCAACCTCAAAGTAGAGAATACATTCTACTAGGATATGCAGATCATGCAAAAGATTACAAGTTGATGGAGATTGCAACCAGAATATGCTTCATAGAGTGGAGTGTCCAATTCAATGAAGACCCATTGCATGATATACAATCAGCTGAATATGGAGGTATAAATGCTCAATCTATTCCATTTGCATATGATGATGTTTCTACTGATGTTTTAGATTGCAAGTCTGAAGATGAGGACCAAGAGGAACCAGATCTTGATTTTGAGAATGGAGATCAAATGGATCCATATCCAAATACAACTCTGGCTCCCAATCCAATGCCTAAATGGGATCAAAATAGTCATTGAATCTATCAGGAACAATGTTGGGGATCCATCTGAGAGAAGGAGAACTAGATCTCAATTTCATGATAAGAACATTACGCTTTGTCATACATAACCACTTCTCCCAAAGAGGTGCTACATGATGTTGGGGTATGATCCACAATCCTACAAATATGATTTTTAAGATCCAAGGTGGAAAGAAGTCATGGATGATGAATATGATTCACTACTGAACAATAAGACATGGGAGCTTGTCTCCTCAAATTCAGGGAGAAACTTGTTCAGTGCAACATTAGAGGAATTTTGGGGTCTAAAATGGGCCTCCTAAGGAAAATAATAAAATAATAGTTAAAATAATAAAATAATGGTTAAAATAATAAAATAATA
>LPNX010330741.1:727703-868478 GCA_001517045.1 Pseudotsuga menziesii
CAGTCTCTAGGGCCCAAGTTGTCCAAGTTTGGATTAAGGAGGGGTGTTAGGATTATTGTAATCCTCCCTTGTCCACCATAGTCTAAATGTTAGTTTCCTAGCTTAGAAATATGTTGCCTCTTCATTAGTTCCATGGAGAGAATGTTTGGGGCCCATATAACACTTGATGTGCCAGTTTGCAAGAGTTTAGGATCTCCAGAAACCAATCCCTATATTTTAGGAGCCCACATCGAGTCATGGGAGTCTCGTCATCCATTCACCCTAGTCTGTGTTGAGTTATGCTCTGATGGGCCACATTCAGTTCACCTTCATTTATCCTAGCGCCTATTTTGCATGCTTTAAGGAGTTAGGCACCTTTTCTCACCTACCTTGTTCAGTTAACTGATTGTGAGGTGTTTTAGTTGTTGAGACTTACACTAGTGAGCCTACAGTGGTGATTTTTATGATAGTTAGTGATGTCTGAAGTTAGTCCAATTCATGGGATTTGAATCAATCCTAGAGGATTCAAATTATATCTATTGTATCATCAATGTATTACATACAAGTTAATGATGATTCAATTATGGTTATGTTTTCAAATTCTTTGACAATTCACCATGATTGTTTGACAATTCTAGCATTGAAATTCTTTCTCATTCATTATTCTTTCATTGTGAGGTTCAATCCATCATAATGATCTTGTGGCTTTGTTAATTTTACAACCTCAGTGGTCAAACCACCCTTTACATGATGCAAGGCCAAGGAAAAACAGTATTATCTCATAAATGGAAAAGGACACGAGAAACCTTCACACCTCTCCTCGGCACAAGATAGGGATTTAGAAGAACAGGAAAATGGAAAACATGAAACCATCTTTGGGGCACTTAGATCAGTGAATGCCCTTTAGGGATTTTCTTAACGAAATTTTATCCCTCAATTGCAGGGGCTTGGAAAGTGCTCAACAAAAACTTTCCTTCAGAAGGTTGCTAACAATTAATTACTAGCCCAAGGCTATCCCTTTTCAAGAAACTTTAGGTTTAGAAAAAAAAAATCTCTATTTTTTTGAAAATAACCTTCAAAAACCTTGACTTTGTAGCACAAGATGTCAGAGGGCACTCAATGGGAATTTCCATTGGTTGGAACCCAGAACTTGTGAATTGCATTAGCTCTTGGGGTTTCAACTCAGGCCTCGGCATGCAGATCCATCTTGCATACGTGAATAAACCTTTCACAATATTAAACATCTATGGGCCTTATGAATATAGAGTCCCTTTATGGGACATGATCAGCCTGTTTTATTTCTTCAAAGAAGAGAATGTAATCATTGCCGTGGACCTAAATTTAACCCCGGGTGCCCATGAATTTGGGGACCATGAGAAAGGGTGGAACCCTTGGCGAGTTATTTTGAATAAAAACTACAAGAGTGCCATATCCTATACCTAGACCCAATCAAGTTGAAACCCACATGGACCAAAAAGATAACTCAAGAAAACATAATTGCTAAGAGGATGGACCATTTTTTAACCGCAGAAGGTTCTTGGATCAAAATCTGATGATAAGGCAGCGGGTGGATTCAAGAGGGGAATCAAATAACTATCCAATTTTCCTAGATATTCTAAGAAATTCTAAACATCCTACTAGCCCCTTCAAGATGTGTGCAGCTTGGCTAAAGAATGTGGAGGTCATTCAAATCATCAAATAAAAATAGATTCCCTACAATTAGGAGGAGGGGACACATGTTGTCATACATTTTACCCATAATTTATCCAAAATAAATAAGAAAATACAATATTGGGAAAAGATCAAAAAAGAAAAAGAGGAACATGAATTAAAGCAGGTGGAAAAGAACTAGAACAAATTCAGAACTCTGAAGGAGGAGGGTTTATCTCACAAGATGCAAAGGAAATGTTGCGAACCCTAGAATCTAGGAGAAGACACATTTTGAAATAATAGGAAGAGGTTTGCAATCTAAAGAGTATAGAAATTTGGCTTGATAGTGGGGGTGAGATCATAAAATTATTCCAATCTTTTGCAGAAGGAAGAAAGATTTAAAACACCATCTAGAGTCTGAAAAATGGAAATAATAAAGAGGTCTCCTCCTTTGTTGATTTGGCCAACATGAGAAAATAATATTTTCAGTCCCCCTTTAGGGAATACAACAGGGAAAATATTACTGAGGGTATCCAACTTTCTCAACTTTTCCCTAGATTAGTTTCAGAGGAATACAACCGAGGGATAATAAAGGAAATTTCAGAAGATGAGCTAAAAGAAACCCTACATAGTTTTCAGAAGGAAAAAATATTTGGCTCGGATGGTTGGACCATATAAGTTAATTTGGATTTATATGATACAATTGGATATGAACTCCTCCATCTAGTCGAGGAATTATCCTCCAGGGGTTATATGCATCCTTGCCTAAAATCCACCTTTATTTCCTTTATCCCAAAATCAGTTCATCCAGGGACATTGAAAGAATACATACCAATCTCACTATGTAATATCACTTACAAGGTGGTGGAAAAAATCATTGAAAGAAGATAAAAGGACCAGTGATCAAAATTGATCGTTGAAGTTGATTGAACTCCTCCTTCACGACCTTATAAAAAATGTACCCTTCAGTTAAGCGAAATCATTAAGAATGGAAATCTTTTTCTGCCTTATTTCAACTCTTGGATTAAGAAATTCCATCAAAATTGTAGGGTGTTAACTAATGTCCTCAAAGGATCAACTTTGAGATTTGAGGTAGAGGTAAGGGCTTGATCCTATAGGAGGGGGGAACATGGTGTTATTGATGAATAGGGTCCCAACATAGACAATTATTTTGATGATTATGTTTTTCAAATTTCAATTTTGATTTAGATATGTATTGCACTTGGAGCAATTTTGATATATTCACCCGTAGATGGTATCTACATGAACAGAATTTGCATGTTTTGTCTTTAATGGTTTAGAATCATAGCTTGGAATCTTTAATATATATATATATATATTTTTTCATTAAAATTGTAAACTTTTATGTATTTTTTATTAGTATGATTCATTGAAATCAAACCACTCCTAGTTATTTGCATCCACTACATCTATATATCAATGTTTTCTCCATATATATGTGCCAATGTGTTTATATGATGTTGTTGTTGCTTTATATGTTTACAATTTTGAAAAAAATGAATATATTTTGTATTTTTAAATGTTTTTTGCGGTTTGCCCATTTTTCATCAATTTTTACCGATTTTTTCACCGATGTTGTTGAGAAGTTGTATTCAAGACCCTTACCGAATTTTTATCAATTCCAATATTTACTTCATTGGTTTCAATTTCTTATGGTCAGGGAAAAGTGGCAACTATGTGCTCCCTTGGGTAAAATGGGAACAAATCGCTAAGCCAAAACTTCTAGGTGGATGGGGGCTTAAAAATATACATCTGGTCACAAAGGCATTAGCAACAAAAGTAGGATGGAGACCGCTCATTACCCATAGTATCTGGAACGAGGTAATTTGTCACAAATACATTGCTCCATATTCATTAATATACTGGATCAGAAACCCCAACAATAGCAATAGACAATGAAGCTCAATCATCTGGAAATCAATTCTAAATGTGCTTCTTGTTATCAAGGAGGGATGCACTTGGAAAATTTGCAATGGAACACATATGCGCATTGTTGCATACCCTTGGCCAGGAAGTCAAAATTGTCATATCTTACCACCCCAGATCTTACAACATCTGCGCCATCAAGGAATATATCACTTAAATCAGATTGTAAATGCACAAGCCTCCACCATTTGGCACCAAGGGTGGAGATACGCAAACATCCTAGAAATCCTGGAATATTTGGTTGAATCCTGGAATACCTACCTCAAGACACTCAGAAGTACTCATATACGCATTTCAGAGAACCCAAATGAGCTGATATGGATCACTACAGCACATGGACAATACACTCTAAAGTTAGGATACCAAAATTTGATCATGCATGCACAACAACGAGTCACACTCTGGTGATTGAAGAGAATTCAGAGGTCAAATTGGCCATAGAAGGAAAAGATCTTTATGTAGTGTGCGTTTGATAAAAATGTCTCAACCTAGGATAGAATGGATAACAGATCACTTGAGGGAACGAGTTGGTGATGCCTATGCAAAAATGAGGTAGAATCTTTAAATCATTATTTTCATATACAAATGGGAATTGGTGATGCCTATTTTCCCCCAACTTTCTAGAATGTTTTTACAAATTTTTCCCTACTTCAAGTAGGAAGACTGGACTAAAAATATATAATCAATTGTCTTTATTTTTGAAGTCTTGAAAATGTATGGAAACATACACTCTACGGATGTAATTTTATTTACGTAATAAAATTATGCTTTTTCCCTTTGCCCAAAAAAAATTATGAAAAAAAAAGTATACTTTTATTTACTTGAAAATGAATAGAAACCAGGGTTGAAATTTGACGAGAAAATGCCCGTCTTTGATCGTTTTTCTCGTAAAAAATGAATGGAAACCAAGGTTGGAATTTGACGAGAAAATGCTTGTCTTTGATTGTTTTTCTAGTCAAATCCAGGAAAAACTATTTAAAAAACATTTTTCCATATGGATAGGGTTTCTGTAAACCGTAATTTTGGTGTTCCATATTTTTCTCAAAACGTCATTAATAGGTATTATTTAGAGCTAGTAAGGACTAAGGACTAGGATCCCGCTGCCTAGGGTATAGGAGGAAAAAAATGGGCTGAAGTGGATAGTGGGCCATTGGAAGTGGGTCACGTGGATGTAGTATGCATTTAGTTAGTACTTGGTGGTTGCCACAATGATCCAAGTAAATGGTTCAGAGTACAAGTAAATATTTATGAAATTAATGCATTTTTTATGAAATTAAAGTGTTTCAATGAAGGAAAATCTATGTGGAATTAAAGGTTTTATTCAATGCACTGTTAGATGGAAGGACTTATTTATTATTTATCCCAAATTTAGGTCTAATAAGGTCATCGTAGTCACGTGGAGAGGCTTATTAAATAAAAAAAAATTTTCAAGAACACAACAAAGGCTGGAAAAGCTCTTAAATTTAGTGCATGTTTAGTTACCATGGAAATCATGTACAAGTCAAAGGACCTGAATGTTTCATTTGTGCCTACATTTTGGCTACTACTATTATTGTAAGATTTCTAGTCATTATTGAACATAATTATTTCAGAAGTTATGGTTCATAATTTTTTTGTATTTTCTTTTTACAGGAATTTTCATGTGTAGACATTTCCTAATGGTCGATTTGAGTTTCACGTGCTCCCCTGGCATAACAATCACATCTCCATCCTTTATTTTTTCAATTAAAATATTCATTGCAATTGTTACAAAATAGGGACTAACTCTCATAGGGATTTCCTTGATATTTGATATGGTGATAGTTGTGTTGTGTGTGTATTTGCAATGAAACTTGTGTGCAATTGTCAAGAAACAATAGATGTCATGGATTTGTTAGAGAGAATTTTGATGCATATTCTGCAACCCATAGAATAAATGTAAGTGAGATACTCATGTTTAAGAAATAAATGTGAGTGAGATATGCATTTTTACAAAGACAAATGCCTATTACATTCTATGGTTGCAAAATATATAGGCTGAAAGGATTGGTTTTAATTTTAGGGATTTTTCGAGAAAGAAAAAAAATGCCATATTTTGAAAGGAACATATTTGTGGCGTATACATTTGCGGGACATTCTTGTGTTCATAACATATGATCCAGTTTTATGTAGCTAGTGTATTTGAAGTTTTACATTCTTGTGTTCATAACACATGTTCCAATTTTAATTGAATAGTGTATTTGAACCTTTTTTCAAATGATAAATATATGTGTGTGTGTTACTAATTTATGTCTAGAATTTAATTCTTTTTATTCTGAATGGGGTTTTGAATATTTATCTTCTAGTTTAGTCTTTTTATTACAAGATTTTGATTGTGTTTTTTTTTATTATGAATTATGGGAATGAGTAATTTATGGAGATTATCTATGCGTGCAAAAATTCTCACAATAGACTAAATTTTTAGTGAGAATTTGAATCCAGGTGAAATTTATTCTTCTTCAACCGAGTTGTTGACACGTTGACCAATTTCAAGGAAAATGGAAAGTACCCTCAAACTAAATTTTACATAGACCATATCTATGACATTAACTTTTAAATTATTTCATTCAATATATTATAGGACTATTTGATATTAATCTATGGATGATCCTTCTCATTCGGTCATCTACACCAAGGACGATGCAATGTGTTAAGATTTTGTGCCCTATTTCAATAAGGTGGTAGAAATGGTTGGGAATCTACTTCATCAAGTTGTAATAGTAGAATTGGAATACTTCGAGGTTCTCTCCTATGACCAAGTTGTTGATTAAGAATACACATTTAGAATAAAATTGAACCAAATGATTGTTAATTTGAAAGAGAAGTTGACATTTCATCACATGGAATTTGATTTAAGATATAGTAAGCCCCTATTGATTATGAAGACCTACTAATACCCAAAAAATTACAACAAGTTGATTATGATGACCTGCTAATCCCAAAAAACTTACACCGAGTTGATTATGATGACCCACTGATACCAATAAAATTTTACCCAAAAACAAATGAGCCATGGAGATTTTTATGTTAAAGTATATAAGTTTGTGTCATCCCATTTTTATAAAAAAAAATTTAAAAAAAATAATTATTTGTATTAGAAAAAAAAAATTATTTTATAATGAATAATACTACACAACTCCACTTCCTTTAGGATTAGCTCAAGTGTAGGCTTTCACTTGTAATAATAGTTAAGGAATCCAAATTGTATATGATTAACATGCCGAAAATTTTCCACATTTTGAAGTTCATAATGAATCATATTACAAAACTCCACTTTCCTTTAGGAGTTGCTCCAGTGTAGGCTTTCGCTTGTAATAATAGTCAAGGAATCCAAAGAGTACATGATTGGCATTCCAAAAGGGTTCCACAATTTGCTGGTTTATAATAATAGTAAGGGTTCCACATTTTTTTTATTCATAATGTTTGTATGAATTACTTTTGAGTTGTTTGTGTGATTGTTGACTTTAAAATCTCTATTATTATTGTTATTGAAAGGTAATTTTTTTAACAAATATTCATTATTGAAGGGAAAATTTTTAAACAAAACTTTATGTCAAGGGGAAGATAAAAGTTTAGAACGTAAAAAAAATTAGTGTGAAGTGCAGAGATGAAATGAAATTCCAAAATTGATGAAAACATACATTCTGCAGTTGTAGTTCCTAATAAAATTATGTTTTTTTTCAAAAGTATTAGACATAATTATAAGATATATATATATATAAACAAAGAAGACAAATGATATATCACCATGGTAAAATGAAATTATTTTAAACAAATACCTAGAACAATCATTGTCAACATTTTGTGCTCCCTCTTTATTGACATCCACGAAGGAATGCTATTGTTGATAACAAAAATGGGCCATGCTAAGTAAATAGATCCCAGCTCTCCAAATGGATTGACAGTGTTTGATGCCAATGAAAGCCTGAGATTACAATATTATTATTTAAACTTTGGGCATCTTTCCTTTATCTTCGAAAATACAGATCCATTTGCAGGAATTTGAAGAACAACATCTTTGCTTATGTTCTCTGCATGGTAATCCATGAACTTTGCTAAGTTTCTGCACCGAAACAATTGTTGCAAACATGAAATAATGGGAACATAACGAAGAACCTTGCAAGGAACCATTTTTGTTACTTGATCAATTCGATATCTAATCTTTTGACATTTCAGGCATTCTTCCTTCGATGCATTTTTTTACAATACAGAATATGATCATGACATGCATGAATATATTGATAATCCATTCCAATATCTTTCATTATGGCATGTAGATCTCGGTATGTGCAAGGTAAAACATTCCGCGGTGGTAACAGAAATTCACCTAACAATATACAACATAAAAAACATTACTAGTTAACATAAAGAATATCAAACGTACATATTGCATCCAAATTTTATAGATGAACTACCCAAAAAAATAGAGGAAATAAGACTGCATTTATCATCATTTGCTAAATGTGACAAAACACATTACATACCTTAGGATTCGTGTGACATGAGCGTTTGGCAGACCATTCATAACCTTTAAGTTCACCAACAACATCATAGCAGAGAAAAGACTTGTTTCAGAGACTTCATAAATAGGTTAGGTTTCCTTCTCAAGTACAAGTATATCAAAAACACCATCAATGTTGTCATCATCATCCATTCCAGCATTAAATGTCTCTTGGATCAATCTATTTGTGCCATCTTCTTCCATAGGACCATTATTAACTTGATCTTCAATATTCGCTCCATGTTACATAAAATCATGTACATCCACTTCTTCCTCCATGGGAAGTGCCCTTGGGGCCGTTCCTTATAATTACACGCAATCAAGAAAATTAGTGTGTATAACAAATATTAAAACAAGACAAAAAGTTTACAAATTCAATTAATATAAAAACATATAATGAATAACTTAATAGCATGGGACATTATTCATGTTGGTATTACTGAATATTGTTGACATTGGTGTCAACATGAAGATAATGGTTGATGTCAACATGAATACATCGCACACGGTTTTATAATTTATTGGAATTTGTTGGCATTGAGACAAGATCGTCAAGAGCACGGGAAAGAAGAGTTTTTGTACCAAGAAGACAATGATGACATTAATGGTGGGGACATATTGATTGCACGTGAAATTTATTATGTTTGGTTCACAAAGATGGAAGTATAAAAATATCAATTTGTAGACCCAAGGCTAACGAAGAAATCTTTAGTTAAGGAAAACTTGAGTACATGGGTGTGTGTTATGATCTAAGGAATACATGTGTCAAGTTCTATCCCAATCCAATCAAATCTGAGCATTTTGGTGACCTGAGTGTACATTTCTTGTAGTTCAATGTCTAAAGGTGGAATTTGACCATTTGAGGAAATCGATGTGAATTTTCTTGACCACAGTGGTGTGGAAATATTATAAACCCACTTCATCCTTAGGGTAAAAATATTTAATCATTTTTTATTAATTTCCTACTTACTGGCCTAGATAGTTGACATCCAATTGCACCACATGGTCAACACTTTCCATATATACCCTAGGAGTTCCTTTATCCTAGTTATCGTTAGATCCTGGCCACTTTATTGACTTCCAGAATTAGTAACTGCGCCTTCCCACATATTCTGTCTATATTCTGCTTTATTCCAACTTTTAAGTGGATAAGGTAAAGTTAGTCAACTAGGAAACTGCTATCTTTTGTTACCAACCCATCCTCCATTATTTTCTCTCCATATTCCAGGATTAGCATGTTTTTCCATCATTCATGACAACTCACTCGTGATTTAGCTAATTTGTGAGGTCCTTTAGCCACCTATGGGGGTTTATCATATTTGGTAAGTTTTCTTTATGAGCTAGCATGAGTTGTCTCCTAAGAAACTTGAATTTACCTATGAAAGATGTATTATTTATGTACACTAAGTTGATCAATAATACATGGAAAGGATATTGGATCATTCTTCATTTCTTCACTTCTCTTGTATCTAGTCTTACTATTCATCTCTCTATTTTCCTTATGCATGCTTGTGATAATTTTATTTGTAGCAAGATCTACCTCTTGTGCTTCTTCTTTGCATCAAGGCTCTATTTCTACATGGTATCAGAGCTACAACTTCTACATGGTATCAGAGCGCAAGGTTTTTCAAGTTCTACAGAGTTGAGGATATATTTGTTCTCTCTATTAGAGTGCATCTTGTCTCCTATTCCTCTCTGAAGAAGAGATTGTTATTAATCTTACAAGATTTTTTCCTAGTTTTATTTGTGCAGGTTGCAGAGAGTATCTTCTTGAGCTCATCAACATCTTAGTATGGATTCTTATTTAGTTATGATACGAACTCCCTTCAATTATCATGAATGGAAATCCAAAATTGACATTCTATTGTGCAGTAAGGGACTCTATAGAGTTTCTGTGGCTTTAGAAAATGAACCAAATCCTGTCATCGAGAAGGCTAGGAGGAATAATAAGTTGATTGAAGCCCATGGATTTCTTTGCCTCTCTTTTTCCCCTTATCTACTCTTTCATATATATGGTTTGACCACTCCAAACTAAGTATGGACCAAACTTTAGTCTGTCTTTGGAGTTAAAGATGAGATAAGAGTGCATTAGTTGGATAATGAGTTGTTATCATTGATTCCAAGAAGTTTCGATTCTATTGGGGGTTTCTTCACCAAATTCATTTCACTTGTTCTATTTTTCAAGCAATGTGGGATTGATAAGAAGTAAGATCAATTGATTCTATCCAATCTATCAAAATTGGGTCATGAATACTCAGTTTTTGTGTCTACTTTTCATGCTACTAGGATTGTTATTTCTAATTGGAAAATGCCTTCTTTGAGTACATTCTTTGATTCACTAACAAAGGAGAAAGATAAATTGATCCAGATGGGTTCTCTTATATCTTCCAACAACAAGGATTCTGCTCTCATAGTTCAAGGAAGTAAGAATGAAATATCAAAAGAGAAGCAAATTGTGAAAGAGAAGAAGCTAAAGTCAGATAATGAAGATGAAAGTTCGAATCCTACTGATGAAGGTTCAACGAAGAAAGTTAAGAAGAAAGGAAGTACATCCAAGTGTTCTTGCTGAAGCAAGGGATTTCATCTTGAGAATAAATGTTTCAAGAAGAATATGGACATCATGTTTCAGCTTCTTAAGAATTACAACATCGAAGTTCCAGATGGGCTAGAGAAGCTTGTTGATTCCTTAGAACATTGTCATAGTGCGCAGTTTCAAGGTGATATAAACTATGCCTTGAGTTCCAGAGTTAAATCCTTTCCTCACATATATGATATATATTTAATTTATGATATATTAGAGTCATAAATCTCAGTTTATTTCTTTGATAATCCACCTATCAGTCTCCTAGATTCATCTTCCAATGATTGTGATTTTTCACTACATATTGACTTGTCTTTAAGCAGCTCTTCCTTGCTTCATTTAAATGATAATAATTTTGATTTAGAAGCATGTTTGCAGGATGATATGCATGTGATGACACCATTCATACCACCATCCATACCATCTACCATACCTATGAATACTCCTAAAACTATGCAAACCCCAAGTTCACTAGTTGATTCCTCATTGGTTTCTTTTGCAGTGTTATTTATATCAAATGGTTTCAAGTCCTGCATATTTTTCATTGGTTTGTTATAAATGACCTTAGTCATCATTGGAATTATATTAAACATATTTTTATCTATTCTAAGAACTTATGGTTCATATCTCAAGTCCATCCATCATTCATATTTTTACACTCATCAGTTTTCCCCAGTTGCTCATACTTTTCCTAGTCAAGCCCCATATCCTCATGGAGACTCTGAAAATTTGGTCTTTGTTGTTCCATATGATAATATTCCTGATATATCAGAGTATTTTAAACCTCATATCAAATCTGGGAAGGTGTTATATCATATTGGAATAATGATATGTGATTCACATCACAATTTTGCAGCTATACAAGGAATTGATTATGTTACTGACTGTCTTAATTTTGTACTCTTTACGAAGGAGTATGCACATATCTCTTTTCCTTTCAGATTTTTTTTGCATATAAGAGTTTTTTAGCAGCAAGAAGCATTCAGATAATGCTCCTACTTCATTAGATGATGAGATACACAGAGTCTCTCCTCTTCCTTCTTGCAAATTATACACTCTAGCGCATGATCATGGAGTTCATGATTTATTCATCAAAGTCTTTCACCAGAAGAAGTTCATTCAGATCATTAAAGTGAATTTAAAGACATAATTGAAGACATATTTCAAATTTTGTGCCTTTCCCTTTCTTGAGGGAGGATTTTCCCCATGTGGTTTTGCCTCTTTCCTCAGCTTTTCTGGGCATGAATAATTGTAAAGGGTGACCATAGCGTTGTTGTTGGGCCCTAATATGCACCTATATGCATCTGATTATTTCTGAAATATCATCATAAATTCAGATTTAAAGGGAGGTGTGGGAATATTATAAACCCACTTCATACTTAGGATAAAAATATTTAATCATTTTTTTATTAATTACCTACCTACTAGCCTAGATAGTTGGCATCCACTTGCATCGCATGGTCAACACTTTCCATATTTACCCTAGGAACGCCTTTATCTTGATTCTGGTTAGATCCTAATCACTTTATTGAATGCCAGAATTAGTAACTGCGCCTTCCTGCAGATTCTGTCTTTATTCTACTTTATTCCAACTTTTCAGTGGATAAAGTAAAACTAGTCAACTAGGAAACTGCTATCTTTTGTTTCCCACCGATCCTCCATTGGTTTCTTTCCATATTCCTGGATTAGCATGTTTTTCCATTATTCATGACAACCCACTCATGCTTTAGCTAATTCATGAGGTCCTTGACTGATTAGGAAAATGTTTTAGCCACCTATGGGGGTTTATTATATTTGGTAAGTCTGATTTATGAGCTAGCACGAGTTGTCTCCTATGAAACTCGATTTTACCTATGAAGGATGTATTATTTATGTACACTAAGTTTATCAATAATACATGGAAAATATATTGGATCATTCTTCACTTCTCTTGTATCCAGTCTTATTATTCATCTCTATATTTTCCTTATGCATGCTTGTGAGAATTATCGTTGTAGCAAGATCTACCTCTTGTGCTTCTTCTTTGAATCAAGGCTCTATTTCTACATCGAATCAGATTTGTCATTTGTACAAGCGGGAATTTGGAATTGGAATAACATTACATGAGTAAAAACAAGTCTAATGAGAATTATTAGAGTTCTCGGTGGGGCATAATTACGAGACAAATTCATACTAGCCCTACAAACACAGAATTAGACCATTCTGTGACTTTTGATACCATTTTTTTGCAAATGGTGTGCATTATGAGTTAAGGAAAGGTTGACATATAATGAAATAATTTCTATTAATCTTGTTGGGACCATTGGCATGAATCTATTTGTATCGGGCGTGCATTTTTGTGAAGATGGTGAAGAAACAGATCACTTTTGCAATCATCATTCTAAGGATGAACAATTGACCTTATGAAGCATACTGAAGGGGACTAAATGGATAATGAAGTAGGCATTGTCTTGAACTAAATGTATCAAAATAAAGACCTCATATAACCATAAAAAGATACCTATTCCAAAGAATGGCAATATTATATTAGGTCGATCCTAAAACAGACCTAATGAAGAGTTATGAGCAAAAGACAATTAGGTCAGCTCTAAATGAGTAACAAGGAATATACACAAGAGACACAAACGTTCATTTTGAAGTGTCCTTGTTCTTGAACGTTTGAGTGTCTTGGGTGCGAGGTTGCATGACTAAGAAGTCTACAAGGACCGAAATGTGATAAAGAAGACTTGGAATGAACAACAATGATCAAGTTTGATATGTAGATTAATCTGAAGACAACAAGTACACTTTGGTACTTGTAGAAGAGATTTTACATCCCTCTAATATTTCACCTGAAATGATGGAGGATATGCGACGCAATCAATGTTCATCTATTATGCGACGTAGTCAATGTTCATCTACTATACAACATATAGTCAATTATTCGATGGAACGAAATGGGAGTGGGGTATTCAACGAATGTCGCATTGTTTAAAAAATTAAAATTTAAAATTTAAAAGAAAAGGTAAGTTCGGACGATTTTTCCGATTTAAGCTCCATTGTCGAAATCCTTCGTTGAATTTTCTGCCCAAATGTAGTAGTGGGCCTAGCCCTAGTCTCACCCAAGGAGTTCTTAAAAAATAAGGTACTTGATTATGTTGATTTAAATGTTCCTTCTATAACAATTGGTCAAGCTTAGGTAAATCTAGTAATAGTCAACATGGTGGAAGTAGTCGAAACTTGTTGGGAATTAAATAGGATATTAGTAGACATAGTCAAAACTTAATTATGCAGGTACTATATGACTTTATTTTTGTAGGATTTTGTTCTAGTACTACGGTGGGAGCACAAGATGGGATACCTTTGAGGTTTCATGAGTTCTATGAAAAGGGTGAAGAAGATTCCTCTCGACATTGTTTTCTCTATGAATCCATATTGAGATATAATAGTACTGTTGATGACCATAGACTAGTAGAATTTTAGACTACCTTATATGGTCTGGCATTACAACACCATTACAGTGGTATATAAAATTCATAGATTGTCCACAACTAAAGTTAAACGAAAAATGTGACAAAATTCCAACAATCTAAATCTAAACAACATAGTGTTGTAGAGATAAATAAAATTATCCACTTCATGAGAACTATAACCTCAAAATGAGAACTCTAGTGCTAAAACCTCATATTTTTTGGGTCAAAAACACCAAAATTAATTCCCAAATAAAAAGGTGGTTCTCAAGAGTCACATGCTTATTTATTTATTTATGCTTACAAAGTTAAACATTGCAACTTATTTAAATCACGGCCTTAATAATTCGTACTATTGCAACCAAAACCTTAAAATCAACCCCAAAATTGAAAAGTGGTGCTCCTAGTATTACCTCTCTTTTTTTGGGTTAAAATTGCAACCTTTTGAAAATGTGGCCTTAAGAATTAGAACCATTACAACCAAAACCTTAAAGTCAACCCCCAAACTAAAAAGTGGTGCTTCCATAATCGCCCTCATTTTTTCTTCTTTATGGGGTTAAAATTACAACATTTTGAAATTATGGTCTTAGGGGTGCTCCAAGAATAGTCCCCCTTTTTTCATGAGGTCAAAGTTACAAATGTTTGAAATAATGGCATTATCAGCTAGTACCGTTGCAAGAAAACCTTAGAATCAACACCTAGATTGAAAAACGATGCTCTAAGAATTATTCTCATTTTTTTTGAGGTTCAAATTACGATTATTTTAAACTATAGCCTTACCAACTGGTTTCTTTGCAACCAAATTCTTAAAATCAACCCCAAAATCAAAAAGCAGTGTTTCGAAAATCACCTAGTTTTTCCTCAATTTTTTTTTGTTTGAAACTGCGGCCTCAACACCAATACCATTGCAACAAAAACCTTAAATTCAACCCTCAAATCAAAACATGGTACTTCTTGATTCAACCCATTTTTCAAGGTTAAAATCATAGTTTGTTTGAAATTGTGGTCTTAAAAATTGGTACCATTCCACAAAAACCTTAAAATCAACCATTGCATCGAAAATTGGTGCTTCTAGGATCACCCCTTTTTGGGGTGTTTAAATTACATTTGTTTGAAACAATGCCCTTAAAAACTAGCATTGTTGCAAACAAAATCATTGAAAATTTGAAAAAAAAACTAAAAAATAAGAAATATAAAGAAAACAATAGAGAGAAAAACCTAAAACTAGGGGAAACTTAGTGCTTTATAGTTAAATTAAAAAAACAAAAAAAAATACATTTTTAGTTGAAAAAACGAAGAAAACATTTTAAATTGAAAAATACATAATTTAAAAATATCTCCCCCCACTCTTTCATTATCCTTTGTTAAAAAAAACTAATTAATAAAACAAATAGAAAAAATTAAAACAAACTAAAAAAACACAAAAATCAAGATCAAAACCAAAACAAGGAATTTAAAAATAAACAAAAATAAATAAAAAAGGCCTAAGAAATAAATAACATTTGAAAAAAAATAACAAATAAAAAATAAATTGTTTTTGGAAGGGGGTGGTGACTCACAAAACCACCCCTCTCCCACCAAATTCTGCGCCTTGTCTCCATTATGTTCTCTTACCTCCCTCCTTCACCCTTCGCTCTCCCCCACACAAGGTGAGGATAGCGACAAGTTTATAGCACATGGGGGAAAGTCTAGGGGTGGAGATAAATAAATATTTGAACCTGAGAGAGGGAGGATAACAAATTTTCTCTTAGGCACTTAAGCCACAGCCAAGTGATAGCTTTGTTTTAATTTTAATTTGTTTTATTAATTGGTTTAAAATTTGTTTTTTTGCCATACCTTAAAAAGATGGAGGGTGAGGGAACAGTGGGGATGGCCCTTTTCTTTTTGCATTTTATTTAAAAATGAATATATTATTATGATTATTAATTTTTTTTCAGTAGGAAGTACGCTTTCTATTACTTAATTAAAGAAAAACATGTACATAATCGATTCTTGCTCCAAAAACGCGGAGTCAGGTAGTGAACGTGGGTCCAAAAAAGAGTAATGTGTAGAAGGGTCCAAACTGAATATCTAAACAAAGTGTTAGCTTCCCAACCATTATACATTGGAAGCCTCACATACCTAGAAAGGGAAATAGGAGAATAGGTCCTGAAATAAATCATAAACAAAGCAAAAGAGGGCAGAACAAGTATCATTGAGAGAGGCTGCTAGATTTTCATGGTGGATTCAACTTCGTCCTCGTTGACTTTGTTTGTTCTAGCCTTGTTGGTGTTCTTGATGGCGAGCTGGAAAGGCGGTTCCGAGAGTTGCATGATGTCAGTAATATGGACCAGGATTTTTGTTTTTGGGGTTTTTCATTTCTATTTTTGTTCCTCTTATTCTAATTTTCCATTTTTTTAATGATTTTGTTTGCATAGATATAGGTTGTTAAGGGCATAGTTTCAAACAAGTTGTAATTGGAACATTGATTAAAAGGGGGTGGCAATGGGAGCACTGATATTTAATTTGGGTTGATTTTAAGGTTTTGGTTACAACGATACTTGTTGTTAAGGCCACAATTTGAAAAAAGTTGTCATTTTAATTTGAGAAAAAAAGGGATGAATCTAGGAGAATCACGTTTTGATATGGGGGTTGTTTTTAAGATTTTGGTTGCAATGATTCTTTTTAAGATTTTGTTTGTAATGGCATTGGTTGTTAAACTCAGTTTCAAAAAATATATAATTTTAACCCTTGAAAAAATGAGGGTGACTATAGGAGCACCACTTTTCTACTTGTGGGTCGATTTTAAGGTTTATTTTGCAATAGTACATTCTACAATTTCAAAAAAGTTGCAATTTAACCTCCCCCACCCGCCCCCCCCCAAAAAAAGGGGGCAGGGTGGTGATATGGAGAACCACTTTTTGATTTGGTGGTAAAAATAGTCGTTAAATGCAACCTCTAAAATTGAGAAATCTAAAGGTTTCTCGTCAAGTTGGTAATTATGTTAAATGAGGTTTCACAGCTGGTGGGGGAAATAATGTGGGAGTATGCCCAATGCTTTAGGGATCTAAGGTGTAGGTTGACCCTTTAGAATCAATGATACACATGACAAATAATGGTTTATTGGTGGATTACTACCACTGACCAGAATCCCTTTACTGCAATAGAAGATTGGAACCCCTAGAGGAGCATTAAAACAAGCCATCTGGATTGAATCAATGATGTGTATCCTGACAATACCAAAGTTATAACAACTAGAGTAGGTCCTGACTTATCTCAAGTTCAATCCTAGATTACAAATCTCATTGAACATATTCAATTGTTAACCAAATCTAAGATTAGGAGGGAACAAATTTGGTGTACCATAATTGCAAAATAGAAGGTGATCATGCTCATGAATTCCCTCTAAATTGAGGGGATGTTGTGCAGAACCCTTGTAGTGGAACTTTGCTTAGAGTTCTCCTGGTGGAGTTACACATGTATCTACAAAAACTCCCTTCAACATGCAATGCAATTCCAAAATACAAACCTATATTTAAATGCATACTCAAGAGTGTTAGGAGGTGATGTCAATATGTAGATCTCTTACATTTTTCTATAGAGTAGTACACTACTTTCCCCTTTCGTGATTCGTATGGACCATGGAGGTTAGCTAGGTCCTCTCTCCTAGGGGTGCGGGTGGTAGAGCCCTTGAGGCAATTTTTTTAACCATCAAGTGTATTTGTGTTCCTTCTCGAACCCTCTTATATATTATATAAAAGGGAAGTGACCCCTGGCATTATATCACAAAAAATGAAACATTTTAAGTTTTATGTCGGGTAATAATAAAATATTGAAGTTTCCATTACCCCATGGTTTAACCTACACAGAGTAGGGTTTCGATATTTTTCTAATATTTGGTACAAGAGCCTAGAAAACTCACAAGAATAAGATTTTATGTAAGTGGAGCTGCAACAATGGCAAGAGGTTTAACCAAGTTTGAGATGTTTGATGGCAAGAATTTCTCCCTATGGAAGATGAAGGTGGAGGATTTGCTAATTCAAAATGACCAAGACCTAGCCTTGAAAAGGGTTGCAAAAAAACCAAGTAACATGAAAAATGAGGAGAGGATAAAGATGGATAGAAAGACAATTTCTACAAATTTTCTTTTCCTAGAAGACTACATCTTGTTTAACACTGCTGAAGAAATGAGCATTAGGGCATTTGGCTACTTTTACCTAGTATTAGGTCTCTAACCTGTTGCCCCAGTTGGTAAATCTTGAATAGCCAAATTGAGTAGGGACGCTGACTACGATATCTAATCTCCCTAGGGTTGAAAATATTAAGGTCATAACCCCTTCTCTTCACTCTTTTTTATCATAATTATCTTGTACATTTATTACAAAATTCCAAGAAAATATAATATCGAAAAAACCTTAAAAATTAGAAATTTTAATATCTCAAAAAATACCCGCAATTTGGAAATTTTGTATGAGTGAATAAATGTGCCCTAATTTACTTAATTGTAGATCTTTAAGGGAATTTTGATATTGTGATTGAATTGTGTGATATATCATTATTTTTGTCATCCAAGATTTGTATTGCGAATCTGTTACTGCATGTACAACATGCATATTAAGAACTTTTGTTAAGTTTGAAGGCCTGACAAGTGGTTTCTAGGCCTATATTAATCCTCAAGGGGTTGGAGGTTCATTGGAAAACATGTTAAGAAAAACCACACTCTATTTGAGAGTTGTTATAAAGCTTATGTCATATCTGATATCTTATTTTCATGACAATTTTGAGGTTTCTCGTTCACCTTGTTGCTTTGCTCATCCCCCTTACCCTATTATACAAGGTACACTTCATATGGTAAGGATGACATCGTTATGACTGTTTTTTTGTCAAATTTTATGAGATATATTCACTATTAAACCCCTATAATATCAGTAGTAATTTGATGTTATATTTCTTGTGACGTGTCATAAATATCCTTAACTCCTCCCTCTCTTTTAGTGATTATTATGCTTCATTATTTTGACTTTGTTTTGCCTCAGCATGTTTGAAGCATTCCTTCTAAATGAACAAGAGCGAGGGGTTTCTTTTTCTTTTGTAAAGGCCATTTTTTGGGCTATATTATGTAGAGTGTTGGTTTTGGGGATAAATACCCCTAATTAGGTCAAGGAAGGTCCTCTTAGTTTCTACCTCGACAAGGTTTTGGCCTTGTGTCTCTGTTGACTAACCTTTGGGTGGGTGTCTAATGCCCTTGAAGCAAATCATTGGGACACATGGCCACACTCGTATTTTTCTTTTTGAGGTGATTGTGTGTGTAAGAGTTGTCATACCTAGTTTGGCACACCTCATTTTTCCCACTTGGACCTATTGTTTTGATGCAAAACCCTTCATCTTGGTCTCTATACCCATGATCTCATTCTTTAAAGGATAATCATACATCGTTAAAAACAAGGGCATTGAGGGACAAGCATCTGTAGGGGTTAGTTGGGGTATGACTCCCTCCTTTTGGCTCACCTTGCACTTAGTGGAGCCTGATTGCACATTTTTATTCTTATTTTATGGCATTGTATGGTTTAGTCCCCAGTCTGTGGGTGCACTAACCTTAAATTGTATAATTTGTCATTAACTTTGTAGGCTCAAATTTGTAAGAGGTTGAGGGTTGTATTATTTTATTTTCCTACTAGTTTATTGGAGCACTTGAAGCTATGCACACCTCTCTCTTGGATGTCCTTTTTGCTTGAAGGATGAATTGATGTTGTTCTAGGGTTTGATTTTGCACATGCTAAGTTGATGTTGGACTAGTTCTAATAACTCATGCTCAAAGGTAACCCAAGACGCATAATCTTGCTCACTCTTGGTTAATGTTAGTATGTTTATCTCCTAACCCTAGTTTAACATTGCACTTGAATTGCTTTGGATCGAGTTAGGGTTTGTTGATAGCATTTTATCAACTTGCTTGAGTATACCTTCCTACCAAGGAGCTCTCCATTGTTTTGTTGGGCCTTCGACTTGTCTATTTTTACTAATTAGGGTTTCTCTACCTAACCCTTAAGGTTGCTAACTTAACCCTAGTTGCAAGTGTTGAATACCATCTCAAAAGGAGGGGCGTCAGGCTCGAGCTCTCATAACCCCAAGGTTTGAGACAAGAATCTAATACCCCATCTATCAATCCTCTTTTTATCAAATTTTACATGTTTTATTTGAAGTATAAAAATATTTTACTATTAAAAAAACCCCAAAAATCTAAATAAATTCAAAATAAACAAAAATAGTCATGATTTGGTATTTCTGGTCCGTCCTAAAATTCTGCCATAGGGTTTTAACCACAAATTCTAGAGGCGTCCTCTTCTAAGGAAGTGCATTGGGATACATGAAACCTTCGTAATTTGTTGATCAGAGGGTCTATGGTATTTTTGGCTTATCCAACAACTTTGCCCTAGTTCAATCCTCCTATTTTCCTTGATGTCACACTTTTTGGAGTGGTTGCCTTGGGAAGTGCAACATTGCTTTGGAAGGCATGAAATGTTCTCTTTTCCTTGAAGGAACATTTTTTGGAGTGGTTTCCATGGAAAATGTGGCATTGCCTTAGGAGATGTGAAATTGCCTTGAAAGATGTGATATTATTTGGAATTTGTGATGAAGTGAATAACTCCATTATTGTATGACTATTGTGTCTTGTTTAATATTGGTCGACTCCGATAAGGCACTGATCAAAGCTATTAAGGTGTTGTGGAAGGTATTTGTGGTTTGTTGGTGGTTACGGGTATCTTTTATCGATTAGGGTCTCCCCCTAGGTTTGGAGTTACCCAAAGTGTTGATAGGTTAGATTGTGGTGACAATGTGTCTAACTTTCTCTGTAGCTTACTGTCATAGCATTAGGCCTACATAGCCTTGACTTGCAAAGACGTGCTAGTTTGAGTGGTAACATTTTGGCGTCATTATCTAGGATGCTTGAGAATTGTTGCATAATGGTTGTGGGGCGTTGCTCAGGTCAAATATTTCATCTCCCTAGTATGAATGAAAGATTTTGTAAGAAAGCATTTTGTGAAGTCCGACGACGTTATAACATTTTGGTGCTATTGTCACTCAAAAGATAAGGGATGACATTCCATCGAAGAGGGATTCTCAAGTTGAATCCATTTATCTTTTAGAACATCTAACATCTTTCATGTGACTCAAGTATGTTCTTCTTCTGTACTTTGGTGAGATTTGTTTTGGTTTAACTTGGCAAGACTCACTTGGCGACTCCCCCCCAAAAAATAACGAGGTACTCTACAAGAACAAGTCCAAGATGTAAGTTTTGATTTGTACTTTGATAGGATTATTTGTAAGGGATAACCTTGTAGGTTCTATTTGGAAACTCCATTAAAGAAAACAAATTAAAGAAGTGTAATTCAAAACAACAAACCTCAGTTATTGGTCAAAGCATTCGAGAGATAATGAGATCTTAATCTTAACGAAGAAAATATGGAGGCCATGGTCATTTCCCTTTCCAAGAAGGAGAATGTCAAAGAAATGATTGAAGTTCAATTGTCCCCTCTTGGTTTGTTAAACACATCAAATGTGTTACCAGAGACATTCATGATAGAGTTATGTGATCATGATGATGATCTGTTGGACCATGTCAAAGAGTTTATGGAAAATGCTCCCAATTTGAGTATCAAGTATGAAGACACCTACATGAATTCATTTGTGCAATATTTGCAAGAAGAGGACCTTACTTGGTTTAAAGGCCTAACAAAAGGAACAATATCCTCTCTTGCAAAATTGATAGGGGTATTTTACAACTATTGGTGCTCGAAACAACGTAAGAGATAGATGCCCTACATCGAAGAGGTGAAGATCTTGTTTAGGAAAGGAAGCCAAGAAGACCAAGCCCTTGAAGAAAATATTGAAGAACATGGCAAAGATGGCCAAACCATCCTGATCCTTGCCAATTAGAGGAAATTTGGGGTCTAAAATGGGCCACATAATAAAATAATATTTGTGAATTTTTGAAGAAGAAAGAAAAAAAATTATTTTTTTCTTCTTATTTTCAACATATCTACATATGGTTTTACTCAAATTTCGAACGAGAGCACTTGTTGGATGCGGAATTCAATTCCGCATCCAACGATTACTTACACTACATAATTTTGATGGACCCCACCTCACAAAAAATGAGAAATACAATTTTTAAATGGATACAAGAAGATATGTTGAAAATACAAAGAAACATAATACTTTTTTGATGACAAATATGCCAAGTCAACTATAATGGTGGACTCTTTTCTTGAAATTATATTGGTTGGCTCTTTTTTTATGAGACCCGTTTTGGTTGGCTATTTCTTTTATGAGACCCATTTTGTTTGGCTCTTTTTTTGTGAGGCCCTTTAGACCCCAAATGTCCTCTAATGAAGAGTAAGAAGCAGACCCATTTTCAAATAAATTCATGATGAAGATCAAGCCTTGGAAAGTTTGCTTAAAGATCAAGATACGTCGATAACATTCTAGGCCCCATGTTCAAAGAAGAAGATACTCTTTAAGACAAAGATGATGATGCTCAGAAAAATGAAGATGAAGAAGGCCTCATTGAATAAATTGAAGAACACAAGAAAATGGGGAGTTCTCCTTACCCTCATTTCAAAAATTCTTATGACGTCTTAGGTCTCTTATAAAAAAATGGCAGGATTCTTGAAGACAATGATTATTGGAAATTCCTTGTTCCTTCGATCTACAATTCTTCAAGGCATGGCAGTGCTATATCAAAAAAATTAGAAGAAATCCACAAACCTTTCCTGCCAGTCAAAAAAGAAGAAGAGGTCAGTCTAGATTAGGCCAAGCCGAATTTTCATATAGGTTTCAAGCAATGTAAATAGGTCTTTGTCAAAGAATCACTTCCAGCTAAGAAAGATAACGAATATATGGTTGTTGAAGGTTAGGTGGATGTTTTTCCTTGTCCTTTGATGATGACGATTTGGTAAACCTTCTTTTCTCTTTCGCCTATGCAGATAGATCTTTTGAAGATGAGAGGATTAAGGATATTTCAGTTAAAGAAGATGGTTTCTACGAATATAATGATGTGCATTTATTTTATGATGATGATGTGGGTATGGATTGTTGGAAATTGGTTCAAGAACCAATATATGATTCCTCCAGTAAGGGAAGTTCAGTTCTTGAAGACCTCGATAAACTTACCTTTGAGATCCCTTGTGATCAAGTTCGGCCATGCACATTCACCATTGATGATGATGTAGGGTTGCATATGGAGGATTCTAATGCAAATCTTGGGAAGCTAGGTTTACCCTCTCCTAGGGTGGATCTCGACCAACACTCTTAGTTATGCTTCTCGAAAATTGATACAAGTTTTGGATAACTAGAAAATCCATGGAATGAAATTGTTTGCTCTCGAAGCGATATCAAATCATATACAACCTTCACTACCGGTGTTGCTGATCAGTTTTGGAGGATAAACTTCAATGGGGCCAAGTCTTAGTATGGGTGTATGTATTGTATTAACTTCTCCTTATATTGATAGTCGTTGTTTTTCTTTCCGCCTAGAACTTGAAGGTACTAACAATGTGAAAAAACATGAATCCCTCTTGCATAGCCTCGAGTTTCTTTCTGTGTTTTTTGGAAAATTTTGAAAGGATCCCATTATTTCCAAGGCATCCACTGCAAACCAAGCAAAGAGATGGTAATGTGTCATTATTAGACTATACAATATTTAAATCAACTAATTCAATTACAAGGGGCATTAACATCCCATCTATGTTATTCAATACACTCAAATTCAATCCCATCGTGTTCTTGGGCCAAGATTTTTTTATCTAGTTCTAAAGTCTGAGGAATTTCCAAAAAAACAAGATTTATAAGAATGTGTGCCCCAGCTCCAACACCTAAATTTGATAGACTTGATCGGGTATTAAATATTTCCACACTAGGTTGAAATGTCAACAGCTTATTATTTTAAGCTATGTAAGAGCAACTCCCTCCAAGTGTTAATTTGTTGAGATAAGATTTTAACCCTTATCAAGGCACACAGTCTTCATAGATAAAATCCTCAAAATATGGTTCCCACCCTTTATTGGTGGACACTCAAGTTTTAGCAAAAGCTACTATATTCATTTTATTTGTTTTAAGGTTTTTACCAGTGTTTTGTTTTAAATTGCAAAAAAAACAAAATACAAATAAAAACTTAATTTTCGTAACAAATTAAATAAAACTAAAATCAAAACACAATATTATAACCAACTAGTATGAATAACCAATAAAGTTTAATATATACAATATCAAATAATTAATTAAATTAACTAAAATCAAAACACAATATTGCAACCAAAGAGTATGAATAACCAATAACGTTTAATATATACAACATCAAAATATTAATTAATTCAATGTAAATGTACCAATCCCATCCATATTTCAAAACCAAATTATAAAATAACAACAATATAAGTAATGAAATAATTATTAATATAAACTTGTAAAAACACTCATACACATAATGACGATAAATTTACATCCATAAATGGCGTACTAAAACTTTATTAATTCCAATGTTAAAAATGTTTCAAAGCTCTTTTACATAATTGGCTTAAAACTTTATTAATTCAAATGTTAAAAATGTTTCAAAGCTCTTTTACATAATTGGCTTAAAGAAATGAGAACTTTTTTCATTATTCTTGTTCATTTTTTTTCATTCGAAAAAGACACCCTTATATATTATAAAGCTGTGTCAAAAGGGAAGCATAATTACATCTTTCAAAGAGACTTTGAAACAAGTAAAATGCCTTAACACCCAAAATATTGATGACATAATGGAATCCAATATTACCAAAACTATCAAAATAGTATTGTCAGCCATCCCCAAGAAAAGAGACCAAAAATCAGAAATATAACCAAACCAACAAAATCTGAGTTCAATAATATCACCTAAAGATCTGTCACCACCGAAAGCTAAGAAGTAGCTCAAACACAAACAACACAATCAAAAGAATATAGACCAAGATCAAACTGAGAAATCACCCCAGCCAAAGCATAAGAAACAAAGTACTAGATGCAACTCAAAGAACCCTCCACAATAGTGGCATCCATAGTGATCTCCTTCCAGAATATCAATCCTGGATCCTGAAATAAAGCCATCTTAGATAAATCATCAGCATGGGAATTAAACAACTGATAGATGTGGTGACATACCAGATGAGGAGCCGAATCTAGCAGATGCCTGACTTTTCCAAGCCAGTGAGACAGGACCAACGACTGAAGATTATTCCTCCGCATAGCCCAATCGATGATAACCTTAGAATCACCCAAGATCTGCTGTAAAACAATACCTTGGGCCTTTGCAAAGAATAATAACTCCCAAAGGGCCAAGAGTTCAGCCCGAGTATTCGAGACCTTACCAGCATACATCCTAAAGCTGTAAGAATGATTATCGGCCAATTGAAATACCATACCCGCACCACACTTCCCCTATTGTTCAACACCATCGAAAAACTCAACAATCTCAACCAGAGGCAAGCTAGGGAAACCACGGATACGTGAGCGAGGCTTAGGTCCATGATCAAAACCAAAACCAAGACAGTCCAAGGTCTTAGAAACAATGCAGCCATAATCCAAAGGCGACCCCTGAAACAAGTGGCCATTCCTCAAGCCCCAGAAATGCCAAATACATAACAAAGCACATTCCAGCGGTATATTAACATGTTTCTCAACACTCAACAGGGAACCAGTAAGATCAACATCATCCCACAGCGAGAAGACCTTAAAATGATCACATAGACACAACCAAAGTTGGTGAAAAAATGGACACCAGTAAAATAGATGTTCCGCAGACTGCGACTCCACCAAACAAAAGCAGCAACGACTCGGGCCCTGGAAACCTCTCTACAGAAAAAAAAATCCCACGTCAGTATTTTGTTATACAATGTAAGCCAGATGAAACATTTAATTTTCCTAGCCACCGTCTTCTTCCACAGTATCGAGTGCCACCACAGCGGCTGACATGATAAATGGTATTTTAATAATGCATCATAGGCCAAACTAGCAGTGATAGTACCATTGTGCAAGTTACCAGCCCAAACCAAGATGTCAGGTTCAGAACATATAGTAATATCGGCCTTCCTCAATGTTTCTAAGAATCGGTCCCATTCCACTACAACAGACCTCGTCATACCCAGGGAGTGAGCAGACTTCCAGCCCGAGAAAAGTGAACCATTGAACGCCACAGCTTGATTAAGAACATTGATATTTAAAGACTCAAGACAAGATAGAAGGTTACCAGACAAGATTCTATAATCAATCCCCGCAATGTGATCACAATTAATAGTGATATTCCCCTTGCCAACTTTCCAACACAGCTCGCGGACAATGACAGGCAGAGCAGTGCATAAACCAGACCAAATAACTGAGGAATTCCTAGGTATCGGAGCATGGTTCCATAGTCACAAACTTACAGGCATACGCTGCATATATTTCAACTTGATAATGGAGCACCATAAGTTATTGTCAGTAAAGCCTCGCCGCAAATTTTTAGCACATAGGGCAGTATTGAAGTATCCCAAATTCTTAATACCCCATCCACCCCAAATAGTAGGCAGAGAAAGGGACCGCCAGTCTGCCAAATGAAATTTCCAGGAGCGTTGAGCACCCCTCCACAGAAAACTAAAGAAGGTCCTCCAAAGAGAGCCCAACAAGCCCAATGAAACTTTGAAAAGAGAAAACCAGTAAACAGGGATAGATTGTAACACAACATTAATTAAAGTAAGACGACCCCCCAGCGAAAGCCAGTTGGTGGACCATCTGCTAATCCGATAATGCACTTTACAGGTGAGCCAATCCCAATCAAAGTGAATATAAGCATTAGGTTTAAGGAAAGAACCCTAAATAAGTGAAACCCTCCTCTAATGCACGACTGCTGACCAAGAACAAGTCTTCAATAAGATGGATCACTGCTTCCTCCACCCCATAATGACAGAAACATGATTTAGTTGAACTAAAAGACATGCCTGACACATGACAAAATACATCAGAGATACCTTTAATGAGGAGCCATTCAGTGAATGTCCCTTGACCAAATATGATAATATCATCTACAAATAGCGTATGAGAGATATAGATCGACCCAGAAACCTTAATACCTCTGATCTTCTTAACCTCCTTAGCCTTATTCAGTAACAAACTCAAACCTTCAATGATGAGCAAAAACAGAGATGGAGATAATGGGAAACCCTGCCGCAAATCCCTAGAGCCTTTGAAGAAATCCGATGGAGAACCATTGATCAACACAGCATAGGATGTCGAGTTCACGTAGGACATAATCCAATTTGTAACATTTAGAGGAATGCCGATCTGAAGAAGAATCAAATGTAACATGGATCTATCCACCTTGTCATATGTTTTCTCCATATCCAACTTCAAAACCATCGCAGAGAGATTTTTCTGTTTGATCGAGTGAATAGTTTCTTGAACAATGCCCACTGCATCCAAAATGTGCCTATCAGGAAGAAATCCAAACTGTTCTTTCGAAATATACCTGCCCAGGGTCTCCTTCATTCAACCAACAATAATTTTAGTTACCAACTTATATAATAAGTTACAAAGAGCAATGGGATGGTACTCCGCAAAGGAAGAAGGCCTGTCAACTTTCGGAATGAGATTCAAGTAGGTCGTATTCAGGTTTTCAGGGATAATGCCCAACCTCCTCGAATCCTTAATGGCAAGAACAATCTCCGGTCCCAACAACTCCAGAAAGTGGAGATAGAATTCCGCGGTCCAACCATCCATACTAGGGCTCTTGTCCTGTGCAAAAGCTTTAAGAGAACATTCCACTTCAGAAAGAGTAATAGGAAGTTCCAATCTTCGACCCTCCTCTTCACTGAACATAGTCGAATACAATTTTAAGACCTCCAACTGCTCACTGATGCAGGCCGACTTCGGGTCCTTGTAAAGATCCAAGAAAAAGGAGATAGCCCCACCCTTAATGGAGTCTAGATCAGTAACCAATTTGCCAAATGAATCCACAGTCTCCCATATAGAGTTTGCTAATCTTCTTCCATTAGCAAAGTTATGAAAATATTTCATGTTTTCATCCCCCGCCATCAGCCAAAGAGCCCTACCCTTCGACCGAAGAGTCTCCTCCTTATGTAATAATATGGTCCGCTTCTGCATGTGAAGCTCTTTGAGTGCTTTGCCCTTTCGAGTACAAAAATAATCAGCCGCAATATCATCATCAAGACATAGAATCTTCTCTTCAATAGTACATAGTAAGTCCTCATTTTCTTCTCAGCCATTTCCCAGGCAATGACAACCCAACGAAGCTTAGACAATTTGAAAATTAAAGATTGAAAGGGGGAGAAATGACCAGGCACTTCTGAATCCAAAGAAGCCCACTGAGAGGAGATCATAGAATTGAACTCCACCACATTAAGCCACGAAGAGTTGAATTTGAAGGGGTAACAGACTCTCGATAGACTAAAATCAAGTTGCAAGACCAAAGCTTTGTGGTCAGAGACCCCCGTCGGATAGTGCCAGGATCTGAAACGACCCAATTTCTCACAAAAAAGCTCCGACATAAAGCACCTGTCCAGGCGTTTGGCAATGCCATCTGCACCGCACCGACCATTAGACCAAGTAGGGGACATTTTGCTAGGAACAATGTCCACCAGAAGAGCTTCTCCAAATAAGTTAAGGAAATAGTATGTTAGGGGATCAATAAGTCTGCTAGCACCCCACAGTTCATTCACCGACCATGTAAAATTCAAATCACTAGCCAATATCAAATGAGGGAGAGATAATAGACCGAAAACCTTGATCCTATTCTAGAAAGTGGCCCTATCAGAGTAAGGCCCATAAACATTCAATAAATGCACCTATTCCTGAAAGCCCTTAAGCCTTCCACTTAACAAAATACCTGCACAGGTATGAAAAGCCTGCAAATCAGCCATTTGTGGGTTCCAGCCCACCACAGTACCCCCCAAATGACCACATGCATCCACCGCTGATACTAACCATCCCGACCTAAACTTTAGAAAATACTCACAGGCATCAATACTTGACGACATTGTCTCCTGAACAAAAAATACCATAGGACACACATAATCAAAAATTATCTTAACCGCAATATGTTTTGGCCCCCTGCCCAACCCCCGAATATTGAAGGATACAATATTCATGGGGTAACCTCCAAAAGGGCCGCATTTGCTCTAAGGGCCGGTGAAGATGGACACATGAAAAGTTCAAGGAGTCCCCGCGAGGAGAGGGACACAATCTGAGGATTAACAAAGGAGTTATCCCTAATTGCACCTTCGGTGCCTCTCACATCCTTAGCAAGTTTTTTCTTCTTTCTAACAGTAACAAAACCCCTATTGACCAAAGGAAAAGGAAGAATATCGACAGACGGAGAATCAACCAAGGCATAAACCAGATTTGGACTAAAATTCAGACAGTCGAAAGCAGACCCAAGTGTCACACCATCATCAGCACGAGGGATCTCTGCATGATTAAATGGAGGGCTATCAGTGACAGGAGACGGAGAAATAGTGATGTTTAGCTTATCCGATGACGAGGCATTAAGAGGTGGAAAAGCCAAAACGTAGTGAGACCCAACCTCAGAAGACGGAAACAACAAATCCTCATCCCCCAAAACAAGGACAGGTGCATCAGCCCCACACCGAGGAGTGACCGAATCAGCAGGAGGGTTAGGGACCACCAGAGGAACCCTAGCCCGAGAAGATCGTGGAGGGGCCGAAAGATCAATGCAAGACAAAGAGTCCAAAATAGTCTCGGAATCAATGAACTTTAATAAGAGGGGAACATTCGAAGTAAACTTACCTATATACGCCATAGCCAATGACTTGTCCAAGGGCAAAGTATCATCAGAATCCTTATCAATCCTCCTCAAATGATCCTTCCCACCGAGACTGGGCTGCCGTGAACGAGCATTTAAAGGACAAAAGAGTTTGGAATGGCTAGTCATCCGACACCAATGACATTGGAATGCCACCCTCCAGTAATCGAATCTTTGAATAAATGACCCTTCGTCCCATAGATCTCCAGCGCATCCGGTAACCCCTCCGACACCTCCAAGTCGACCAACATGCCAGGCGTCGAACGATCAAAACCCAAGAGATGTTCTTCCTCCATAAGAATAAATGTTCCAATTGTGTTCCCCACAACCATAAATCCACGCAAGTTCCATCACTGAATGGGAAAGTCCGGAAGTAAAACCCAAAGGTGGCAGCGGACCGGCTTCAAAACCCTTGGATCAAGAGCAACATGCCACCGCCCCAAGACAAGGGAACCTTCCCCCAAAATCCAGTGTTGTGCTTCAATAACCTCCCTATCTTCGACAGTCAAGAACTGGAACAAAACCCATCCATTCACTAGCATGACCACCTTAGGAATGGTTTTAATGACCGGGTTCCACACCTCCCGAATCCATACAAGAATTTCTTGATGGGAAACTTTGAGATTCTTGAACCTACCAATTAGTGCACGTTGTGACAAAGCAGCAACCATATCCAGCGTAACATCACGACCAAGAATGCAAACCAGACGTCCCGGTTTTACCTTCTCAGAAGACATCTTCTCCAACTGGGGTCTGAAAGCAACACGACCACAGAGTGCTTCTGAACCAGCAGCCGGTGTTCCCAGCGCAGAACATCCTGCCACCCCCGACAGACCCCCCTCTTCACATGGGTGCACCACAGAAGCTTCGCCAACCCCATGAATGTTCAATGAAGAGACCCCATACCACTTGGAACAATGTACCCGCACATCAGGGTTAATCCAAAAACCCGGAGTCAACCCCAAATAAGGTGCCATCCCAAGCCACCAAAGCACGAACCGAGAAACTGGGAGGAATCACAAGGGAAAGCGACAGAGAAGAGCATAAAACCCAAGTAAACCAAGAAAACAGAGAAACCTAACCGTAATTCCCACTTTTTAAGATGAGGTTGGTACTAGGTCTGCAAATTTGCCGACTTGACTCCTGAGAAATCACTGGAGAATCTAGAGAAATCGAGAAAAAGACTACTAACCCTATGCCCCCACAAATCAACCCTATAATGCAGGAAGGGAACACCCAGAACCCCTGACAAGGACCCGCAAACAACAGAGAATAATGTCCAAAGTCCCAGGTCGCCGAATAGGACAAAGTCCCAAAAACAGACCCACCTGAGAAATAAAGCAAGACCCGGTGCGGCGGCCACGACTGAAAGACCAGAACAGTCACTGTGATAATGAAATCACGGGAAACATGAAAAGAAAGCGCACAGCCAAAGAACCAAAAAACATAAGCAGAGGTATAGAGATAAAACCGTCATCCTACATAACACGGCAGACAGAACAGCGTTACAAGGTTCGAAAGAGGGAAACAGATCCCAATCCAAGAGGCGCACAGCACCAGAATTTGATCATTCTACTGCCATGACTTTTCAAATCCTCTGACTATTCAAACCTCCAATTATTCGAGCTTCTTGGTTCGTCTGCATAATCTTTTTATTTATTAATATCATTTCCATCACCAAAATAAACAACGAAATGATCATTTTCAAAGAAAACACTAATTTCAGACTAAATATGTTTGAAATTTATTACAATCCCTATCGATCTTAGAAGCAGACCTTTGTTAGATAGCATTGTTCCCAATTGCGCGATTAGGTCAGGTAAACGAATGCCTACAGTTTCGGTTTTGAATGCCAACAACCTGCATTCTTTTGTTATTCCCGGGGCTTTATGATAACGTACATATGTATCTTTGAATACTTCTTCAATGTCTGCAACTCCACTCTTCGCATTGGTTTTCAGGCAATTGACATTGGAGCCCCCATCACTTAATCTTCATGACTTCAAGTCTAAGCACAATGATTGCTGCTGCTGAGAACTTTTGCTCCTTTGGGTATCATGAGAAACAAACCATAATTCATCATACAATAGATTATCCAAGTTACTAGTTGCGTTAGTATCGAAGGAATTCTTCGTAAACAACAATTTTGGTAAAAACCCATTGAATTCTTGAATGGGCTTTGTGTCAACCATCATATCATTTGAAACACAAAGTGGAATCCACCTTAGATCGTCGAAACATAGCTCCACACATTATGAAACCTTGAAAGTGCAGTGACCATGATCTATTCATTATTTGCAAAATCTCCTTTTCTCGATAGGATCTTTTTGAATGCTTTTTATACTATTATAGATTCATCTTAAATCCAGAGGGATCCAATTTTTTGAAGTGTGAAATTTTTTTACACCTCAAGAAATTGGATCCTTCTAGGTGTTTGATAGATCACAGTTTAAGATGGATCTATGCTGGTCTTAATTTTTTTTATTTTATGAGCACACATGATTTTTTTTAAATATTTTTTATTTTTTATAATGTTACCTTACATAATGTTACACAACTTACATAACGTTACAACATCTGCCTCATACTCGCTTGTAAAGCACCTCACTACTTTTGATGCAAAAATCAGAATCATATCCTTAGATTTTGGTAATCGAAAATAAAAAAACACCAAAAAACTGAGAAAAGCATCTCATTCGCTTCATTTTGAACTCCATATTCATCTTTCTTTTGCTGTGATTTTCCATTAGGTGTTGCAAATGCATTTATACCATGTTAAATCTACAATGTGACTTGTTCTTGGAATTTTGTAAAAGGTGCAGTACTACTAGCTCATCCTTGAGTAAAGTCAAGATCAAAAGAGAGTGTCTGTATTGGTGCTTGAACACTGAAAGGGTTTTGGTTCTGCAGCTTGTTTAATAGTTCCAAACGGATAGATGGATCTACTTGAAAATTATCCGTGAAATCAAAACTCCCTGTAGTAACAACTTTGGAGCAGCAGAGGGTGTTGCAGGCGTTGTAGTGTTTTTTTGGTTTTGCAATAAAAAGGTTTTTAGAGGAACATATTGACCTTAAGCTTTACTAGCTGACCGCGTAGTTACATTTGCCACAATGGCTGCTAGGGTTCCTCCATCCTTTCCATCAGTGTGCTGATGAACAGCATCGTTAACATACTCTTTATAGCATGGAGGAGCTCCCATTTTCCTCCTGACTGCTTTCACTCATAATGTGCACATGGTATCCTAGCTTGTTGCAGTGCTTGTATATAATAAAGGGCAACAAATATTTTGTACACAATATATGGTTGATGTGTTATAAGATTTATTGTATTGAGAGAAGCAAAGTGCTTTACAGCCCAGTATGAAGGAGATGTTGTAACTGTTATGTAATGTAATGTTACTAAAAATAAAAGTAAAAATATTAATTAAAAAAATTCATGTCAGCTAACAAGTTATCGAAAATAAAAGTAGTTAAAAAAATTCATGTCGGCTCATAAAATACAAAAATTAATACCAACATAAACCATCTTAAACTTGGATCTATCAAGCACCAAGAGGAATCAAATTTTCCAAGGTGTAATTCTTTTCTTGAACGTGTCAAAAATTTAAGATAAAATACTTACACCTCAAGAAATTTAATCTCTCTGTTTTTTATAAATGCTACTTTAAAATGGATCTATATAGACTTCCAATAAAATGCCAAATTAATCATAAATATATAAAATATAGTCCATTTCTTTAACACAAGTGACTTCCTCTTAAAAGTAGATCTTTAAGTTTGATCCTTGTTGTTACAAGGCTTGTCTAATGGCCACAGTTACCGCATCTACAACATAACTTTGACTTTGGATTTGGTAGGTTCATGTAAAATACAATATTTAAGTAGATATTACAAGTTTATTTCCGATGTCATCTTGAATGGCTTAGAATTTGATCATTAGTCGTGATTTGGAACATTATAGTTTGCAACATTATAGAGATGTCATTTTGTCTGTTGTTAATATAATAATAATTTATTTTTAAGGACATAGTTAATTTAGGCACTAATTTGGTGTATAAGATCTCTTTGTTTGTGGGACAAGGGACTCCCTCTGCACAGCGAATTAACTGCTAAAGTATCCTAACCTCCTCCGGATTTAAACCTATGACCTTCTAGGAAGGAACACATATTCTCAACCATTAAACCCACTCACACTGTAATAATATGTTCACCTATGTAGAAATAAAAGCAATTTTAAGTTTTATATAAATGGTAATTTTGATTTTAAGCTATTTAAATCCCAAATGCAACTCCATGCTAATTCAAATGTAATTCAATCCACATTGTCTTTGTAACTTGAGTGGTCTGCAGTAACTGCTTACAAATTTTTAAAAGGGCAGCGCAATAAATCTAATGATATATTGGCTGTGTCATAATTCATCTAAAAGAAAAAGGCAATATTAGTATGATTATAACTGTGTTCGCCAATCATAAGAAACATGGTTGATATTTCCGACCAAAGATCAAAACAAATGCAGAATCAAATTTGCTAAAATTAAGTTCATCTCTTTGTACAATGACAGTTGGTAAATGTGCTCATGATTACTTTGTGTGACAGGTTAAATTGAAGTAAATTTAAGACTGCCTTATTACCCTTATCAACCAGCAATCTGCCAAACATACCTGTAAAGGTTAAATACAACAAATTTAACAAAAAAACCTAACAATATTTGGCAATTCTTGAAATTTTATTTTGTTTTTATTAAAAAAAATGCAAAATCTAGTTTACTACACCTTATCAAATAGTTGAATTGGCCTTCATTTAGAAAAGAAAGAGGTTGTAACACCACAGCAACTTAAAAGAAAACAATCTACTGATATATTTTAGGTTTTATATGTAGCATTTTAGGGATGTTGCAAATGCATAGTTCTTAAGCCACCCATGCTGAACTCCCAGGCCACAGCTAAAACATGAATGCTTAAGAAGTATGGACTTACATTTGAACCTTCAGCTTTGCCAGTGCAAAAGCAAAACCTAACTAGCAGACAGCAATGTGCCTATACATACTTACAGTTGATCCCTGGGCTTTGCCAGCTCAAAATCGAAACCCAACTAGCAAACATCAATGTGTCTAAAGTAGGGGCTTAAATTTCAACCATCAGCTTTGAAAACCCAACTATGGGGCGGCAGGTGCGGGGCGTGTCTTCTTAGATCCAGAAGGAAATTTGGAATGGGCTTGGCGACTAATAACCAAGCAGAATAGAGATCATCCTATCTTGGAGGTTTTAATACTTGGCGACTCTCTTCTTGTTATCAGGCAAGCAAGGAAAAGAACCTGTAAAGAACCATTAACAGCAGAGTCCACAATAGAATTGTTGAAGACTTCAAGCAAGTTAAGGAGGTCAACCTTCTTCATATCGGAAGACACAATAAATCAATTAATCAATTGCCGACAGGCTCGCCAACAAAGCTGGCTGCCCCAAGGGTATTAAGATGGTAATTTCTATGGAGGTCACTCCATTCAATAATTCAATGGTCACTATAAATGAGGGCATGTTCTGCGCCTAGCATGAGTCTCTCTCACGGATACAAGACAAGAGAACGGTTGAAGACTTCAAGCAAGTTAAGGAGGTCATCCTTCTTCATATCAGAAGACACAATAAATCAATTGCCGATAGGCTCGCCAACAAAGCGGTAACTTTGGACAAAGGGATTTGAAGGTCAACTTTCCGGGATTTCAGATTGGAGAAGGTCAAGAGATCTGCGATCTGGAAGCCCTCTTCAAGGCTGAGTATGGCGCACCCTTCTAATTGGGATTTAGGTGTAGGGAGAATGCAAAGTGATATCAGAGAACTTAGGGTGACAATAGCATCTTGTCTTGCATTTTCCTGTTTGTCTGCAATTCTGTTTCCGGGATTTCAGATTGGAGAAGGTCAAGAGATCTGCGATTCTGGAAGCCCTCTTCAAGGCTGAGTATGGCGCACCCTTCTAATTGGGATTTAGGTGTAGGGAGAATGCAAAGTGATATCAGAGAACTTAAAATTATGATAAGAAGGTTCAATACACAAATGGTGGATATGAAAGAAGTAATGGATTCAAGGTATGATGATTAGAAGAACACTGCTGTGCAGGGGGGATTAAATTGACAAGCTGATCAACGACACAGAAGCACGTTACAAACTCTTGCAGAGTATAACACGGTGCAGGCAGTTCCAAAATAAATCTTCTGTTGGTACCAGGCAAATAGAAGAGGATTCAGCAAAGCAACATGCAATGCCCAATCTGGAACTTCCAAGCTCTCAGGGTCTAGTTACTGAGGAATAGCGAGAGGAAGAGGCACATAGCAGTGATTAATTTCGTTAAAGCTCTGTTTGATGTAGTTTTTCTGTATCTTTTTGTTAGGAGTCAGGACAGTGTTAATAATTAGAGACACATCAACTATTACACAATGAACTACATCATACATAACACCGGGATTTCATGTGGTACAATTCTAGATCAGAAACATCAACTTAGGCAAAGTATTGAAGCTTATTAATGAAAAATGAGAGATTACAAGATGGGTTTCAACCTCACAGACAACTCACACAATTATGTATCCCAACCATGCACTATATACTTAATGAAAGAAGTTACATGAGTAAACCATTGCTGGTTATGTCAGTTATGAGAAACTTTCCATAAACACCGTAATGAAAAACCTCCCATAAACACATTAGTTTAGTTGTCATTTAACAATCTCCATCTTGACAACAAAATTTACAAATACTTTGGCCAAGATTATTTATCACATTTTTTTCAAATCAAGAGAAACTACACACCAATGTAACTTCTCTAACAATACTGATTTTGGCATGGACCTTTTTCAGATCTACCCCACCTTCACTAATGACTTGTCTTACAAAATGATAGTTTACATCAATATGATACCACTTATTAATAATCAAAGACACATCAAACTATTACACAATGAACAACATTATACATAACAACCGGATTTCATGTGTAAAACCCCAGAGGGGAAACATCCAGGCAAGCAAAGTATTGAAGCTTATTAATGAAGAAAGAGAAACAAGAGGAGTCTCGGCCTCACAGACAACTCACACAATTACATATCCCAACCATGCACTATAGACTTCATGAAAGAAGTTACATGAGTAAAATATTGCCCGTTATGCCTCTTATCAGAAACTTCCAGTAAACACCAGTAATGAAAAACCTCTCATAAACACATTAGTTTAGTTGTCATTTAATAGACAGTACATAAGAATATATATAGCCATAAGCTCTCTGTGAAGGATATAGATACAGATATAGTTAATCTAGTTCATAAAAAGTTTTGCATTATAGCTCCACTTGGACAAGAGCAATTTTGGGGAACAAAGAAATACTAGGACTGTATGTAAATTTCTGACTGTATTCCTCAGCCTTTTAATACAAGATATTTATTAGCTTCAGTTTAAAATAATTAAAACCCAACTAAAAAACATCAATCTGCTTAAGAAGTGTGGACTTACATTTGACTCAAAACCGAAACCCTGCTTCTGTAAAGCCTATTAACGAAAACCCTACTGTCTACCATAATGACATCTTAAATTCCAACTTAAGCTGTTGTTTAATTAAAGAAAAGCACGCAGACAACCCACAAATTCAAGAAAGTATATAATAAGAACCAGTAGAGAATTACATCAAGCAGAAAAGGCTTCATACAGATCATTCCTGCAGAGAAAGTAAATGAGAATTGCAAAAAATCATGCGTGTCAGAATAGAAAAAACAACAATAATATATGCACATTACAGCTTAATCAAGTGACCAAACAACCATTTCTGGAAACCAGAGAAATAAAAAGAAAAAGGAAAAAGGGCATAAATCTTATATTCATCAACAGATTCCCTGCATAAACTAAACATTGAGCCCTGGATCAGATCAGGTGCGTATCAAACCAACCTGCAGCCATTTCATAAAATAAAACCAGCTGAAAGTCCAAAAAGCACACTTTTACGATACCTTGAATAGCCTTTGCCATGTTCAGATCTTCAGATCTGACGCTGCATCGGTTTTGCTTTGAAAAATAAAAAATGCAGTGACTACTATAGGCATGGGAGGAGTCGGAAAGACTTCATATCAGAAACTGACCGCCGTTGAATTGAAACAGCCCAGTAGAGTGACTGACTGAGTCTTTCCGGCCCTCCCAAGCCTACTGTAGTCATCCATATGGAAACCCTAATCAAATGAAACGAGGACGACAGGTTGTTTGAAGGCGGTATCCATTTCTCTTCCTGCCCATATCACAGCCTTCGTTCCCGTGATGTGTTCACCTCCAACAACAATAGTTTCCATGCATTTCCCTAGAAAACACGATAGGCCTTCAACCAATCTGTAGGGTAGTAAAGTTTTTAAAGCTGAAAGTAGATTTTTCATATCAAGTTTCTGTTTAATATTTTATTTGTAATTTGTGTATCGTACATAATTTTAAAGGGCATAAAGATCATTGTGTATAGATAGCTTTATGTCACCATATGCCGGATGGATGATGGTAGGTGAATCGTATTTATTATTATCAAATGAAATAATAGGAGCATACATATATATGTTTATTGGTTGTAGTTTGGATGGCTGGGAGGAATGAATGCTACCCTCCTTATCCAAGTTCAATTCTTATAAGCGATATGTTTGCTTTTGTTGAGCCCTTATGTAATGAATAAGTGAATGAGTGGACCTATGTTTGATTGTGGGAGGGTCACGTAAACTTGTGAGTGAATGCCCTTAGGCACAACCAACCACTTAGTTTTGTGAAAATAGTTGGCCCTTAAACCAAGTCTAAAATAAATAATTTTATATTCATTATTCATATCAGATTATTAGAGTTAATATAAGCACAAAACAAATACTATTTAATAATAATAATAAAACTCATAAGAAAAAACAAAAACAAATTGTTACATGTTTATTTAATTATTCTTATTTAAATTTTAATCATTTAAAGCTTAATCAAGATACATTTAAGCATAACAAGATATAATATGACGACCATGAAATTAATCCCTATTGTACACTTGGTACGCTTGGGTTCATCTTGTTGATCCACTCAAACAAGTCCAAAATCTATCTAAATGCCTATCCACATAACAAGTAACCCATCATTATCACATAAAGTAATACAAGTATTTATATATCTCATATAGTCGATGATGGTAAGTACGCTACAACCATCACTATCACATGAAATATGTTGAAATATTGTAACTTTGAAGGATATTCTAAATGTATTTTACTATTGTTATCTATCAGGGATGTTTTATTCCTCCATCTAGATGTTACTATTGTATTTGGTTATCATAGATTCATGAGGTAAAACCTTCGTTGTAAGTCGAGTCAATAGAACCCTCCAAAATATAATATTATATTGTTTTGTGTCTTCCTAGGTGAAGTCAGCCCAGTAAGATTGTTGGGGTCGACCTATTAAGGAAAAATTCAAGTGGAAGATAGAGTATAAATAGAGTATAAATAGAGGAGGTGTGCTCCTCATTGGAACACACACACTCACTTGTGTATAGCGCATAGGAGAAAGAGATATATATATCTGCATGGAGAAGGAGCACATGTTTGGGGTTTTAGCTTTGTACTTTTGATACATCTATATAGAGGAAGTTTTGATGGGTTTTCTTCCTCGAGAGGGTTTCCCACGATAAATTTGTGTTTATCTTGTGACTGTGTTTCCTTCAGTGATCCTGCATATGCTATTGTTGTGAAATTGAATTGAATACTAATGATATATAGCTAAGCATATAGAATCTTAACATGGTATCAGGGCTAGCCTGAATAGAACAGCTTTCACAAGGTGAAACTCTCTCTCCTCTCCCTTCGGCAAGAAATTAGGGTTTTTGTCAAAGTTGGAATTTTGGAGATCTAATTGCATAGAAAGTTGTTCCTCCCTAGAGCGCATCTATTGATCCCTGGATCGAAAATTTTAAGTGGGTAGATCTCCGGGAAAGTTAAACCCTAGTTTGGCTTTGGACCAGAAAACTACATACCAGAATCTTGCAAATCAATTTTGAAGGTGAAGATTTGGAATCTCCATAAATCAAGTGTACCAGTCAACTCGCCTCAATCAAGTGCATCTCCTGGTAAGGTCAATTATGCATTTTGATCAAATTGATTTTTTTGTGACCTCCTAGATAAGATGGCCCCAAGCACCAAGCTTTAGAACAAGCTAGAAGGCATAGAGAATTTCTAAGCATGGAAATATAGGATTGGTCTCAATATTAGAGAGAATGATCTGGACATATACATCAAATGAGAAGTTGCAGAACTTGAAGAAGATGAATCATTCTTATTTAAATCTTAATCTTTTAAAGCTTAATCAAGATACATTTAAGCATAAAAATATATAATATGACGACCATGAAATTAATCCTTATTGTACACTTGATATGTTTGGGTTAATTTTGTTGATCCATTCAAACAAATCCAAAATCTATCTAAATGCCTATCCACATAACAAGTACATGTCTTTTTTTTTCAGTCGAAAAAAATACATTCCTTGGTATTCATAGAATCAAAGGAACTTTTTACATCTTCAAGTAAATCTGCCATATACTGCACATCTACAGCAATAGTAAAAACAGTCTTAACCTGGACAGTACAGCAAATACGGTCCTATCAGACAATAATACAACATGTAAATACATAAAAATACATAAATATCCACAGTATCTCATACCCAAAGCACTTTGTGATCACTACAATGAGAACCCTCTCATAGGAAGACTATCAAGTACAGTCATCTATGTTCCTAAAGAACATAACAGGAACCCAGAAATCTGATCCAAGGAGGGGGTGTATCTCAAGTAATCGGTAATAGATGCTCAGCAAACCTGTCAGTCTCTCAATGAATCTGGAGAGTTCAACCGAAATAGAAAGAGCTAAAAGAGCTGAGATGAGCTTTCCCCAATGATCTCATTCCCGAAATATTCAGTAAGTAGGAGATGTCTCGGTACCATGTGCAATCCCTCCTTTGATAAGATGTCTGCCCTCCTGTTATGTTCCCTATAAACATGACTGAGATCCACCCACATGAAGGAGGACATGAGAATCCTAGTGTTGTGGCACCAGGCCTCAAGATTCACCATATCCAGGGTAGATTCCATATTAGCCCACTTTATAATCACAGAGGAGTCGCCAAAGATATGTAGGTAAGGTAACCCAATATCCTTTGCGACCCGTAGTGATGCCCAAAGTGCTAAGAGCTCAGCTCTAGTGTTGGTACTTCTGCCACATCCGAGCTTGAAAGCAAGAAGGTGAAATTCATTCAGCGAGAGACAAAATCCTGCACCCCCCAAATCTTTTGCTGCTGCACCATCAAAAAAGATCGTAGGATACACCAAAGTAGGAGACTTCCCAATGTTCCTAATACTACACATAACAAGTACATGTCACTATCACATAAAGTAATACAAGTATTTATATATATCATATAATCGAGAATGGTAAGTACACTACATCCATCACTACCACATAAAATAATACGAGTATTTATATACAAATTTATTTCATAAATTAGTTATGAATAACATTTCTACTTTACCATTATATCCTCATCCAAAAAAATATAATATGATAATAATGGTGAAAGGTAATTTACAAGGCATTGCCTTTAATCAAGGTATGTTAATAAAACAATTGTCTTTTGCCATTTCGGATATCAATTTAAGGAAAAATAATAATTTTAGAGTATTAAGGGAAATATATCATAGTGGTGAAGAGGAGATTTAGAAAGAGAGGTTTATTTTAGTTGTTGTATTTTGAAAAGTTGAATATTTATTTTTGTTAGTTTTATGAGATCGACCATATTATAATTTTATTTGCCAATTGTTTAACTAAATATGTGTCATGGATCTAATATCACAATATTAGAGTTGGCATAATTATATTGGAGCAATAATGGGAGACTCTCTCCATTCATAGATCAAAGCCTTAAAGTTAATGGCTAGCTCACATAATCCAACCAAAGGGTCCCAACCTTTAAACAATATATTTGCTAAATGATTGGACTCCATTCTTAAGTTGGAGATTTCATCCACGGAACCAAAGAGAAGAGCCCCCATTCTGTCTAAGTAAGTAGTGATTAGAAAATTTACCGGCTTAAGGCCTAGTCCTAGGACTACTTAAACATGGACAATAGAGCATTAGGCACCCAAGATTCAAGGCCAAGTGTCTTAGTTTACATATGGATGAAGATATTTTATTTGTATTTCTTAGAATTGGGAGGATTTTAACCTGACTTTTCACTATGGACCCTAATTTGCGGCTTTAAGTGGAATGTTTTATCTTATTAAGCTCTCAACTTCAACCTAGAAGAGGAGATAACAACAACACTTGTGTGGGTATGGTTTCCCCACTTTCTATTAATTTTTTGGGATGAATGCTCCTTAAAAGAAACGAGGGACAAACTAGGTCGATACATTCACCAAACAAAACCAAAAGGAAATATGTATTTTTATGCTAGAATATGTGTGGAAGTGGATATGGAGAAAGTCCTTTTGGAGGCACTATAATTTTATATGGATGGTTGGAGTCACCAACAAGTTCTAGATTGTGAGCAGTTGCACTTCAAGTGTAACCATTACCATGAGTACGAACACTTTGCTAAAAAATACCCCAAGGACTTGTCGCCACCTAATCCAAACCTTTGGGTGAGAAAATATTAACTCATTGGGCATGGCCTTGGGGGAAAACCTTGATTCAAATCACTACCACCTCGACACTTGAATCCTCCATTTAGGCCAACTCCTAAACACAGACAAGGAGTAGACTTTAATGAAATACTCTAAGGTTGAATGCTTAAAGAAACATAGCAACACAGGAGTTAATTTGAAACTAAAAGAGTAATCTAAACAATACAATAAAATGATTTAGCATCTTATATAAATAAAGATAAGTAAATGCAAGACAGACCCAAAGACCGCTTAATACTCACAGGATAATATATGATATGGCAATTAAGAGAGTGGTTCCTTAAGAAAATGTGATATAAGATAACGATCTAAATACTACTTGTAGAGCGAAATATTTTAAGTTCGTTAAGCTAGATAAAATCAAATCCGATCTAATTACCATTGATTGCTTGTTAGTCCTAGACTAGATTGTAGTTAGTAACTTTCGTATTAATGGACAAGAAGGAGAATATCTAATCTATGATTAATTAGAGAACCAAATTGAAATGTGGTCTAATTACTAATGGCGCCCATGTTGATGGACGAAAAAGGCTAAATAAATCTATGAAGTGAAGTACAAGTCCATCCTAGACTAGATTGAAGTTAGCATTAATTAGAGCACCAAAATGAAATGTGATCTAGTTACTAGTGACATCCATGTTGATGGACGAAAAAGGCAATAAAATCTTTGATTGATTTTAAAATTCCCAAATGAAGTATGATTTGATCGCAGCTAAGAAACAAATGCATGTGAAAAAATAGCAAAAAAAAACCATGAAAATGACTCATGGAGTAGGGGGATATGACACCATTTCCATACTAGATTGATTACAAGTCGACAAATCAGCCTTTAGAAGTGCTTATTGTTGGTCCTTAGTGGCCAACATACAAGCTTACAAAATAGGAAAAAGGAGAGAGTAAAGATAGATGGAAAATGCCTCTTTTGGCAAGTGAACTGGGTTGGATTGTTGGATGGTTAAGGTTGCCCCTTTTGACTGCTTGTATGTTGTCCAAAAATAGTAAGCAAAAAGTTTCTAAACAATGATAGAAAATGGTATAAATTTTGTCTCTTCGATGCTTCGGAAGAGGAGTTTTACCTGCACAATCAAAGTAAGATTGCAACCACTTGTTAAGGGGGTTAGTATGACAAATGTAAAAGGATGTAAGTGTCCACATCACATCGTTTTTGGAATCATGAGGTAGCAGAAGGTGAGTTGAAAATGCTAAAAATTGCAAATAAACACAATATTTAGTGGAATTAAAGTATTGCTCTAAGTGTCTAATGATATAGACTTGATTGTAAATACGTATGTACATTTGTACTTTAGATCTACTTAATATAATGATTTAAAATGTAGATATGTATGCATGCAAGTACAAGATCGATATATAATATGACTTTGGAACTTTTAGATCTAATACAAGCTTGAATGTAATTGAAAGAAGAAAAGATATAATTTAAAAGAAGGTTGAGTGAAGAGAAATAATGCTCTTTAGATGGGAAATGGATTTCCAAAGTAGTGCACAGTGGGACTAGTATCTCTTTGATCCACCACGATTCAAGGAATTGCGTAAAAATAACCACCCATTCCTTGATGGATTAAGAACTTGCAAAGTTAGATTATAATCCAAGTGGGAGAATGGATCCCCCTTCTTACTCCTTCTGGTGTAATCCTACATAAATGGGTTGGATAAAGTACCAATAGAACCGAAAGAAAAAAATGCTTAAATCTCTTCTCCTATCTAGCAGTCTACAAAAAATATTAAGAAAAAACTATCTAATGAGATTTACCTTACTAGTTTGTAACACCCTTTCAAAGGTATATGAAGAAATATAATTTCAAAGCAATTAAACCATATGTAGTTACCTCATATATTTATAACTTGAAATAATGGAATCCATACTTGAAAGTGCAACACATATTTGACCTCCAAAGCCTTTTTATTAGCAATTCCAATAGAGCACAAGTACAAGAGATTGATCACAAGCTTCATTATTAACTAACTAACAAATAAAAGAGAGGTGAGAACTTGCTTAAATAGAAAAATAGGAAGAGAGGGGTGATGTTGGCCTTCTTCCCATCGACCCAAGTTCATATCCTTAGTCGGCAACAAAGCCCAAGATATCGGCCCAATAGAGGAGGACCCCATCGACAGCACCTGTGACGTAGATGCAATCTCACTCGAGATATCTTATTGGGAACTTACAGAACTAGGTTTCTGCAGTTATGTGGGGAAGACTATTTGTGCAATACTTTATTAGATTACTCAACTGAAGTCGAGGATTATACTTCTTATTCCTTGTCTATTCATTCAAGATAACAGTCTATTTACCGGTTGACACATATTGTAGTATTCAACATAAAATCCCTATCACAAATTCATTCCATAAGCGATGCGAGACATATATGGGATTATTCATAAACAGATGCGATGCGACGTATTCAGATCTACTTATTCACAACATGAATGCATTTGACATAAACATATTAATCAAATACACACAGAGATAACAATTAACGTGGAAACCCATCCGGGAAAAACCACAAAGGCGCTCTTCATCTCGCATCAAAAATATGTTAGCACCTTTTGTCTACGCACTCAGCTTGCAGACTCTTCTCTAGATATTCTTTACAACTCATACAAACTTCTCTCCTCTCATGCTCTTTGGTTTTGGGGCTATGTATTTCGTCTCTTCTTCACTCCAATGTCGATCCGCACACAACCTGGATCGATTCTCTATCTAAATCCCTCTTCTTCCCTTCTCAACCTACACAGTGACTTAACCAACCAACAATCGACCAACTAACTCGATAACCCCGCACACAATCTAGGTTCACCCTTTTATAAGCTTCTACATGTCTTAATAAACCGACTATTTCATGTTAGTCAAGAGGCTGTCATTTCTATTTTTGTACATTCAGTTATAACTGACAATAGGCACTATCGTCCCAAAAATATAATTATTATTTTTACCAAAAGTGTGCTTTATTCTAACTAACTCCTTAACCACGATTAGTCGAACTTTCCATTTCAACTGTTCTACTCTTCTTCTGTCGTGGTTCCTTCTGTCATGGCTACTTTTGTCGTCGATCTTTCCATCGCGGATCCTTTTGTCATAGCTTATCTTCCATCGCAGACTCTTCTTTCGTCGTAGCTCTTGTTGCAACCAGAATCTTTATCTTTTCGAACAGAATTATGGTCAAATTTTGCTTAACTTTTCCTAGGGCCAATATGCCCCCAACGCTCACTCGTGGCTTGTCCCAAGCCACATTAGTCTGAAACCATCATTGTTGCAACCTTACTTTAAAAATCCTGAAATATTTACACTATCTTCTCTGTCTCGTCCCATACTTCTGCTTTTGTCTTCTTCAAATTTTCCACAAGTTCGGAACCGATGTGTTTTGTTGCAAGTCTTGCTGATTGTACTACTTGTTGTACTTTTTGTGTATAGTTTGAATGATACCTATAACTTTCCCTACCTGCACTTATAACTCTATGACCCCGTTGGTCCTCTTTTGATGTTGTGCGCGTAGTGTCATGACCTGCTGCTATAGCCTCTTCACATCAGTAGCCTTAGCCATTTTCTCTACTAATGACAGCTTCTTCATTTCATTCTTTAGCTAGTTCACCTCTATCTTGGAAGTGTGTAGCTGCTCTATGACTTTCTCTAAGTCTTCATCGTCAATCAAAGCTTCCCACGTTTGAGAAACTTGCTCGACCGCCTTGTCACAAAGTGCCTCCTCTTCTATTCTCTTCTAACCTTCAGTTGTGCTTTTCTTGTCTCTTCCAATACCTCTGGAGGTGTATGGATGTCACTTATAATTCCAATTCTGCAAACTTCTTGCATAGGTTCTCTGCGATTTCTCCAGGTTAAAACACTTTGGATTCTCCAAACATCCCATGTGTAATACCTTCATCAGTAAAATTGTTGCAAGCAAGTGTTACGGCTATGTCGAGTCAATGCTTGTTCTCCTTCAGGTCTTAGATTTTTTCTATGATTGTTTTCTTCATCTTATGAACAATATTGTTTGATGCTCTAACATGATTGATCAATGCACCCTCTCTGACCTTCATTTTTGCCACTGCAGCATTCTGAATGGCATACACTTCGTACATCGGTAGTGCAGAGAAATTTATGGTGACATGGCCCAAGTTTTTTACCATGGAATTCATCTTTGTCGTCCCCAAGTCGATTGCTTTACCCAACACTTGAATATTTATTGGTGGAATGGGCATCGACATGTCACCAGGTCACTCCTCATACGAGCCAACTAAGTCATGTAATTTAGGAAATTGTGGTGTTATCTCCCAAAATAAATTTTTTTTGACAGTATGAAGAATTTGACTTATGTAATGAAAGATCTAAAGGTTCCTAACAAATTGAAGGTCTCTGTTTTTTATGTGGTTGAAAAATTTGGAAGTTATCACTTTCGGTGGCTTGGACGAGGCTTTTAATAGCTCATTAGCCACCGAAAAGCTATGTTTCGGCAACTAAACGGTTGAACGCGGGATAAAGGTAAACCACCGAAAGCGGCCCGAGCAAGTAGAATTAAATTAACACTTTCGGTGGCTTAGGTGAGACTTCTAATAGCTCATTAGCCACCGAAAAGTGTTGCTTTCGGTAGCTTAGGGAGAAGACCAAGAAGGATTTTGACCGTCGAAAGCAGGAAGCAAGCGACATCGATAAAGGTACTTTCGGTGGCTTAGGCGAGACTCGGAAGAGCTCATTAGCCACTGAAAGGTGATGCTTTCGGCAGCTTATCGAACGATTCAACGTAGATTTTAATCGTCGAAAGCAGGAAGATAAGCATTGGGGAAAAACAGTTTTGGTGGCTTAGGTGAGACTCTAGACAACTCATTAGCCATCGGAAGGACGGGTTTTCGGCAGTTAAATGAGTTTTTCGACAAGGCCACTATCTGCCAAAAGCAGGATTTCATTGCGAAGTTGGGATAACAAGTTCTGTTGGCTTAGGAGAAAAAGATATCATTTCATTAGCCACTGAAAGCTATCTTTTCGGTGGTTTGCAGACAAATTTAGGAAGATTATTACCACAAAAAAGACAAAAGAGGAAAATGGTTAAAAAATAGTCAAATCACACCTCGTCAGCAAGATGAACAATCAGCATAGGGCGTGACAAACCACCGAAATGACTTGAGCCTGCATAACTGCGTGTGGGAATAAGTTAAAGAGGTCGTTATAAAACTGGCAAAGGACTGATAGGATTGGAAACCCTCAATTTTCTTCCACCTGTCCAAAAGAAGAGCAGAAATCTCACCGAGTACCTAGCCTAATATGTAATGTGATTGCTTGGCAAAGGAAATCGAGAAAATCAATCACTGCCATCACCTTATGACCTCAACATCCATCATGACAAAGAAAACCCTCATAATCAGTGCCAAAAGGTCCAGCACATTTCACTTTCAAGCTTATCATTCCTCTCCACTAGGAAAACCATCTCTGAGGAAGCAACCTGCTAACACATTGTATACAGAACTTAGAATTATTTTGCAGGTTCCCAGGAGAGGCACTCATCAAGATGAAGAAGGGAGGACCTGCTCTCAGGCAGGAGCTGGGAGATATCAGCTTTTTAGAAGCACATCCAGAGGTATGTAAACTCTTCCAAGAGGTTGGCTGCTATAGGTTTTGTGAGAAGATACAAGGTTCCCATCAGCAAGTGGCTGAGGCATTTTCCCTCTCATTTGATGGTTCAAAAGTAGTTATAGGCAAGGAGGAATTTCACATAGATGAAACCCTAATCACTGAAGTAACTGAACTCCCTTGCACAGGAGAAAAATGGTTCAAGACCACCATACCAAAAGATGTAGAGTTCAGGTCTTACCTAAAGCCTGAGCATAGAGGAATGGTGTGGAAGAAGAGTGTGCCATCATCTTGGTTGGAAGAGAGGTGGCAACAACTGCTGAAGGCCATTGTGGTTTACCTAACATGTGAAGGAAGATATAACAGAGCCATGATCTACCATTTCAAGTTAATGAACCACTTCACAGGTAAAAGCCCACTAAATTTTCCCTTTTACTTACATAGAAGTCTGGGAAAGATGGCACACCAAGTGAAAGCCCAACCAACTAATATTGCTGGCAAACTGTCCCACCATGGCCTTATCCAACTGTTGATCCAAGAGTTGCTAAAAAGAAGGAATATGGCATGGCCTTATTTCCTGTTTTGGAATGGATTTGAGACAGGCCTTCTGCCAGAAGAGAAAGGGAAGTCTCCTACCAAGAAGTATAGCACACCAAGGAGTGGGAGAAGAAGGAGGAGGGCTATATCCCCAGCGGCAGCAGCAGAACAGCCTCCCTCCTCTTCCAAGGCCAAGAAGGTAAAAAGGAACTTGGTCTTCGGTGAGAAAGGCCAGGAGGTTGAAGCACATAATGAGAATATTTTAAATCTACCCTACTCAGATTCTGAAGAGGAACAAGAGGAAGGTGCAGACCTTGTAGCAGGGATTTCTCCTTGCTACAGGAGCAGGAATGGCTCCCTTTTGTCTATAGGATAGAAGGGTAGGTTCCTGCTTGTGGAAAAACTGAAAGGGAAAACGGAATGTAAAGAACAGTAATGAAAACAAAGATGGAAGAGAAATATGGAGAACCCCTCTGCAAACAAAGGTTAGGGTTCCGCTTCCAATAACCTGCAAACAATCATTAAGCTACAGTAAACCGAAATACCTGTAAAACAAGTTAGGAAGTAAACTTGCAAATGAAACCATGGATTAGAAAGCAAAGAAAAAACTAAGCAAATACCACAAATAACAAGCTATACCTTCTCTTTGGACGGAATGGGCCACCATGCCCTAGCTTGAAGAAACACCTCTCTTGGATGGGGGAGCTATGGCTCAATGGAGATGGAGGAGAGGGAGTGTGGGTGGCTTGAGAGACAAAGGGTCTCAAGGCATCCACGGGAAGCATAACAGTATGCAAGGGAGAAGTTTTTTGAGAGTGACCCCTCACCCTCCTTTTATAGCTTTTTTGGGGTTTTAGGGTTTTAAGCCCTTGGTTTGGGCTTTAGCCCCTTCCACCCTAATTTTATCTCCTTTTAGGGTTTTAGCCCCTTTTGGGGGGATTTAGCTCCTAGGAGAGTATTTTAGGCTCCTTTTTGGGGTTTTAAAGCCATTTTCTTCATCCTTAAGCATTTTTTAGGGTGTGGGGGTCTAATGGAGGGTCGTGAAGTGTTGTCCTTGGGTGGTGTAGGTCATGGAGAGCTTAGTGAGGGATTTTTTGGGTTAACAGACCTAGATCTGCAAATTGTACCAATGGCTGAAGAACTACCATCCCCCACACCAAAGGAGCAAGAGGAACCAGCAGAGAAGGCTTCCTCCAGCAAGCCCAAAACTCAAAAGATAAATCAATTACTGAGGCAAATTTATGAGATGGATATTTTGGAAAGGGAAATAAAGAAAAATAATGCTGCATTAACAAGCAAGAACAAGATGCTACATAAGTCTTACCTGGAGCAGAGAGAAAGATATATTTTCTTAAAAAGGATGAATACAAGGTACCTAAAGGACAATACTAGATTATACAGGATGATTAGGCTCCAAAGACTGCAACTAAAGGAGGCTAAGGAAAACCCTAGCAGCCACCCCACCTTGGAAACCCTAGCTGAGGCTGCAGTTAGTCTTCAGCCTCCAGAAACCAGCCAGGCTGCTGTCAACCCTCCTAGCACAGAGCCTAAGAAAGCTGAGCAGACAACCATAAAAGAACATTTTCTGAAAAACCCTAATAAATTTTGAAAACAGGTCTTTCGGTGGCTTAGGCGGATGCTGGGGAAGTTCATTAGCCACCAAAAGCGTCGCTTTCAGCAACTAACGGTTCCGATAGTCTGGCCTCTTAACCACCAAAAGCAGACAGAGGCTTAAAATCAAATTTTGGCATACAGGACCGGTTTTGGGAGAATATAGATGGCTCAGGGACATAGTTTGAAGATGAAGGGCACAGAGGAAAGCATCAAGAAAAGGTCTGTTTCAGTTTTACTATGACATAACAGCAGAAAAGGCCACCAGCACCTCGCTGTCAAGAGAAAATAGTGACTTAACTAGCAGAGGGCCAGTAGCAGTAATTGCCAGTAGTTACCTCAAATATCTGAAGGTTCATACAGTGAACTAATTCTTACGTTAGTTAGACAAGTAGTTCATTAGGGTTTTTTAACCTAATTTGTAAAAACTATTATTTTGTTATTTTTTTTTTGTAAAAAGCAGATCCAAGTTTTCAATATCTGTATATTTTGTAAAGGCTATAAAGCCTAAGACTTATTTTATGAAAAAGGGTTCGACTTCAGGGACTTATATACCTATACTATTGTCAGCTTCTCATTTTGCTCATGATTTAATATAAGCTCTTTGGTTAACATTTTGTTCAGCTTCCATTTTTGTCTTTCTGTGCTTATGCTTGAATGTGTATTTAGGTTATATTCAAGTTAATTAATGACTGATAGTTGTCACCCTATTAGCATGTTGATGTGATTTGAATTATAAGTACCATCCTTATCATGATTTATCCATTTATATGCATCTATTTTGTGTGTAAATCTGCCAGCTTGATGAGTTCTCCATCCCTGCACCTTATTCTCAACCTCTAAACAGTGGTAACTAAAGCCTTGTACATGATTGAGTTTCATGCATGTCTTGAGAGTGGAAGGTCATATAGGTCACCTGACTTGATCCATATTAGAAAACCCCAAAAACATTGTAAGTTACCAAGCATCCTCGAGATGCAACCTAGAGGAGTTTCCTGGAGTGATAACAAATTGGCGTCGTTGCTGGGGAGAGAAGACTAAAGCTCAACTTCCTTGGGAGATGACATAGACCCTTGTTTTGATGATAGACAAAGATTGGGCATTATTCTGGTTGTAAATCATCTATCCGACGACTCCATTGAAATAAGTTGGATTCAAGAAGACCAAGTACCAGAGCAAACCCTCAGGGGCCACCAGCAACACCTGTTTCAGATCCAGAAGAGATTCTGAGAAGAGCTAGGGCTTCACTAAGGCAGACCAACACTACTGCAAAGGAAGCTAGATCAGGTATTTCAAGAAATATTTCTATTATTATTTCTTTTGCTGAAACACTTAATTCTCAGGAATTCATAAATACATCAGAAAATTTTAGGGTTTAGGCATCTTAAAGCACTGCTGCTTGTGAAGATCCAATCCTTGGTGACTCCACTGGGATAAGTTTACCACCACCACCTTCTCAGTTAGTAGCTATATCAGTACTGCCTTCCTCCACCCTTCCCATACCCATTTCCAATATGGCTGCCCCTCAATTGACCAAAATGGAAAGGATCCTGGTAGCTAGGTATGCCCCCCTAAATTTGCCAAATCCCCTCTCGACCATGTCCATAGGAGATTACATCAAGTACATGCCTAAGTTCACAAGAGAAGGAGATTTCACAGCTGAAGAACATCTAGAGGCGTTTTACAACTATGCTGAGAACATTAACATAGAACAAGAAGATGTATGGACTAGGGTTTTTGTGCAAATCCTAGATGGTCAGGCTAGGAAGTGGTTTAAAGAGCTGCCTGCTGGGTCAGTGGAAAGCATTGAATCCCTAGATGACGTCTTTCTAAAACATTGGGGAGAAAGGAGAGGCCACCTCTATTATATCACAGAGTTCAGCAACTTGAAAAGAGAAAATGGGGAGTTTGTCTCCAACTTCACCAAGAGATTCAATAATATGTACAGCAAGATCCCCACTGATACCTCAGCTAGGATAACTTATGCAAATTCCTTTGACTTTGATTTCTGCCTACTTCTCAAGGAAAGGAGGTCTTCCTCCTTATCACTCGTGCAGGATGCTGCCCTAGAGGTAGAATCAAACATTGTGGCGTCTCAGAAGGTCAAAGGAAAGATAGACAGGAAGAAGCAGCCAGCAAACCCTATTGGGGCTTCTTCATTAGAGAACAAGATTGAAAAAATGATCAAACTGTTAGATAACCTGATTGCTGAAATGTCTAAGCTGAAAGAACAAGGTTAGATACCTGTGAGGGGTAAAGGACCAAGTGATTTTGCTCCCTGAAACCCTAATTTTGTCCCTTATAGAAGAGGAAACCCCCCAATCTAGATTCTCAGAAGGGAAAGGAATCAAGTGGAAGATCAGAGAATAAGAGCTCCATTTCAGAATGTTGTATTAGAAGAAGAGCAAGAATTCATTGAAGAAGAAGGAGAAGTTGAAGACAACATCCACTGCATGGAGGATGAGGTAGACTATTCTTTTCTTACATAGGTAGAATATGAGGAAGCCCTAGTTGATGAGTAGATCAGTGAAGGGGCAGTATATCAGGCTGATGGTCAGGGAGGGTACAATTTGAGGTCCAGGATGGTTGCTCCTCTTAAAAAGAATGTTGTACCTATCAAACAGCCCGCTGCACTAGCCAAAAAGGCTCCTTTTTTACAAAAGAAAATGGTTGTCATTCCAAAACCAGTGCAAAAACTAGAACCTTCATCAATCCCTGACCATGTCCAACTCCGAGCTCCAGTACATGAGGTAAGGTTTCCTGATAGGCTGCATTATTCTTTCAACCTTGAGTCAGAGATTCAAAAATTGAAGATCCCTTTCCCATTAATTGAGCTAATGAAAAATGATGCATTCAAGTCTTCCATTTTGAATTCTCTTCAGCCAAAGATGCATATTGATACTGACTTTGTGAATCTGCAAGATGACAAACCTGTTGTAACCCTAGGCCCCATGATTAAAGACCTAAAGGACTCATGCCCACCTTTCTATATATCCTTGAATATCCATGATAAAGTCCTTCATAACTGTCTGTTGGATTCAGGAGCTTCTCATAACCTAATGCCAAAGGCTGTGATGGATGAGCTTGGTCTCAGCATCACAAAGCCCTACCATGATTTCTTCTCCTTTGACTCTAGAAAGGTCAAGTGCTTGGGCCTCATTAAAGACCTTGTTGTGAACCTAACTCAACTACCTTCAAAAAGCATCATGATGGACATTGTAGTGGCTGAGATCCCTCCAAAATTTGGTCTGTTGATGTCTCAATCATGGTGCAAAAGGCTAGGTGGCACCCTTCAAATGGATCTTACATATGCCACCATCCCAATGTTTGGAGGGGAGACCAAGAGACTTTATAGGGAAAATCAGCTGGCCTACATCATAAGCAATGAGAGCAATTTAGTGAATCAACCCATCTATATAGTAGACATTGAGTTTGGGTCATGCATTCTGCAAATAGATGATTCTCAGCAAACATCAGTCCAACTCACTAAGCCCACTTGTCAGCAGCCCAAACAAGTGACCACAGCAGTCTGGAACATGTACTTTGATGGAGCTAGCACTCAAAGCTCAGCAGGTGTAGGTGTAGTATTGATCTCCCCATCCAAGGAAAACATTCATCTGTCTTATAAGCTTGATTTTAAAACCACTAACAATATAGCAGAATATGAAGCCTTGCTGCTAGGAGTTAAAGCTGCCAAGGAGATGGGGATCATGTGCACGAGGATTTTTGGAGATGCAGACCTTATTATACAGCAGGGCAATAACACTTTTTAGACAAAAAATGTCAGACTAAAGGCCTATAGGGACGAGGTATGGAAACTCAGAGACTCCTTTATGTTTTTTGAACTGTCATATATACCTAGGGCTTTGAATCACCTGGTTGATTCCCTGGTTGTCTCTGCAAGTCTGTTTGTTCCTCCTTTACCTCCTAAGCTCAGCTATGATGTTCAGGTTAAGTATAAACCTTCCGTTCCAGATAATGTCAAATTTTGGAAGGTGTTTGAGAACAATGATGAGCTTAGTAAATTCCTTCAGCTAGTAGATGAATTCTCTGATATACATATAGATCAAGAAAACCTAAACATGGAGGAATCCAAACAGCTCAAGTTGAAAGATAAATTGGCTGGTCAGAACATTGTCCAATTACCCAGCAACTATATACCTCGGGGTCTAGTACCTCTAGAAGAGTCATTTGATCATAATGACATCCCTTTCAAGCCTGCCAAAAGGGAGCAAGACCCTGATGTTCAAGAGTAAAACATAGGTAGCCAAAGCCATCCAAAACTGATAAATATGTCCACTGAGTTGACTGCTAATCAGAGGTCAAAATTTTGTAGCCTGATAAAAGAGTTTGTTGATGTCTTTGCCTGGGAGTACAGTGACCTGAAAACCTATGACACCAATATCATCCAGCTCAGGATTCCTTTGGAGAATGACACCGTCCCTTTCAAGCAGAAGCTAAGATCCATCAGTCCTCTCCTATTACCAGTAATTGAGAAACAAATCCATAAGCTCCTCAAAGCCAAGATCATAATCCCCCTCAGGTATTCCAAGTGGATTGCAAACCTAGTGGTGGTAAGAAAGAAGAATGGGGAAATCAGGTTGTGTGTGGATTTTAGAAACTTGAACAAATGTTCCAAGAAAGACAACTATCCATTGCCCAAGATGGAACACCTATTGCAGAAAGTCTCAGGGGCTAGGGTCATGTCATTCATGGATGGCTGCTCTGGATACAACCAAGTGGTTGTGCACCCCGATGACCAAGAGAAAACTGCCTTTACCACCCCCTAGGGCACTTTCATGTATGCTAAAATGCCATTTGGGATAATGAATGTTGGGGCTACTTTTCAGAGAGCCATGGACCTAGCTTTTGTAGGGTTGAAAGATAAATTTGTGCTCATATACTTGGATGACCTAACTGTTTACTCTCACAGCCATCATGACCATTTGCAGCATTTGAGGAAGGTGTTTTAATGAAGTGCAGAAGGTATGGGATATCACTCAACCCTAAGAAGTCCTAGTTTGCATTCAATGAAGGGAAAATCCTAGGTCACATAGTCTCAGCTGAAGGTGTAAAGATTGATCCGGTAAGGGTGGAAGCAATCCAGAAGCTGTCCATACCCAGATCAAAAAGGGACATTCAGTCCTTTTTAGGTAAGATAAACTTTGTTAGGAGGTTCATCCCTAATTTCTTCGAGCTGGTGAAGCACATAACAGTCATGCTAAAAAAGGATGCAGAAATAAAATGGACTGACCACGCAAGAAGCTCTTTCAAAGACATCAAGAAGGCTATCATGGAGGCCCCCACCCTGATTAGTCCTGACTACACCAAGAGTTTTTACATCTTTTCTTTTGCATCCTATGACACAGTGGTAGCTTTGTTGTTACAAAAAGATAATGAGGGTGTTGATCATCCAATTGCATTCTTAAGCAAAACCTTGAGAGATGCTGAGATGAAGTATGATCCAATTGAGAAACAAGCTTATGCTCTGATAAAATCTTTGAAGACTTTCAGAATTTACATTCTCCATGCAAAAGTCCTTGCATATGTCCCTTCAGCTGCTGTGAAGGATGTTTTGACTCAGCTTGACATTGATGGTAAGAGAGCTAAGTGGATAGCCAAGCTCATTGAATTTGATATAGAGGTGAAACCCACTAAGATAGTAAAGGGACTAGGTCTGGCCAAAATCATGGCTAAAGAAAACTGTGAACTAATGGGGAAAACTTCACAGGTGTTAAATCAGCAAAAGTGCAAACTGTGGTAGTAGCAAAAGTAGATCAAGATCAGAATGACATTCCACTAGTAGCTGAAAACCTGTCCTCCTGTGAGTGGTACTCAGGTATTATTCAATTTTTGCAGAAATTAGAAGTTCCTCTTGATCTCACTCCTAATCAAGCACGAGCTCTTAAGTTAAAATCTATTAAGTTTTGCATAATTGACAAACTGTTGTACTGGAAAGACCAGTCTGGAATTTTGTTGAGATGTCTAGATAAAGAAGAAGCAGAGCAGGCCATGCATCACTTTCATTCCAGCACATGTGGGGGCCACCATTATTAGAAAACCACAGTCCAAAAGATCCTAAGAGTAGGACACTATTGGCCAGTCCTTTTTGCTGATGTATGTACTTTTGTAAGGGCCCGTGACCAGTGCCAAAGATTCATAGGGAAGCAACAGCCCAAATCCTTGCCCCTTAGGCCTATTGTGGTGAATGGGCCTTTCCAGCAATGGGGTCTGGATTTCATAGGTGAAATAAATCCATCTTCCAGTGGGTAGCATAAATGGATCCTAGTATCCACGGACTACTTTACCAAATGGATATAGGCAGTACCCACTAGGAATGCCACTCATCAGGTCATCATAATATTTTTATATGAGAATATCTTTAGCAGATTTGGTTGCCCAGTAAGGTTAGTGACTGATAATGCACCTGCTTTCAAGGCTAGGGAATTAGTTAAAATGTGTGAATCAATGGACATTCAACTGGTGCATTCCACATCCTATTATCCTCAAGGCAATGGCTTGGCTGAGTCATCCAACAAAATCCTAGTCAGGATCATCAAGAAACTACTAGAGACAAATCAGAAAAGCTGGGACTCTAAGCTTAAGTTTGTTTTATGGGTTGATAGGGTAATAGACAAAAGATCTATAGGGACTTCTCCATTCAAGTTAGTGTATGGTACTGAGGCCATTTTTCCTATTCAGCTCATTCTGCCAGTGGAAAAATTCTTCAGGAAGAGGAAGATGAACCAAATGATATGGTGAGGAGGATGATGGACTTGGTGGAGTTGCAGCAAATCAGAGAGCAAGTGATAGGAAAATTAAAAGCCCATCAACAGAGGATAAAGGGCATTTTTGACAAAAGGGCAAAAGTAGACAACTTTCAGGTTGGAGATTAGGTCCTAAAGTGGGATGCTGTCAGACAGGACAAGGTCAAACATGGAAAGTTTGATTCTTTGTGGATTAGCCCTTTTGTGATAGCTCAGGTACATAAGAATAACACCTTCAAATTGCAGAATCTAGAAGGCGAAGAGGTGTTTGATGGCCCAGTGAATGGATGGTTTCTGAAACTTTACTTTATTTGAGGCTCTGAGGCCTTGTCATTGTAAAATTGTAGTCAATAGGTTGTTTTTGCTTACAGAATAAACTCCATGCCCAATGGAATAGTAAATGATAGTGTTTAGTTTTTAGTTGTTTTCAGGGAAAGGAATTTTGGTTTGGGATTCTTGGGACCTCCTTGGGAGGTTCCCATCCCCAAGTAGGAGCCAGATGTTATCTCCCAAAATAAATTTATTTTAACAGTATGAAGAATTTGAATTATGTAATGAAAGATCTAAATATGCCTAACAAATTGAAGGTCTATGTTTTTGATGTGGTTGAAAAATTTGGAAGTTATAGCTTTCGGTGGCTTAGGCGAGGCTTTTAATAGCTCATTAGCCACCAAAAAGCTATGTTTGAGCAGCTAAACAGTTGAACGCAGGATAGAGGTAAACCACTGAAAGCGGCCCGAGCAAGTAGAATTAAATTAACACTTTCGGTGGCTTAGGCGAGACTGCTAAAAATAATGCTGCATTAACCAGCAGGAACAAGTTACTACATAAGTCTTACCTGAAGCAGAGAGAAAGATATATTTTCTTAAAAAGGATGAATACAAGGTACCTAAAGGACAATACTAGATTATACAGGATGATTAGGCTCTAAAGACTGCAACTGAAGGAGGCCAAGGAAAACCCTAGCAGCCACCCCACCTTGGAAACCCTAGCTGAGGCTGCAGTTAGTCTTCAGCCTCCAGAAACCAACCAGGCTGCTTATTATCTCCCAAAATAAATTTATTTTGATAGTATGAAGAATTCGAGTCATGTTATGAAAGATTTAAAGATGACTAACAAATTGAAGGTCTCTAGTTTTTCTATGGTTGAAAAAATTAGAAGTTTTAGCTTTCGGTGGCTTAGGCGAGGTTCTTAATAGCTCATTAGCCATCGAAAGGATTTGTTTCGGCAGCTAACAGTTTAACGTAGGATGAAGGGTAACCACCGCAAGCGGTCCCAAGTGAGTAAATCGTGAAAGCACTTTTGGTGGCTTAGGTGAGACTTCAGACATCTCATTAGCCACCGAAAAATGTTGCTTTCGGCAGCTTAGTGAACAGTTCAAGAAGGGCATTAACCACCAAAAGTAGGAAAAAATGCGTTGGGGAAAAAGCCCGCTCAAAAAACACAAAACACAGGTTTCCGTGGCTAAGCGTGGTTTCAAAATGGTCTCTAAGCCACTAAAAGCAGACTTTCGGTAGCTAAGACTGAAATTTCGGGACGCCCTAAGCCACCAAAAGGGGCATTTTACTATGAAAAGGAATCATTTTAAAAAGGTGATTCTGAGCGACTGGAGAATCATTTTTCAAAACGCTCAGAGTTTTTTGTTCTTTATAGGTCAAAGAACAATAACATCTCTCAGTTTTCCTACAGGTGTTGCATATTGGGAGAATCAAATCCATCTCTGAGACCTAATTTTTGGATCTCAAAATTTCTTGTTTTACACATGTTTTTGAAATCCAGATCCCGGGAAAATTAAAACGAATTCAAAAAAAATGAGATATATTTTTTTCTCACAACAAACCATTCTACAAAAACCTCTTTCGGTTTATACACAGGTGTCATAGGTTTGGAGAACCTAATGCATCTTTGAGCCCCAATTTTCAGCAGTTTGTCCAAACTTTTAGGGCAAAAGTTGACCTAACAGAGCAATTGATAGCAGAGATTGAAGAACTCCCATCACCTGCACCAAAAGAACAAGATGAACCAATAGAGAAGGATTCCTTCAGCAAGCGTAAAACTCAAAAGATCAAGCAGCTATTGAGGCAAATTTATGAGATGGAGGTTTTGGAAAGAGAACTAAAGAGAAATAATGAAACATTGACCAGCAGGAACAAGCTACTGCATAAGTCTTACTTGGAGTAAAGAGAAAGATATATTTTCTTAAAAAGGCTGAATACAAGGTACCTAAAGGACAATACTAGATTATACAGGATGGTTAGGCTCCAAAGGCTGCAGCTAAAGGAGGCCAAGGCAAACCCTAGCAGCCACCCCACCTTAGAAACCCTAGCTGAAGTAGTAGTTAGTCTCCAGCCTCCTGAAACTAGCCAAGGCGTTGTTAACACTTCTAACACGAAGCCTGTAGAAGAGGAAAGTTGAGAAAACATGCCTAAAAAGACATTTTTGAGAAAAACCTAATAATTTTTGTAAAACGGGGCTTTTGGTGGCTTAGGCGGATGCTGGGGCAATTCATTAGCCACCGAAAGTGCCACTTTTGGCAGCTAACGGTTCCGATAGACTGGCCTCTTAACCACCGAAAGCGTACAGAGGCTTAAAAGCAAGTTTTGGCATACAAGACCAGTTTTGGGAAACTACAGATGGCTCAGGGACGTGATCTAAAGATGAAAGACGCTGAGGGAAGCATCAAAAAAGGGTCTGTTTAAGCTCTACTATGACATAACAACACAAAAGGCCGCCAACCCTAGCTGTCAAGAGAAAGCAGTGGATTAACTGGTAGAGGGCCAGTAGTAGTAATCATCAGCAATTACTTAAGTTATCTAAAAGTTCATTCAGTGGAATAATTCTTCAGTTAAGTTAATACAAGTAGTTAATTAGGGTTTTAAACCCTAATTTGCAAAAAACTATTACTTTTGTTTATTTTGTAAAAAACAGATCCAAGTTTTTAGGATCTGTATATTTTGTAAGAGGCTATAAATCCTAAGACTGATTTGATGAAAAAGGTTCGACTTCGAGGATTTATAAACCTATACCATTGTGAGCTTCTCATTTTGCTCATTCTTGAATATAAGCTCTTTTGTTATGATTTGTTTAGCCTTCATCTCTGTCTTTACTGTACTTATGCATGAATGTGTATTTAGGTTACTTTCAAGTTGATTAATAACTAATAGCTGTCATTCTATTGGTGTGTTAATGTTATTTGATTTATAAGTACCATCCTTATCATGATTTAGCCATTTATATGCATCTATTTTGTATGTAAATCTGCCAGCCTGATGAGTTCTCCATCCCTGCACCTTATTGTCAACTTCTGAACAGTTGTAACTAAAAGCCTTGTAATTGAGTGAGTTTCATGCATGTCTTGAGAGTGGAAGGTTATATAGGTCACCTGACTTGATCCATATCAGAAAACCCTAAAAACATTTTAATTTACCAGGCATCCTCGAGCTACAACCTAGAGGAGTTTCCTAGAGTGATAACGAATTGGCGCCGTTGCTAAGGATAGGAGATTGAAACTCAACTTCCCTGGGAGACGACATAGATCCTGCTTTGATGATAGACAAAGTTTGGACACTATTCTGGTTGTAATCATCTATCTGGCGACTCCATTGGAATAAGGTGGCTTTAAGAAGACCAAGTACCAAAGAAAACCCTAAACGGCCACCAATAACACCTGTTTGAAATCCAGAAGAGATTCTAAGAAGAGCTAGGGTTTTGCTAAGGAAGACCTCTAGAGCTGCAAGGGAGGCTACAAAAGGTATTCCAGAGGTATTTCTGTTGTTATATAAAATAGACCTCCATTTCAATCTTCTTATGCTGAAGCATCTAGTTCTCAGAAGTTTATAAGTAAAACATAAATTTTTTGGGTTGAGGAATCTTCAAGCACTACCGCTTGTGAAGAGCTCATCTCTGGCGACTCCATTGAAGAACTATGGCTCCGAGAAGGGCTCATACCAGAGAAAATCAAGAGAGGCCACCAGCAACACTTGGTGCAGACCCATAGAAGATCATCAAAAGAAAACCTAGCCTTGCTGCTAGGGCAGATTTACAAAGACTTCTATTTCCCTGATCCATCCGAATTTAATAAATCTCCACTGGGGAGGACCCGATTGATAAAAGATGAAGAGGATGAATTCAAAATCCAGGTACCAGTTCATCAGTTTTCTTTATGAACTGCTATTATTTTTTATCAGCTCCTTTGTACTTTTCCCTTCACATGTTAAAAGAATTATCCTATGTTTTATATATTCTGAAGATTATTAGCCATCTTTTATAAATCCATCTTTAGAAGAATATTTGCAGCCTGCTTGTATTGTAGAAGGTGAATCAGTCTTTGTGCCATAGCTCATCTATAAAAATGACCTCTATATCCAAATTCCTTCTAAATATGATCAAGCATGTAACCTTGAATAAACCAAAACTGATTCACAACCTATGCGGAGCTCAACACTCGTTGCCATAACCTTTGAACCTTGTCAGCAGATTGTTATCCCTCATGATCAGCCCACAACTTTTCAAATCAAAATCAAGATGAAGATGTTTAAGCCATTAAAAATTGCCCTCTCTTCTTCATCCTTATCCTCTTGACTGTTATGAATATCTCCCTTGGTTTTCTGGAGAGAATCAAGCTTCAGCGGAAAGGAACTTGGAATCTTTTGAAGATTTTATTGACCGTTTTTAGATTGTTCATGAGGATGTAATCATGAATTTTTTCTCTAAATCATTGATTAGAGATGTTGCTATATGGTTCAAGAATTTAAGAGCTAACTCCATTGGCTCTTGGATAGAATTCACTAATACCTTTTTGAAGCATTGGGGTGAGAACAAATCTCTTGATTTGTATCTCGTTGATTTCTATGCTTTGAAGAGAGAGGAAGACGAAACTTTGCCCATGTTCAATCAAATATTCTACAACACTTATCATGATTTGCCTTTGGAGATCCAGCCCACACAGACAGCTGCCATGATATATTATGTGATGGGCCCATTAAAAACTTGCCCTTCTTCTGCTAGAAAGGAAATCTTCATCATTAAGCATTCTGTTTGAAAATGCTTTAGAGGTGGAGGGAAACATTTGTGCTTCAAGGAGAATCCCATAGAAGTTTGATTTTGAAAACCATCATCTACCTGAGCTAGGTAAACATCAGTATGATTCAGATTTTGAACAGGAAGATTATGAGTCTAAAGCAGATTTGGAATAGCAGCAAGCATGTGATCTTCTTTCAGATTTAGAATCAGATTCTTCAGTGTTTGCAAAGTACTCCCAAGACAGGTATGAATATGGATTTTATGATCAGTTTGCAAACCAGGATGAGCCTATGATAACTGATGATTGTATAAGAAATTATATGTTTTCAAATGATCTTTATTCATATGGTGTAAACCATGTTTTATCATCCTATTGTGAGCACTATTATCAAAAGGAAATTTTAATGATTGATGATCAAGATCTGATCATAAGAGAACAAGAAGGTTCAGATCAGCTGTTGAGCTTGCATTTTGATCCGACAAAGATTGAGCAATCCACATTCAACATTGACATTAGTGAAGGAAAATATCAGCAGCATAAAAAGGTATTTCCTGTTGGCTTTTATGACCCTGTTGCTGACTATCTGGAACTTATAAGCAGCGTAGATATCAAAATATTTTTGTCAGATGATGGCTGGTTCTGTCACCCTTTGAAACTACATTGCTGCATGCTAGGGTTTCATTTATTTTTTGGGTCAAGATGAAGGATAAGTTCAGCAGATCAGCTTCTGACCTGGCTTCATTGGAAGCATGATGTCATGTGATAAGAAGACTCTACTGATTAGAATTAGGAGTAGGAGTAGATAGGAAAATAAGCTCTTAATAAGAGCAACTAGGTAATTTTTAGTTGTTTTTGTGAATAAGCAAAGCGGGATACAGGAAGATTGCAGGGGATCAGTTATAAAAGACAAATGACTCCATGCCCAATGGAACACTAGAAGATAGCTTTAATTATTCTTTTTCAGAAAAGGCATTTTGGTCTGGGGTTCTTGGGACCTCACAGGGAGGTTCCCATCCCCAAGTAGGAGCCAGATGTTATCTCCCAAAATAAATTTATTTTTATAGTATGAAGAATTCAAGTCATGTTATGAAAGATTTAAAGATGACTAACAAATTGAAGGTCTCTTGTTTTTCTATGGTTGAAAAAATTAGAAGTTTTAGCTTTAGGCGGGGTTCTTAACAGCTCATTAGCCACCGAAAGGCTTTGTTTCAGCAACTAACAATTTAACGCAGGATGAAGGTTAACCACCGAAAGCGGGCCCAAGCGAGTAAATGGTGAAAACACTTTCGGTGGCTTAAGAGAGACTTCAAACATCTCAATAGCCACCAAAAAATGTTGCTTTCGGCAACTTATTGAATAGTTCAAGAAGGGCATTAACCACTGAAAGCAGGAAAAAATGCGTTGGGGAAAAAGCCCACTAGAAAAACTCAAAACATAGGTTTCTGTGGCTAAGCGTGGTTTCAAAATGGTCTCTAGGCCACTAAAAGCAAACTTTCGGCAGCTAAGACCGAAATTTCAGGACGCTCTAAGCCACCGGAATGGGCGTTTTCCTGTGAAAAGGAATCATTTTAAAACGGTGATTCTGAGCGACTGGAGAATAATTTTGCAAAAGGATCAGAGTTTTTTTTTCCTAATAAGTCAGAGAAAAATAACCTATCTCAGTTTTCCTAGAGGTGTTGGATAATGGGAGAATCAAATCCATCTTTGAGACCTAATTTTCAAATCTCAGAATTTCCTGTTTTACACATGTTTTTGAAATCCAGATCCCGGGAAAATTAAAATGAATTCCAAAAAAATGAGAGAATTTTTTTTCTCACAACAAAACATTCTACAAAAACCTCTTTCGATTTATACAGAGGTGTCACAAGTTTTGAGAACCTAATGCATCTTTGAGCCCCAGTTTTCAGCAGTTTGGCCAAACTTCTAGGGCAAAAGTTGACCTAACAGAGTAATTGACAACAAAGATTGAAGAACTCCCATCACCTACACCAAAAGAACAAGATGAACCAACGGAGAAGGCTTCCTCCAGCAATCCTAAAACTCAAAAGATCAATCAGCTACTAAGGAAAATTTATGAGATGGAGGTTTTGGAAAGAGAACTAAAGAGAAATAATGAAACATTGACCAACAGGAACAAGCTACTACATAAGTCTTACCTGGAGTAAAGAGAAAGATACATTTTCTTGAAAAGGCTGAATACAAGGTACCTAAAGGACAATTCTAGATTATACATGATGGTTAGGCTCCAAAGGTTGTAGTTGAAGGAGGCCAAGGCAAACCCTAGCAGCCACCCCACCTTAGAAACCCCAGCTGACGTAGCAGTTAGTCTCTAGCCTCCTGAAACTAGACAAGGTGTTGTTAACACTCCTAGCACAAAGCCTGCAGAAGAGGAAAGCTGAGCAAACAGGCCTAAAAAGACATTTTTGAGAAAAACCTAATATTTTTTGTAAAACAGGGTTTTCGGTGGCTTAGGTGGACACTGGGGAAATTCATTAGCCACCGAAAGTGCCACTTTCAATAGCTAACGGTTCTGATAGACTGGCCTCTTAACCACCGAAAGTGGATAGAGGATAAAAAGCAATTTTTGGCATACAGGACCGGTTTTGGGCAAATACAGATGGCTCAAGGACGTGATCTAAAGATGAAAGATGCTGAGGGAAGCATCAAAAAAGGGTCTGTTTAATCTCTACCATGACATAACAGCACAAAAGGCCACCAACCCTAGCTGTCAAGAGAAAGCAGTGGATTAACTGGTAGAGGGCCAGTAGCAGTAATCATTAGCAGTTACTTCAGTTATCTAAAAGTTCATTTAGTGGAATAATTCTTCAATTAAGTTAAGACAAGTAGTTAATTAGGGTTTTAAACCCTAATTTGCAAAAAACTATTACTTTTGTTTATTTTGTAAAAAACAGATCCAAGTTTTTAGGATCTGTATATTTTGTAAGAGGCTATAAAGCCTAAGACTGATTTGATGAAAAGGGTTTGACTTCGGGGATTTATAAACCTATACCATCGTTAGCTTCTCATTTTGCTCATTCTTGAATATAAGCTCTTTTGTTATGATTTGTTCAGCCTTCATCTCTGTCTTTACTGTACTTCTGCCTGAATGTGTATTTAGGTTACTTTCAAGTTAATTGATAACTAATAGCTATCATCCTATTGGTGTGTTAATGTGATTTGATTTATAAGTATCATCCTTATCATGATTTAGCCATTTATATGCATCTGTTTTGTATGTAAATCTGGCAGCCTGATGAGTTCTCCATCCCTGCACCTTATTGTCAACTTCTGAACAGTTGTAACTAAAAGCCTTGTAATTGAGTGAGTTTCATGCATGTCTTGAGAGTGGAAGGTTATATAGGTCACATGACTTGATCCATATCAAAAAAACCCTAAAAACATTTTAAGTTACAAGGCATCCTCGAGCTACAACCTAGAGGAGTTTCCTAGAGTATAACACTGTTGTCAACCCTCCTAGCATAGAGCCTGCTAAAGAAGAAAGTTGTGCAGACATCCATAAAAGAACATTTTTGGAAAAACCCTAATAAATTTTGAAAACAAGGCTTTTGGTGGCTTAGGCGGATGCTGGGGCAGTTCATTAGCCATTGAAAGCGCCGCTTTCGGCAACTAACGGTTCCGATAGTCTGGCCTCTTAACCACCGAAAGCAGACAAAGGCTTACAATCAAATTTTGGCTTATAGGATCGATTTTGGGCGAATATAGATGGCTCAGGGACATAGTCTGAAGATGAAAGCATCAGGAAAAGGTCTGTTTCAGTTTTACTATGACATAACAGCAGAAAAGGCCACCAACACCTAGCTGTCAAGAAAAAACAGTGACTTAACCAGCAGAGGGCCAGTAGCAGTAATTGCCAGCAGTTACCTCATATATTTGAAGGTTCATACAGTGAACTAATTCTTCAATTAGTTAGACAAGTAGTTAATTAGGGTTTTTTAACCTAATTTGCAATTTATTTTTTATTTTTTTTTATAATAAAAAACAGATCCAAGTTTTCAGTATCTGTATATTTTGTAAAGGCTATAAAGCCTAAGACTTATTTTATGAAAAAGGGTTCGACTTCAGGGACTTATATACCTATACTATTGTTATCTTCTCATTTTGCTCATGATTTAAAATAAGCTCTTTGGTTATCATTTTGTTCAGCTTCCATTTCTGTCTTTTTGTGCTTATGCTTGAATGTGTATTCATGTTATATTCAATTTAATTAATGACCGATAGCTGTCACCCTATTAGCATGTTGATGTGATTTTAATTATAAGCACCATCCTTATCATGATTTAGCAATTTATATGCATCTGTTTTGTGTGTAAATCTGCCAGCCTGATGAGTTCTCCATCCCTACACCTTATTGTCAACCTCGGTGGTAACTAAAGCCTTGTACTTGATTGAGTTTCATGTGTATTGAGAGTGGAAGGTCATATAGGTCACATGACTTGATCCATATTAGAAAACCCCAAAAACATTATAAGTTACCAGGCATCCTTGAGCTGCAACCTAGAGGAGTTTCCTAGAGTGATAGCATGTGGTATGTAGTTGATTGTCACTCTTACTTCTTCTACTACCTTATAGAGCGTCTGTAGTAAATATATGATATTGCTTTTTAGCTCTGTTTGTCACTCATCTATATTCGTGAGTATTTTATTGGTGACCTCTACCATTGCTTCCATCAAAAGTGTATAATCATCATTGGTAAGGCTGATATTTCCAGTTGATTTGTCTCCTTTCCTCTTCTTATGACCCTTCGCATACTTCTTTGTTTGCTTCCTCTTTTCCCCTACTATAGGGGTCATGCTTTAGTCATTCTTGGTATTATATGGATCTTATTCTAGATTTTATTCTAGGTTTTATTTTGGTGGTGGATCTTCTCCCTGTACACCATCCTTCGTTGTTGATGGATCATCCTATCGCGGTTCTTCCTCTACAGATAGTTGATCATCTGCGACAGGAACTCTCCATTATTTCGCCCAATCTTGAATAATGGCATCAATTTTTGCAGCATATAGTTGATATTGTATCGCAATCCATTGGTGCTATGGGTCTTATCGAGGCTGCAAAAGGACATGATTGGCCCCGACCAAAAATATGACAATGTTTCTAAACCTCTTAACGGTCACCTCGGTAATTCTAGCCTTGTTTCTTACACAATGTCTTAGGGACTCTCCTTGTAAAAAGAACTCTATATTATCATCTTTTTTCCTTTACGGGGATTCTTTGTCGAACTAGAGATTCTAGTATTGAGCTCCTCGACATAGGGCAGTCACATCTACCCCCGAGTAGTTTGGTGATTCTTCCCATGCAACAAACAAAATCAAAATAAGTAGCCATGAATAATGAATTGTGCTACCTTTCTCACATGCCTCCGACAAATATGCTAATAGTTCATTTAGAAGATAGTGTGACCAATTGAGTTGAACACTTGTTGCACATAAATCTGCCGCAACAATCGTCCCTATAGTGCACTGGTTCGATCACATCTTTCGCAGCAACTTGCTAGATAGAACTTTAGTTGCGAACCGAACAATGTATTCATTGATAGAGGAACTAGAAAATCCTTTGGTGTCTCTGGTCAGGTCATACTTTTCTTTTATCTTGTTCGTGAATAAAGCTTCCTTCTCTTTTCCAACAAAAAACGGTGTTGGGTCGACGCCTGCAAGTGGAATCTATGTAATCGCTGTTATAATGTCGACATCCACAAATTTTTTTTGACTGAGCCATAGACAGTCATCATGGAATGAAACCAACAACTGTTTAACACATGTATTCACCTCTATGATGTGCCCAAAATGCGACATGTGAATCAGTGACAAAAAACCATATTTGTCCAGTCCTATTTCCCATTCCATTGGAACTAGGTGGATAGGGCCATCCTCTGCCTCACAGACATAAACCATGTATTTTTCCATTTCCAAATTTGGAAATTTTTGTAGGTCGTGGTTGACAAAGGTAATTTTCTTCAGATTTGGGAGTATGTTCATCGTTACTCAAATTCCTTTCGGTATGATCGGTGCTACCAGTGGGTACCTTGCATTCTTACCGATTTTGATCTTAGGCACATCAGTTGGTCTGGGTGGGACATAGTTTGGTAGCATGCTCACATATCATGCTTCTTCAATTTCTTGTGGTGGTATTATTTCTTTCTTGCAGCTACCAGATGGTTTTCTCTTTAACGTGTCAGGTGGGTTTGGCCATAACCTAACTTCAGGGATAAATGGTGCTTGTTCGGCTTCTTCTGCAACCATTGTAGATGGTTGAACAAATGATGTGATGTCTTCCTTAATTGGAATAGGTGAAGGTATCTCGACGCCTTATTCTAGAACAATGCTTTTAATGGAGATAGAGATGACCATACTCTACGAAAGATCACCTCGACTCTTTCAGTTGCACACACAATAGCACATCTTACTCATTCATGTGAAAATAGAATGAATAAAACTTTGGCGCGATGATGATACACATTCACCCATTCAACCAATCTTTCCTTCACATGAGTGGGCAATAAATGGAAAGGTGGCAGTGATTTCCGTCACATGGAGCAATCTTTTGCATCATTACAAGGAAAATGACTATCAAACTATAACTTTGCATGTCAGTTCAATGGTATTTATTGTGCAAAAATGACAGAAATGACCAAAAATTACGCCACTGAAATATCTCGCGTCCTCAAATTAACTACATCCAATTGTCTTTTTGCGACCCAATTTCATTATGCGACAACTCTTCTCTTTTTGCGACCTTGATTTGGTCTTCGACACATTTATTCCCTTGTGATAGATAGAGAGTCTTTACAACCATTTTTCATTGTCAATAGCTATATAGTCGATCGACACTTTTTCTTCTTCTACGGTAGACAGTAAATCTACAACCAAACACCTATATTTGTTACAAAATTAACACATAATTCTGCGTCTTTTTTTTTAGTCGACCAAGTCCCGACTATCCTGGTAAGGTTTTAACCGACTTCCATTCACCAATCCTTTGAAAGGTGTTCCATCTAATTTTTGTAGTTGTACTGTGCCTCTTTCAATGATTTGAATGACAACATACGGCCCCATGCAATGTGTTTTCAGCTTTCTAGGGTGCTTACAAAACTTGTTGTAATATAGGAGGACAAGTCCTCCGACCTAAAAATGATTATTCTTGATGTGTCAGTCATTCCATACTTTCTTTCATTCCTTCTCAACATTTTGGTGGTAACCCACAGAAAAATGTTCTTCCTCCAACTGCACAAGTTGCAACAATATTTTTTCGACAACACCAACATCAGTCATTTCTGTTATTGCAACAATCCTTAGATCGGGTACAATGTATTCCATCAACATAACAACTTCTTGTCCATACACTAGTCAAAATGGAGTCCGACATGTCAATTTATTACAGGTTGTGCGATATGCCCACATTACCACAGAAATTTCGTGTTCCCAATCATCTCTTTTAACGTTGCAGATCTTTGTTAATATGTTCTTGAGGATCTTATTGAATTCATGAACAACACCATTTTCTTGTGGGTGATATGGTTTCTTCTTCCTGTGTCAGATCTGGAATTCTTCAATCAATTCATCGATCAATTGATTAATAAAGTGTGTGCCCTTATCACTTATCAAAATCTTCGGGCATCTGAATCTAGTCACAACATTGTTGAACAAAAATTTGGCAGCAACCATTGTAGAATCCTTAATTGGCACTGCTTCAACCCATCTAGTCAAGGTATTCGTCGTAGTAATAATGTATCTTGCACCTGTTCACTTCCATGGTGGATTAATAGGTCCAACAAAATAAACAACTCATTTGTCAAATTCCTGCAAAGTTATCTCAGGTAATAGCAGCATTTCATCTCGTCACGATGGCTTTCTGGTTCTTTGACAGATATTGTAGTTGCTACAATATTCTCTAGCATCTGCACGCAAAGTGATCCACCACAATCCTGCTTGCAATATTTTATGCACTGTATATTTTCCAACATAATGGCCTCCTGCGACACCAACATGCACTTCATTCAATATCATTTGTCACCCATGTTCCAATACACAACGACAAATTTCATCTGGTCCCATTTTATATAGTTGTCGAGCTATCAATTGGAAATCTGCAGGTCGCACCTATAATTTTTTTTCTTTTTTGTGCAGTACTAAATCCTTTTGGTGCATATCTCATACTCAAGAAATGTATAATATATTTTTAATGATCATCAAACATCGTGATCACAATAATTGTGCACCAGGAATACTATCGTCGATATTAACAGGTTCTTCTCCACTTTCAAATCTCGACAGGTGGTCTGGTCCTGAGTTTAGTCGACCCGACTTAACAATAAATTCAAAGTAAAATTCCTTGAAAAGGAGAAGCCACTGACAAATATTCCCCCCCAACACTAGCTTGTTCACCAGGTATTTCAACGTTGAGTGGTCTGTGAACATCTTGAAATGTCCACCTAATAAATAGTGTCAAAATTTTTGGAGCACATACAACATAGCTATGTTAGATTTTTATTATTTAAGAAATATGATCTTAGGATCTTATCTGAGAGAATAACATGCACAGCAATAAACACAAGAGACAAGAGACAAAAAGAATTTTCCTTGGGGAAACCATAAAAGAGAAAACCCCGCAACTTCCTCAGAGATAGAATGAGCACCGATGGCAGAAGTAAAACCCGAAAACATAAATATGATCTCCAACAGCTTGTTCTCTCTCTCTCACTCATGCACCCCAGTGAGTGAGTGTGTGTGTGATAAATAGAGAGGCTCACTCTCTATTTATATTATTTCATTCACTTAATTTCCACTCCAACATGTCGGCCTCACTTAACAATTACTTACTAGGGCTGACATCTCTTAGAGAGTCTAATAACCCTAGTTCCCCACAACTATGGGTACTTTTCCCTCCAATCAACAAGGAGGGTTAACCTTGGCTCAATTGTGGGGACTATTTCCTCGACTTACAATGGAGGGTTAACCTCAATGACTTTACATGACTTGTTTACATTATTGAATCTCCTGATAGGAACATCGAGGCATGACATTACTCAATTACATTATAGATACTTCTTGAAATAAGCATCGGGGTACAATACATAAAATATACAAATGAATACATTCTGAAGTTATAAATACATCAACACTCCCTCTTAACTAGGAAGGTATTTTCTCGACACAATTTATCAGCACAAGTATTTTTCTCTGTATCATCTGGATCATCATTAAGTCATCTTCATCTTCAATTCAAGGCTTCATCTTCAAGTCATCTTCATCTTTAAGTCATCTTCATCATCAAGTCATCTTCATTAAGTCTGGATCATCACTTGATCTGGATCGTCATCAAAGTTGGATCATCACTAGATCATCATCATCATCATTGCTTCCGCTATCTCAATCAAATGGTGCTATCTCTTCATTCTTCTCGTCATAGGAAGTTCTATAGATCCAACCCTTTTTCATGCTAGTTGTAGTCCTAGCCTCCAGGTAGGTCTTATTTGGCACATATATCTGACCCTAAGTCAGAATGGCCCACCCAGCACTTACATCTGACCATGCGAGGAACACATCCAACATATATGTCAGAAAGGCACGCCCAACACTCACATCTAACCATGAGAGGAACCAATCCAGTCATATATGTCAGAAATACCCAGCATTCACATCTGACCATGAGAGGAACCAATCCAGTCATCTATTTCAGAAAGGCTCTATACTTACATTCGACCATGCAAGGAACCAATCCAGCATATATGTCGAAAGGGATCTGCACTTACCTCTGACCATGCGAGGAACCAATCCAACATGTCAGAAGGGCTCTACATTTACATCTAACCATGCAAGGAACCAATCTAGCATGTCAGAAGGGCTCTGCACTTACATCTAACCATGTGAGGAACCAATCCATCATGTCAGAAGGGCTCTGCACTTATCTCTGATCATGTGGGAACACATCCCACGGTCACATCAAAATGGCTTTCAACTCTAGGCTGAGTATTTCTGGTAACTGACTAGGTGCCTCCATTCTCCTAGAGAATGGGCTTCAGCACTTATATCTGGTCATGTGGGAACACATCCCTCAATCACATCAGAATGGCTCTAAGCTCTAGGATGAGTATTCCTAGTAACTAACCAAGTGCCTCCATTCTCCCAGAGAATGGCCTTCAACACTTATATCTGATCATGTGGGAACACATCCCTTAATCACATCAGAATGGCTCTGCACTGATCATGCGGTAACACAACCCACAATCATATCATAGCATCTCTACACTTACATCTGACCATGGAAGGAACCAATCCTCTTACCATGTCAGAATGGCTCACGGACTCATCACTTCCCCTTTGAAGGGACCTTGATTTGGAGAACACCAAGCTTCTCCCTGAAGTACTCAAACTTCACTCTGGCCAATGGCTTGGTCAACACATCAGCTATTTGCTCATTTATTGCAACATACTGGAGCTTTACGGCTCCTCTCTGCACCATATCCCTTATATAGTGATATTTGATCTCGATATGCTTCGACTTGGCATGGAACATTGGGTTATCTGACAACTTCACATGACTTTGGTTATCGCAATATATACAAGTAGCATCCAACTGGAGATCAAATAAATTAGATAGTATCTTTCTAAGCCACATTGCCTCACAGCTAGCCAAACAAGCTGCAACATACTTTGCTTCGTATGTACTCAGTGCTAGATAGGACTGCTTCCTGCTAAACCAAGAGATCACACATGATCCCATACTGAAGCAGCATCTCGAAGTGCTCTTCCTATCAATGGCATTGCCTTCCCAATATGAATCAACATAACCTTCCAGGTTAATCTTTTGATTCGCCTCATACTTGAGCCCATAATCAACTGTACCCTTTAGGTACCTCACTGCATGCTTTGCAACCATCATGTGAACATGTCTCAATTTGTTCACAACAAAGCAAATATTTGGTCTCATAATCGTCAGGTACATCAAGGAACAAATCATCTGATGATACATCATGGCATCAACCGACTCTAATGAAGCAACACTCAATAGCTTCATGTTCGATGCCATAGGTGTTGTCAAGGCCTTGCAGTCCATCATCCTAAACCTCTTCAGGATCTCTACTGCATACTTCCCTTGTCCCAGGGAGATTCCATCCGTATTCTGCCACACCTCCATGCCTAGAAAGTAGTGCAGCAAGTCTCCTTCTTGCAACTTTAATGAGTTCCTCTTTTCTGTCAGCAACAAGTCATCAACATATAACAGGAGCATCACTGGTCTTTCGCCTTCAACCTTGAAGCAAAGGTTGGAATCCACTTTACTCTCAGTAAAGCCTAGAGCCATCAGTAAGCTGTCCATCTTGTATGAAGCTTTACTGCTCCTCTCTACACCATATCCCTGATATAGTGATATTTGAACTTGATATGCTTCGATTTGTCATGGAACACCGGGTTCTCCAACAACTTCACACAACTATGGTTGTCGCAATATATACAAGTAGCATCCAACTTGAGATCAAATAAATCAAATAGTATCTTTCTAAGCCACACTGCCTCACAGCTATCTGAACAAGCTGCATCATACTCTGCTTTGTCTGTACTCAGTGCCACACAAGACTGCTTCCTACTAAACCAAGAGATCACACCTGATCCCATACTGAAGTAGCATCCCGAATTTCTCTTCCTATCAATGGCACTACCTGCCCAATCTAAATCAACATAACCTTCCAGGTTAATCTTTTGATTCACCTCATACTTGAGCCCATAATCAAATGTACCCTTTAGGTACCTCACTGCATGCTTTGCAACCATCATATGAACATGTCTCAATGTGTTCATAGCAAAGCAAATATTCGGTCTCGTATTCGTCAGGTGCATCAAGGAACAAATCATTAGACGATACATCATGGCATCAACTGACTCTAATGAAGCAACACTTAACAACTTCAAGTTCGATGCCATAGGTGTGTTCATGGACTTGCAATCCATCATCCTAAACCTCTTCAGGATATCTACTGCATACTTCCCTTGTCCCAGGGAGATTCCATCCGTATTTTTCCACACCTCCATGCCTAGAAAGTAGTGCAACAAGTCTCCTTCTTGCAACTTTAATGAGTTCCTCTTTTCTGTCAGGAACAAGTCATCGACAGATAACAGGAGAATCATTGGTATTTCGCCTTCAACCTTGAAGCAAAGGTTGGAATCCACTTTACTCTCAATAAATCCTAGAGCTATCAGTAAGTTTTCCATCCTGTCATACCATGTCAAACCTCGGGATATTCTGCAGTCACTCCCTCCGAAGATGAGCATCATTCTCCCTCTGTCTTTCATACTCTACGCATTGAAACATTATGTACTGGAGTGACAAGTAGCTTCCTCTGCTACTAATATTCTATGTATCCATCTAGGGTCACTGGATATCAAGATCCTCTATCTTGAACCTTTTCAAAAGTTCTTCTTGCACCCATATGTGAGTTTGTCATCCTCTATAGGCTTTCATCTTCAACCTTGTAGCAAAGGTTAAGATCTTCATCACTCTAGGTGATATTCAAGCTCCTCATGTATGTGTCATCCTATGGGTGTCTTCTGAGCTTGTACAAGGCCTTCTTTCATTTGCACACATGATTCTGCATGTCATGTGTATTTATAGTAGATGCAAATGTCTCTTCATAGTCTATGCTTCGTGCTACGAATCTTGCCTTGTATCCCACGATGTGTCCATCTACTGCATGATGGAACTACGAACTTCCCTTCAGGTCTCGATACTGCATCCTAAACATCATTCTTCTTGAACTGGTCTTACCTATATTCTTGGCTACTTCTTCATAGCTGGAAGGTTCTGCATCAATGATGTCACTGCATTCGTCATATTATTCTTCATCTTGAACTGTCGTCACTTGTTCTTCAGAACAAGTCTCATCCTTCTTTGCTTGTAGGTGATTGTACGCGATCTTTCCTACAAGTCAAATGCATTTGTATGGTTAGAAACATTTCATAAGGCATATTCATAGTGGCAAATTCTTATGCATCGATATATGATCATGCAACTATTTTAGCCAATACAACATTCATCCATATCTCATGGAAAATTTTCTAGATGCCTTCCATCTCTACCAAGACATCATTGAGATTGTGCACTAATCCAATATGTCAGCAAAGAGGTTTCATTCTAGATAAGTAGAAATGGAGAGTTGTATAGCACCATGAGCTACTTACCCATCACATGCGTATTAGTAGTATACTGTCATTAATGCAAACATTCTACCATGCATAATACATCAACTGAATATAAACAAATGCATAACAAAACAATAACATGAAATGCCAATTGAATACTTATCTTTATTTGTTTTGTGGGTAGACTCCTTCTTGAGCCTTCAGCTTCATCATCTTCTTCATTCATCATTTCTTATCCAAATGGTAAGATGGATAAGAGGTTCTTCAAGAGTTGAGTCCTTCGTATTCCTCATCACTTGAGGGATCTTCTTTGGATGGTGAGAGATTGATCTTCAGTTGCTACCATCTTCTCTTGTCTTATTAAGAGTCAAGCTTCTTCTTATGTGTGCTCTTCCCAGTGTCTGCTGAAATTAATCACTTCCTTCTGGCACACATTCCTCGAATGAATGAATCCCATGATCCTAGGAGGCCATTCAAGGTGGTTATCACAAATTCTGCATTCTCCACCTCTTCTTCTACCGCTTCAAGTTGTTCTTTGATTTGAGAGACCCTTGTAAAGTATGATTGTATGGTCTCTGCATTCTGGATCTTTACATTCTTCAATTGTTTTCTCAAATTCATCTTCTGATCTATGTTCTTCCTTTCAAATAGCTTGGTCAAGGAATCAAACATCTCTTTCAGTGTCTTTAGGGAAGAAACTTGTGGTATAAGGTGATCCGTGATTGAATCAGCAATGATCTTCTTGGCCTTGACCAAGTTCTTCGTGTGAAGTCTTTTAGACTCATCTCCCTCTGGAACTAGAACCTCTCATCTACCAGGGACGACGTCTCTAGGAGAGTCTAATAACCCTAGTTCCCCAAAACTGTGAGGACTTTTCCCTCCGATCAACAAGGAGGGTTAACCTTGACTCAATTGTGGGGACTATTTCCCCGACTTATAATGGAGGGTTAACCTCAATGAATTTACATGACTTGTTTACATTATTGAATCTAACGATAGGAACATCGGGGTATGACATGGCTCAATTACATTATAGGTACTTCCCGAAATAAACATCGGGGTACAATACATAAAATATACAAGTGAATACATTATGAAGTTACAAATACATCAACAAGCTAAGCCTTCTGTTTTAGTCGTAGTGTGATTCCTCTCTGTTGTTGATAATTTCATGCTAGAAAATGCAATAGGATGATCAATCAACCCTTCTCCAAGATGCATGAGTACAACATCGAGTGCAATAGACAATGCATAAACGTGTACGTGAAATTCTTTCTTCCAGTCTAGAAAAACTAGTATGGTCGTTGTGACCATCTTGTTCTTTAGAGTGTCCAGACTCTCTCGGTAGTGTTCATTCCATTGAAAATTAACATCATTTTTCAGCAACTTCTCCATCGAAGTAGTCACCTCTACATATCCTTTGATAAATATTCGATAGTATTTTGTATGTCCCAATTTCATTCTCAGTTGCTTCACTGTCGTAGGGGTTGGTAGGTCGATGATGATTGCAATTTTAGCAGATTGAACAGGATTCTGTCACGACAAACCACATGGCCCAACAAAATTCAAAATGGGGTACAAAAGATACATTTCTTTAGATTTCGTGAAATCTGATACCGTCCAAATCGTTCCAGCATCATTCTAAGGCTCCCAATATGATCTTTTATGAGCTCAAATACTGTCCAGTCATCAAAGTAAACCTCAATAAATTTATGAATAAAGTATTTGAAAGTAGCCACTATTATCCTAGAAAAGGTAGTAGGAGTATTGTTAAGCCCAAAGGGAATTACCGTATACTAGAAACACCCCCACTTTATCTCAAAGGTTGTTTTGTGTTGATCTTACTTCATGATTCTCACCTGATGGTATCTAGAGAACCCATTAGTGAAATAATAAACTTATTAACCCCAAACACTTTATAATACCTCATTTATAAACGGAGTTGGAAATAGGTCATGTAAGCAAGTGTCGTTCAACTTTCTAAGGTCGACACAAAACTTACTTCACTGATAGTATTCATATATTGCACTATTATCGAACTAATCCACTAAGATTCTTCAACCAGTTCTATGATACCCACATCCAACATTCGATCTAACTTCATCTTAGCTTTTCCTTTATACTGTAGATTCAGCCAATATGGTCGTTGTTTCATATATTTTGTGTCAAGATTTCGTGGTATCTTCATCTCTCAAAGGTCTCCGACAATCCCCTTCATCTCTAGAAATTTTGTAGGGAACAGACCTTGAAATTCATGCAGTAGGTCCGCGACATTCCTTACAGTTTCCTCATCCCAATAATATCCGATATTGGCAAACTTTGGATTCTTTGGAGATCCAATATTTAATTTCTTGAATTTCAATGGATTTAGAAATTGGTCACTAGAAATATCAAATCCTTCCACGGCGTGAGTACCTTCAAACTATAGGATGTTTATGTTGAGCAGGTCGTCATCGTCAGGTTCTCCTGTCACGTTATAACGCTCCATCCAATGTTGGACTATCACGTTGTTGTAACTAAAGTTTGTCATTGACACAAGGATATCTTCAAATGTCTTCATCTTGATCACTTGCAAAGTAGCATTAGTTGAAGGATGATCATCAAAAAACTCAAATGTGTATGTGAAGCTAGCAGCCATTGCATCCCATTCAACTGTTCCATGCTATAGCTCAACCAACATAAACTGATTCCTTGGTATCCTATCCAGAGTATGTATAAATTGATGGACCCATTCCTGTCGCGAACATGCTTTCCATGTCACGCGACAATATTTTATGTTCTTGAGAGGATTAGTCAATCCCGTGTACTTCTTACCAATATAATTGATCTCCTCTCTAAATCGTATCTCCATTAATCTCCAGCATTAAGGCCATTCTGAGATAGATTGTTTATGTGCAACCCACCATCTCTTAGGTGTAGCTTTTAGTGCAAAGTCCAAGGCATACAAGCACTGATGTTCTATGAATTTTTCTTTAAATTCTGTTAGAAAAGATGCCAGGTTAGGTAAACCTTCATATGTGGGTATATCACTTACCTCGATACCTACCCATCACAAATATTGTGTAATTCTTATGCATCTTCTCATCTACACATTATGCAATTGGTTATGCTAGTTTTCCAAAGCATCTCAAGAATCCGATGTACAAGAACTAATGTTGCACCAACGTCTGATCTTTTAGTCGTTCGTTGGATTCACATAATTATCTAGTGTATAAGTAATGTTATAAATATGGTCTCAATAATCTCCTTGTCCTTCACTATTCATTGGCTCGACGTATCTCTGACCTTCAAGTGGATCAATTGGTGCGACCACCCTTAGCTCTGAATCTTCAAATGTTAAGATTATTTTCTTGAAATTGATAATAGTCTAATTATCAATCACCCAATCGATCTCCAGAAGTGTGGGATACATATTTGTATCATCCACAATGTCAATCACTTCAAATTCAAAATAAGTTTTAAGGCCTTCTATCTCGACAAACACCTAAGGCAGTTGACCAATAGGTTGAACTTTCAACTGTTTTGTTAATCGAAAAAGGACAGGAGACCTTATGAGTCTCAGTTTCCCCATACTCTCTCATGTTTGTATAGTCAAAATGTTGGCATCGGATCCCAAGTCCATAATAATATAATCCATGTTGTAATATCCTATTTGTGTACCCATACTTAGTTCTCGACCACACTTCAATATTTTTCCCATATGATTAACCCTCCTTACTAGTCGCACCTCTTCTTGAGGTTCTTCTATTAAATCTGTCAATTATACAATAACATCTTTATCTTGTATTAGTTCTAAGAAAATTTTAAATAATTGTTTTAATTTACTAACCTTTCTCGATGGTTTCTTTCGGAACAACTGGTCAAATTTTTCAGGCATTCCCAATATTGGTCCTTCCGATGGTGTAGCAGTAGAAGTCGACGCTTGATTTCTGTCGAAAAATTCTTGTCATTCATCCAAGAACACTTCCTTTTATTTTTGGATGTTAAATGGTGCTTTCTTTTGTGATGTCGGTCACACTTGCAGTTGTCCATATGTTTCTTCTTGATCTGACCCGGTAGCAGCACCTCCTCTTGTCACAACAACAATATGTGGCTCCCTTGGTTCACTAGATATCGTCTGGATATTCTGATTGGGTTCGAATTGGAATTTTGTGGTGGATTTTGGTTTCCCACATTCTTGGTATGTCATATCGCAATCAACTAAGGACATTCCTCAATAGTATAATCAAAATATGTGTAGTACGAACATTCCATAGTAGGACTCGTGCAGTCCCTGGCAAAGTGTCCAAGCTGCTCACAATTATAACATATGATTCGGCCTCTTCCATGACCAAATCCTCCTCGTCCTTCGCCTTTATAATTACCCCCTTGGTTGAGGGTATTGTTTTTGCAGGTACTGATTCCGTGGATATTGGGCATGAGGATACTGAGCCTGTGTATATTGATTATGAGCTCGCTCATCCTGCATTTGTTCATCATTCTTCATTAAATAGGTATCAATCATTTTCTGCTGTAGTAGTTGATATGCTATGTAGTATTTCTCATCATAGCCTACTGACGACAAAACTTACAGTATAAAATAGTCGACCAACTTACAATATTATGTAATTATAAACATTCTTCAGACCGATGGTCTCTAGTCTTACCTATTCTACACCAAGGAATTCCTTGGGTATTTATCGGACTCAGTGCTCTCGATGCAACATAATTCATATATGTTGGTTTGTTGTCTTTTTGGTGTCCCTCGGTTCTGTATTTAGTACACCAGAGTTCTTCTTGTACTTCCTTCCCTTTCTTAATATCTTGAAGTTGCAGTGTAATATTGGCTAGTTACGACTAGATTTGCATCATTCCTGCACCAATTTCTCCAACCGATGGGGATTCCAACTTCATATCCAATTCCAAATCCTCGGTCTGGGATACAATCTTTTGCGGCATCAAAGGAATCCACATGTGTGATAACAACACTGCAATTAACCATTCTTTGTGTCAAGCGTCTGACATATGGAAGCTTACTTTGGCCATCAATGTATTGAATCTTTGGTGGAAGTCCCAAACAGGATCCGTAGGTAATTGCTTAATTTCTTTTATCTATGCAATACATTGCGACTCATATTTGGGCTTTATGAACTCATCCATTAATCCTACCCGAATTTGATCTAATGTTTTCTATGGGATTCTTTTCATAACTACAGATAATTTCATGTACCAATACAATGCATGACCCATAAGGGTTGTGATCATCTGAGCCTTCTTTATGGCTTCATCTTGGACCTGTCGCACGGTCCACACAACTTCACTTAGAAACCAATGTCTCCCAGGGTCTTCTAACCCATTTCCATTAAATATTGGCAACTTTATATCATTCCTAGACATTATATTTGTTCTTGGTATTTTTGTATTAAAGGTTGGGCTAGAGGTTGATGAGTTTCTAGATCTTACCTCTAGAGATGTATGCGGGGTCGTGGGATGTCACATCTGTACTCTGGATCTAGAGCTTTTTCTCCTTCCTTTTCAGATATAGGTTGATATTTCTCTTCATTATCATAAGAATATTCATTGAAGTGTGACACCAATGTGTATTCCTCTCCTCCGGTCATACTGCAACTTCCTCTTCTCGACGCAATCCTTCTTCTCTTTCCCGACCGAAATATTCTTACACTCCTCAGGTGCCCACTTTCTAGCTCAACCTCGCCATCACCAAGAAACATATCAGCTTACTTTACTCTATTTTTCTCACAATTTTCTTATGACATATCTCAGGTCTTTACACCAAACATTTATTCTCCATATTCCATTCTGAAGATCCATTTCTCATATACAAGCATCTTGATCCAAATCTTTAAAGATGTTAAGTATCGTCCTCTAGGTCCTTGGAAAAATTATCTTTCTCTCTCATTGTAGGATTTTATTGCATCGAATGCAATCTCAGTTATGTATCCTTCCAAAATATTGTCAACCCAGAAATCGAGAACCCTAGATATATGGTTGCTAATGCTTTTAATCCCCTGAATCAGCTGAGGGATCCACTCTATCATTTCTCCTTCTTGAAAGTTTCTTCGTTGGGTTGCTAGCCTCAATAACCACTCATGCAAGAAAAAAGGAAATTTGTAAAATAAAATATCAGAAATATCTGTATAGAGGTATCACTCCAACCACTCGGCTGGGTTCAGTCGAGATCCTTCACTTTCTTCTCGTGCAAACTTTGGTGCCTTAAAATCCACCCAATCTTGAATTTCCAGCTTTGTCGGGTGCCACAACATATCCCCACCAAAATGATTCATGGGTCTTGAAAACATAACCATTTCTTGGCCTTCTTCCCGTCGACCCAGGTTTAGATCCCTAGTAGAAAACAAAGCCAAAGATATTGACTCGATAGAGGAGGACCATGTCGGAAACACCTATGATGCAGATGCAGTTTTGCCCAAGATATCTTGTTGGGAACTACCAAAACCAGGTTTCTACAATTATGTGGGGATCCCTATTTGTGTAGTACTTTATTAGATTGCTTGACCGAAGCCGGAGATTATACTTCTTATTCCTTGTCTATTCATTCAAGATAACAGTCTATTTACCAGTCGACACATTTTGCAGTATTCAACATAAAATCCAATCACAAATTCATTCCATAAGCGGTGCAGCGCAGATATATATATGGTATTATTCATAAGTAGATGTGGTGCGACATATTTAGATCTACTTATCACAACATGCATGCTTTCAACATAAACATATTAATCAAAGACACACAGAAACAACATTTAACGTGGAAGCCCATCTGGGAAAAACAATAAAGGTGCTCTTCATTTTGCATGACAAATATATTAGTACCTTGTATCTATTCACTCATCTTGTAGACTCTTCTCTAGATATTCTTTACAACTCATACAGACTTCTCTCCTCTCATTCTCTCTGGTTTTGGGGCTATGTATGTCTTATCTCTTTCACTCCATTGTCAATCCACACAACCTAGATCGATTCTCTAGCTAAACAACTCTCTTCTTCCCTTCTCAACCTACACAATGAATTAACCAACAAATAATTGACCAACTAACTATCTAACCCCGCACACAGCCTCGGTTCGCCCTTTTATAATCTCTACCTTTCTTAATCAACTGACTCTTTTTTGTTAGTCGACAGGATGTCATTTATATTTTTTGTACATTCAATTATAATTGATAATAGGCACTATTGGCCCAAAAATACAATTATGCTTTATTACAAAAAGTGTGTTTTATTCTAACTAAATCCTTACTCATGATCAGTTGAAGTGTAATTTTCAACTATTCTACTCTTCTTTTGTCGTGCTTCCTTCCGTCATGGCTTCTCTCATCGCCAATATTTCTGTCGCAGCTTCTCTTTCATCGCGGACTTTTATTTCGTCGTAGCTCTTCCAGTGACCAATTTTGTATCTTTTCAAATAGAATTCTGGTCAAATTCTTCTTAACTTTTCCTAGGGACAATAGGAAATTTTCAAGAAGTGGAGTGAACTAGAGTGTCATATGACACCTTATGGAGTTAACTAGAGTGTAATTTAACACCTCATGAAGTTAAATGGAGATTAAAGTCTCCTCTTGAGCCACCTAGGAGACAAGGAGGGGACAAATAGGGATAGATTGATACCAAATCCAATAAAAAAATGACACCTCACTCAAAGGGGAGAAATAGAGAATATTCACTTTTACCATCCTCCTAAAATGACTTAAATTTGTCTCCAACATGCAAGAATCATGGGATTTTGTCTCCAAATCTGTCTGCTAGGCTAAATTAAGTGTTCTAAAGGGTTTAATACATCATATTAAGGTGTTTTAAACCCCCTTTAGCCACATAAATCAAACAATATACAATATAAACCCCTAAGACACCTAAATTACAATGTATATATGTACATATGACAAAACGATGAGATGTATGGAATAAAAATTGACACTAGACTAGACACCGTGCTAAGGCAAAGACATTAAGCCTTATTATATGTTTGGAGGCATAAGTGAAAAAACTTTGGCAACCTCAGACCACGATTTCCTAACCTTATCTTAGTGAAAAAAACACCCTAGAGCAACGTTAACATAATTGTCCTAGATGAACTAGCCTTTTATAAATAGGGAACTCATATCATCCCATTTTACAATTCCCTAACAAGGGGTATGGAACATGTAAATACAATCCAAAATGTGAAGAAGAAGAAGAAGAGGCATGTATGCTTGGAAAAGCTTTGGCACTGCAATCTCTTTTATACATCTTCATCTTTAGTCTTTTAATATTATCCTAGTAAAAACTGGGTGATAAAAATTTGATCCATATGAGGATGTGTGCTTGATATTTGGAAACCATGTGAGAACTCCAAAATTTTCAATCTATGATTTACAAAACTAACCATATCATTAACAAAACATAATTACATGAAATCATATGGATACCATCATATAAAATGCCAGTTGCATATATGAAAAAGGAAAGTAACAATCCTAATGCTCATGCTAAAGAGATTATTCATCCTAGGCTATCCTACTACATGAGATGGAGTAATCACTAGGTGAAATCATAAATCTAATGTAACCAAATGCTCGGTTTATCAATGCCACACAATACTCCCTTGTGTTTGGTTACCAACCAAAACAAGGATATGCCCATCATTAAGTAAATAGGAGTAGAAAAATGCATGATAGGATGAGTGGAAGAAAGTGTGAAATCATGGGCATATACAAGAGTACCAAAACCATGGCAATAACAGTATATATGTCCATAGGTTTTCTCCATCCATTTTTAACAAGGTTAACGTGCTCAGTCTTTCTAAAATCAACATAGGGTAGTCCATCTTTCAAGCATGTAACTTCATCCAAGATATTACCAAGCAACAAAGGATCAAGAGGTTCCAATTATATGCAATGAAAATCCTCATTATCTTTATGCTTGTTGTTTTCATCATATTTGAGGATGACCATATATAACATTCTCTTTTTTTTTTAGAGGATAAACTAGACACATCTTCATTATGCATAGCTGCAGTAAAATATTCATTATGAAGCAGGTAGTAATGACCTGCAAAATCATCAATAATACCCTCGAGAGAAAAAAAAATTAGGACGGGGGTGGCAGGTGTGAGGGGGTGTTGTATGACCCCAAATAAACAAAGTCTTTACATTCACTTGGTGGCTCAAAGTAAACACAAAAAACCAAGTTGAGTCTTTATCCCTTTGGAAATGATTGTACCTATAAAAGAGTAAAGGAATAAGCTCCCTCAGAGTATTAGGCTATTCTTTAATCATCATCAAGCTTCTTAAAGAAATTCGCCTTCCTAGTAATTCTCAACTCAAAAGAGGTATGACTAAGATTTATAATCTGACCCAAACCTTTCATCAGGTGCAAAGTTTACACGTATCGATAAATCTTAACTCAATCACAGACCACCAAGCAAACCATGGAAGTCATATGGCAAAAGGAAAAATTGAGGAAAATGTTGGGGTTATAACATCTAGCACCATCCCCTAACTTAAGAACCTATATTTTTTCCATGAGTAGTATCATGAATGATATGGATTTATGAGGGAATGAAATGAAGCACATAAATATGACATAAACATAAAGATATAGTAATACTCAATTTCTATTAATGAAGGAAATATGCAAGAACTATAAACAAATGAAAAGTGAAATGAACTCCTTAGAATGGTGGAAACTTATATATGAGAAGAGATGTGATGCCTACGCACATTTGCAAGAACTGAGTTACAATGAGTCGAAAAGGGCCTTGTAGCATAACGCATTAATGGGAAAACCCTAAATATCCAAAACCCTAACTCCAAAATATGAAACACCAAAAGGTTTGTGGGCCTTGTTTTGGTTAGTTGATATGTCAACTTCCTGGGGAAATTACTTTTGCATGTAATATCTATTTGGGGCGCTTGGTATCCCACTAGAGTACACACTCTGAAAAACCCACTACATAGCCACATGTTATCTAATGGGCACTAGCATTCCAAAAAAGTGTCATTTAGGGCCTCAAAACATCCTCGAAAGTTCAAGACCCGAAAAACCATAAAAAACTGCCAAGATGGAAAATTATGTTTTAAGCCAATGGACTAGGTGGATGGCCACCTATGTCCATTTGGATCAATCCTACCCCATTAGGAAGCAATGGTATCCATTATGTTGAGTTCCCCCATCAAATGGGGAAACTATTGTTGAATGTGATGCTTTCTGAGCCACTTCACTTGGTGTAGGAATTGCCCTACTTTGACAACCTGATAGAGTTTGAGCTTATGTTCACGAGTGCTGTTAACCTATGTTTGCATGATCCTATCGATGGTGGCATGTTCCATGCATTCAAGGTGGTGTCTTCTCTACCACCTCTAATGTGTCCAATAGTGGTGGAAAATATGGCCAAAGGAGGTCCACATTGAATACTAGATGCAATCTAGGTAAAGGGGTAATACTTAATTCAAAAGCATTGTATCCCATGGCCTTGGTGATGGTATAAGGCCCATATCAAAGTGGGCACAACTTTCAATGAGGTCCTCTAAGGAAATATTTGTACAAATGCAACCAAACATTGTACCCCACCTGAAACTTGTGTGGAACCCTATGTTAATCATGGTGTTTCTTGTACTTAGTAATGGCTTTCTATAAAATATAATTCAGTGGATGTTTTGAATTCGTTCAATGAATTTGGTGGCTTTCTTGGCCTCCAATTAGGCATTGGAAGAGTCTACCTATGTGGGCGCAAAGGGAAGTGCTACATCAATGGGGCCCAATGGTTTAAATCCAAAACCCACCTGAACAGGGATGTGGTCAGTCGAGCTATGGAGGGATTTATTGTAGTTGTATTACACAAAAGGAAGGATCTCATCCCATGTGCATGGATGCTTGGAGATGTGCATGCACATGATGTGCACAATCGTCCTATTGACAGCCTCTATATTTCCATTAGTTTGGGGGCGGAAGGCAGTGGATTTGGAGAGCTTGGTGTCCATCAATGACCAGAGGTTCAACAAAAATTTACTTAAGAACCTATTGTCCTAAACTGATATGATGGTCCATGGGATTCCAAAATATAGCCACACACGCTAGAAGAATATCTTAGCATTGGATTCAGTTGTGATACTCTTCTTATAAGTTGTGATTATGGCCATCTTACATAATTGATCAACAACCATGAATACACAGTCATTGCCATGCTTAGTTGAAGGAAGGCATGGCATGTAGTCCATTGAGATGGATTCCCAAGGCATGTAAGGAGTACGAAAAGGGGTGTATAGTCCTTGTTTTTAAATGGCTGGCTTGGCAATGGAGCATGCAGTGCAAGATCTAAGATACTAACTTCTTGGAAAATATTTGGCCAATATAAATACTTATGTAGGATTGTTATTGTCTTTCACATGCCAGAGTGTCCTGCCACTCGATGGTAGTGGGATTCCCAAATTAGCTTCTCACGCTCGCTTGAAGGAACACAAAGATGACCCAGATGGCATAGTAGTCCAATCCTACAGATGAAATTTGGAAACAACCTTGCCTACTCCCAAAATTTGGTAGGTTGTAGTGAAGTCCAGATTATTGTCATAGATTTGTGACCACCTAAAGGTCTCATGCCCGCAAGAGTTGAGAATTTTGGTTAGTGTTGCAACTGGATGTTGATTCAGGCAGTCAGCAATGTGATTATTGCTTCCTTTCTCATATTTAGTGTTCAGGTGAAAATGTTGCAAGTATGTGGACAAGTTTTGATGCCGCTTATTCTGTAATTTTCCTTATGTATGTATGAACTGCAAAGTCTTGTGATCCGTATGGATGATTGTCCCCCTTCCTAGAATGTAATGCTTCCATTGGTGTCAGGATTGAATAATGGAATACATATCTTTGTCATATCCTAGGGTACTTGTAGATGAAATTAGAGAGTGTCTCACTATGATAGGTCATTGGATGACCGTGTTGAGTAAGGACAACACCCATAGCATAGACTAAAGCATCTATTTCAATCTCAAAAGGTTGTTGCATATTGGGTAAGGAAAGTACTAGAGTTGAGCATAAACAATGTTTTAAATCATATAATGTTTTCTATTGTAAGTTGGACCACTGAAACTTGGATTTGCAACCACCCTTGTTTACTTGGCTAAGGGGACATGCAATATGGGAGAATCCCAACATGAACCTGCAATAGAAGGCAACAAGGCCTAAGAAGTTGTGGATCTTGGTTAGTGTTTTCAGGGCTTGCTAGTCATGAATGACTTGGATATTGGATGGATCCACATGCACACCATGCTCATCAACAATGTATCTAAGGTATTGGACCATATTCATGTTGAAAGAGCATTTCTCTAAGCTACCATACAACTTGTGTTACATGTGTAGGATTTGTTGAATGTGTTGCAAGTGTTCCTCCCAAGTCTTGATGAATATGACAATGTCATCCAGATATACAACAACAAAGGAATTGGTGAAAGGTCATGAGATGTCATCCATCATCCTCATGAAATTTGTTGGGGAATTCGTCAAGCCAAAGGGAATTACCAACCACTCAAAAAGACCTTATTTATACTTGAAAGTAGTATTTCATACATTAGCTAATTCTATTGAGACTTGGTGGTAGCAAGACTTCAGATCAAAATTGCTAAATCACTTCAGTCCATTGAGTTAGTAGAGAAGGTAGTCAATATGAGGAATTGGGTATTGATTCCTTACTGTGATTTTGTTTATAGCTTTGTAATAAATGCAGAGTCTCCAAGCATTGTCTTTCTTGTGCATGAGCATGAATGGGCTTCCGTAGGGTGAGGAAATGGTCCGAATGTGCCCCTTTGGAGCAAATATTGAATATGGTGCTTGATATCATGTTTATCTAGGATAGAGCATTGATATATGAGATCATTAGGTAAAGGTGCATTAGGGATCAGATCAATTGAATGTTTGACCTAATAGTGCAAAGTAACCCTAGTGGGTGAGGTAAATATGTCTCGGTATTCTTCCATGACTTTGTCCACTTACCTCAGCTATGTAGAAAGGTTTTGAGCGGAGAACATATATGTGGCAGGGACCTTTCATTCACTATGATAATGAATCATGAAGAGGAAAAATTTTCCATTTAGTGATATGACCTTCTTGCATTGCTTAGCAGAGTTTAAATATATAGTGGTAGGTGTAGCTACCTCTAGTATCATGTACAGTTGTCTTCCCAAAGTAACAATGACACTATGAGGTCTAGCCTCATATACAAAATGGTGTTTCCACATATGTTGATGGCCTAAAATAACATCACAAACTTAAAGAGGGGAAACGTCACACAATACATCATCCTTGAAGGGATTGATTCCAGAGGGAAAGAAACACTATTGGTTGGCACAAATATCTCGTTGATGGTTGAGCCACCTGAAGTTGTATAGATGCAGGTGTGGTGTATTTGATAAATCCAACCACTTAATTACCTTTGTTGAGATTAGGTTCTTTTGGATTCCGCTATCAACAATGAAATGCAATGGAGAACCCTTTACCCACATTTGTGAAAAATGTGCTCACCTTGCTCTAGATCCTTTGGTTCGTTGGGTTAGACCTGTGGTAATGATTGTGGAACTAGGTTGTACATCAATGATATGCTTCCCCTTCTCTAGCTCTGAATCAAAGTCTTAGTATGGATCTGACTCTAAGGCTTTCAGCTTTTCCACCATTGACTGCTTCAAGCGACATTCATTAATATTGTGCCAAGGGATTTTATGGAACTCGTACCACTTCCCAGTGTCTTTCCTCATCTTCCAATTACCGTTATTTTCTTGCGGCTTAGACTAGTTTTCAAGAGTTTGTCCATCCTTGTTTTTCCCTTTGTTATGTGTACTAGGGATGATTTTTCCCTACTTCTACTACGTCACATTCACAAAGCCGAACTCCCACTTATTCCTCTACTTCAATTTTTACTCAATTTTGACAGCATAATGATAAGCGCTCTCAGTGATAAGATGTCTAGAAACTCCATTTTAGTTTAGATGTACCTATGTAGACCCCCATAGTATTTTAGAACTAGTTGTTGCTCAGAGTCTCTGATACCCATCTTGGTGCGCAATGTGTGGAAGGTATTTTTGAACTCTGACATTATTTGGTCCCTCTCCTAATGCAGTGTTGTCCATCTCGTGTACCAGTCTTCATGGTTTCCCACAACATAATATTGTTTCTTGATGGAATCCACAAAATAGGTCCAAGTGGGATCGAACCCAAACATTTCAATCTACCATGTGAATGTTTTCTTACACTAAGTCTCCCACCAATTTTTCGTATGGGGGGGGGGGGGGGGGGGCCTTAAGGAGCACAAAGGTGATATTTTCCTTATTGAAAAATTTGTGGACAGATAAATACTCTTCTAGCAAATTTAACCATTTTTATAAAGCATCTGCATCTATATGACCTTCAAATACGGGAATATAAAAATTAACTTGTACCTTGAAGGGGCTGGCACCTCCAAAGTGGCCACTTTACAAAGACGTGTCTGCTGTTGTTGACAGTCATTGAAGGATTTGGGAAAAACTATCTATCCTGTCTCCCCTCTGTCATGTGAGGGATTCCTTGAGAAATAACTAAATAGGATCTCCTGCTCCCTCATCCCTCTTTTCTTCTTCCATGGTCATCATTCGATGTCAATGAGGAGGTATTTCAAAGGATCACGTAGCTTGAGTCCCAATTCTTTATACCTTGGCCTCATTGGCGACATGCATAGAGAAACAAATAAAGAGCAGACCACTCTGATACAACCTATTCATATTGATGAGGGAATGAAATGAAGCACATAAATATGATGAAAACATAGATATATTGTAATACTCAATTTCTATTAATGAAGTAAATATGCATGAACTGTAAACAAATGCAAATGAACTCGCTAGAATGGTGGAAACTTGTCTCTGAAAATAGATTTGATGACTATGTGCATTCGTAAGAACTTAGTTACAGTGAGGCCAAAAGGTCCTTTTAAAATATGGTAACAATGAGAAAATCCTAAACATTAAAAACCCTAACTCAAGATGATGAAACACCAAAAGTTTTGTGGTCCCCTTTGTAGTCCCCTTTGTAGTTAGTTGATACATCAACTTCTTGGGGGCGTTACTTTTGCATCTGATCTCCAATTGGGGTGCTTGGTAGCCTTTCGGAAAGGTCTAGACAATAAGTACACATTTTGAATGACCCGATACATAGTTGAAGGATATATAATAGGCATTGGCGTGCCAAAAAAAACGTTGTTTAGGGACTCAAAACAACCCTAGAAGTTCATGACCTAAAAAATCATAAAAAAATTGCCATAATGAAAAATTGTGTTTTGTGCCAGTGAACTAGGTGGATGGCCAACGATGTACATCTGGATCAACCAATATAGAAGGAAGAAAATGGATATTTCCACCCACATGTTCCATTATAATCATGCTCCTTATGTCTTCCTTAGTTCCATCACCTTGTTATAATCAACATACACCATGGTAATGATAAGTATATATGATCCATGTCCTCCACTGAATGTAGTGCCTTCTTGCATTCATTCCTAGGCAAGGTACTAACTATGGAGATCCTAAAAAACAAGGTTATTTCAATTCATTTGTCTTCTACATTGTTTGCTTCGTTCCTAGAGAGGACAAAAACTCTAAGTGCTCTTGGTGAACATCTTGAGATAGTTCATTAATTTCTCAACATAGATATAGGTTCGAATGCAACTCTTAGTCTTAGTTTGTTTTTAATTTGGATCTATGTGTATTCCTTTAGGCTAGTTCATCAGCCATATTGAAAATAAAAGCTAGCTTGTCAAACCGACCTTGTGATGTAGGATCATCCCTGGTTCAACAAGCTATCCTGCACAATCATAGGTTGGATGTTGATGTTGTTACTTGTGTGGTTGTTGCTACAACAATAGGACGCTACTGTGGGAAATGATACGTGTGGTGTTGCAACAAGCTACTACATGTTCCACCAAAGAAAATATCATGTTGTTGTTACTTGTGTTGGTACTCGTGCCATTACTCATGATGATACTTGTGCGAATACAAAAAGAGGATGGAGGCTGGATTCGTTATATCTACAAGTGGTAATTATGTCCATATTAAAACTGTTAGTAAAAAAATAGTTAATAATATAGCAGTTAGCAATCCATATGCCATTAATTAATAATGTGCTAATAAATGGCATGATATTACTATGGTTTCTTTTATTAATAAATTAGATTTAGGTTTAGGTTTTAAAGTCCATTAGAGATTGGGATAAAATTATTCTCATACACCGATAACTGAATCAAATCGTTTCCAACTATTAAATGGCTCAGATGGAATTCATTGGTTTGCCTCTTCGTATTCCAATATTGCTTATATCAATGGGCATGGTTTGCGGTAGAAAAAGAGGAGGATCACATGTAGAAGCATGGATGTAGAAGCGTAGATACCCATCCTGGAAGTGGAATTTGGGAACTCCCAAATGAGAGGAAGAAGTGTGGGAGCAGTGGTCCAAATAAAGAGTTGTAGTAGAGGAGAGTTGCGAGAGAGGAGAGTTGCAGCAATCTGGAAGCGTGCACACTATGGGTGTGAGAGTGATTTCCAAATGTGGTTGATACTCAAAGTTGAGTGTTGTAGATGATGAAGTCTATAATAAATATTTATATTCATGAATAAAAAAAATGTTGTATTAATTCTAGTTGATGAATGTGTGATGCAATTGTGGATATTTGCTTGTTTTCCATATATTATTCTCTCTATGGCTGGTTTTCTATTGTGCATTCTGAATTGCAGTTACTAGTTGCACCAAGTGGTATCATAGTTATTTGATCCTATATATGAAGGATTAGAGGGATCGGTAGTAGATTAGAATATTTATGAATGTTGGTGAAGTGGGGAGCTCACAAGAATAGATCACAGAGAAGAGTAATAGTGATGGCCCATAGAGGAAGAGGTCATGGTAGAAGGAAATAAAATGTTGAAGATGTGAATGATATTACAGCAATGATGAGGACAATGATGGATAGACTATATGCCATTGAGGCAACCTAGAGAAGAGGTAGTATACATGTGATAAGGGATGACAACGACGATGAAGAAGAATTAGATACCATCAAAGAAGAATAGGAAGAATCACTGACAATGGAAGAAAGAATGATCATAATTATTAGCAGTATTGGAGGGAAACCTAAACTAGATACTCTCGTTTATGCTGGTAGTTTAAATCCTGAATAATTACCAGATTGGATAGGGGAAATGAAAAAAATATTTCAGTTTGAATAGATTAGAGATCCCCTAAGAGTTAGGCTTTATAGTAAAAAATTGAGAAGGGATGCTTCTTTATGGTGGGATAAGTTACAACTGAATAGAGAAAGTGGTGGTAGAGAGAAAATTAAGATTTGGGATAGGATGCTAATAGACATTAAATGCAAATTTTTTTATGTGGATTACGCTTTGAATTTGTTGAGTAGGTTGCAGAATTTGAAGCAGATCATTATGTCAGTAAAGGAGTACATCGAGGAGTTTTACAGACTTTCTATAAGGTATGGACAGAATTAGCAATGTCTGGAATCCATTGTCAGGTATTTTAATGGTTTGAATTATTCTATAAAAGATGAGTTTAGTGTTTTGAATTTTCATTAAGTGGAAGAGGCTTACCAATCAGCCTTGAGGATTGAGTAAAAATTGTTAAGAAAACAACAAAATGAAAAGAGAACCCTGGGATATGGGAGAGGGAAGCAAAAGGAAAAGCAAGTTGAGGAAGGTGAAAGTAGCTCTATTGTAATGGATGAGACTAATATAAAGGGACTTGATGCGGATAGAGTACACAATTGAAAAGAAGAGGTAGAGGTAGAGGAGGAAAATCTGAAATCATTTGCTTCAGAAGTGGGTCGCTAGGTCATAGGGCATTTGAATGTCTGAAACTTGTGAAGGATGGAATACGAAAAGAAGGGAGAGCACATACTGATGAAACTGAACCAACAATAGCAGAAAATGACGTGGTTGAATTGTGATTAGAGCTAGGGGTAAATTTGATGATGAGGAAGATATTGTTGTAGTCCAAAAAGGAGGTTGAGAAGGAACCATAACAAAGAAAGACACTTTTCAAAACAAAATTCAAGAAAGGAAAGTGTCCTAATTTGATTATTGATGTGTACCCCTCATGAGAGTCGTATAGGGTGTCATGGTGACAAGATGAGAAAAGGGTCATTGCAAGGGAGCATTGCTTGATTACTTTTAATGTGGGGAGCTATAGTAATAATATTTTGTTTGATGTTATACCCAAGGATGCATGTCACATTTTATTGGGAAGGCCTTGGCAGTTTGATAGAAAGGTTATGAATGATGGGAAAAATAATGCCTATCAATTTGATAAAGATTGGAAGAAATTCAATTTGCATCCTTCAATTCCAGAAGAGGAGAATGAAGGAAAAGTGATGACTTTGTCATATGTGAAGGGAGTACAAAAGTAGGAATTTGTGTAGTAGTTGGTTGAGGAAAAGAAAGAACAAAGCATGGGTGCTACAACATAAGCACTTTCTAAGGAAGAGCATATGGGGGTGTGTCATTCCCACAATGTTTTATCTGAAGGTATGTTTGTAGGTAATGCAACGGATGGTGTGGAATATGTGGCTATGCAAAATACTTCAACTTGTGAAGTTGATAGAAATAAGAAAGGTTTGTTTGTGCAGTGGATGCAAAAGGAAATGATGCATAAGGAAACGAATAATAAGACAACGAATGTCATTGAGGTGATAAAAAGGGAATATTTGTTTAATAATGGGGAATATGTGGAGTATTTTTGGGTCAGAATGTTAAACGAAGTGTTGTTGATGTTTGCAGTAAAGAAGGGAAGAGGAGGATGTCCAAATATACACATGTTTTCACCCCCATTTTGAGCAATTAAGCTCAATATTTAAACATTGGGTGTCTGATGTGGGAGCATCCTTGGTTCAACAAGCTATCCTGCACAATCATAAGATGTACATTGATGTTGTTACATGTGTGGTTGTTGCTACAACAGTAGGGCGCTACTATGGGATATGATACACGTGGTGTTGCAACAAGCTACTTCAGGTTACACCAAAGAGAATATCGTGTTGTTGTTACTTGTGATGGTACTCGTTCCATTACTCATGATTATACTTGTGTGAAGATATAAAGAGGATGGAGGCTTGGTGGGTTATATCTACAAGTGGCAATTATGTCCATAGTAAAATTGTTGCACCTGCAGTAACAACAAATAGTTAATAATAATAGTTGGCAATCCAGATGCTATTAATTAATAATGTACTAATAAATGACACATTGTTACTATGGTTTATTTTATTGATAAATTAGATTTAGGTTTAGGTTTTATGGTCTGTTAGAGCTTGGAATAAAATTACTCTCATCCACTGATAACTTAATCAAATCGTTGCCAACTGCAAAATGACTCAGTGGGAGTTCAACGGTTTTCCTCTTTGTAATCCAATCTTGCTTATATCAATGGGCGTGGGTCATGGTAGAAAAAAAGGAGGATCATGGGTATAAGTGTGGAGTTATAAGAGTAGATACCCAACCTGGAAGTGGAACATAGGAATTCCTGTAGAGAGGAGGAAGTGTGGGAACGTTGGTCCATTGAAAAGAGTCGCAACAGAGGAGAGTTACAGCAGAGAAGAGTTGCAGTAGAGGAGAGTTTCAACATCCTAGAAGCATGCACGTTGTGGGTGTGAGAGTGATTTTCCAAATGTGGATGATACTCAAAGCTAAGTGCTGTAGATGATAAAGTTTGTAATAAATATTTATGTGCATGAATAATAAAGAAATTATTGTATTAATTCCAATTGATGAATGTGTTATGCAATTGTGGTTATCTTCTTGTTTGCCATCTATTATTCTCTATGCGGTTGGTTTTCTATTGTGTATTCCGAATTGCAGTTACTAGCTACATCACCTTGGCCTTGGTTCATTTTTGGCCACCTAAGTTGAGGGTCTGTAGTTTTTTTTGTCAAAGTTTTTATTCCTATATCTGGTTTTTTGTTACTTGGCTCAAGCCTCTTGGGAATTAAATAGGTTCCAACCCTCATTCCTAGTCTCTCATTGTGACACTCCCTCCTATATTGTTAACTTGGGTCTATTCCCTAATCTTAATGCAAAATCTCTCTTCTATCCTTTGGATGTCTACATGCATTATAGTACCCTCCCCACATTCTTTTCCTATGTTGTTTTCCCTTCATAGATATATGAATCTAATCACTAAAACATGAAAGAAAATGTGCCAACAAGTTTGAGGACAGATGGAATAATAATAGAGAGGACATGGGAAACCACGATAATCAAAGGAAGGAACTCTAGTCTCGAAAGCACTCTATGCAACAACGATGTTATAAATTTGTCTCAACATTCAATTTTGCAATATGTTTCCCTTATTATGCATAATCAATCTTAGAAGCAGTTAATGGAATTGCTCACCCATAGGAAAGCAAAGAACAACCTTCTCCTTTTTGATGTTTTGTAAAGACATCTGCATTTTGAGGACTTTTTTGAAATTGTACACAAGTATTGCAACTAAAAATCATAGAAAACACTTAAAGAAGAAAGATATAAAAGCACAATGGTATGAAAAAAAACTTTTGTTTGTATATATGGGTCTTTTTGTCTATTTTTGTAATTACGTGTAAGAAGGTTGTATGGTTGATACATTAAGGTTTAAACCATATAGAGTAGACTAGGTTACTAACTAGATATAGATCCCTCATTAAGGTTCATTATGGGATGGCATTATTGGATCAGGATGGCATTATCAATAATAGCGGCAAGATCAATAAGAGCCCCAGTAAGGCAAGAGGATAGTGAATTGAGAAAAATGTGATATAATATAATGATCTAAATACTACTTGCAATGTGAAATATTTAAAGTTCATTAAGCTAGTTAAAATCAAGTGGGATTTAATTACTACTTATTGTTTGTTAGTCCTAGACTATATTGTAATTAGTAACATCTGTATTGATGGATAAGAAAGAGAAGATCTAATCTATTATTAATTATAGAATCAAATTGAAATGTGGTCTAATTATTAATGACATCCATGTTGATGGATGAAAATTATTTAAAAAAATATATGAATAGAAGTACAAGTCCATCCTAGACTATATTGATATTAGTATTAATTAGAGAACCAAATTGAAATGTGATCTAATTACTAGTGACATCCAGGTTGATGGGTGAAAAAAGGTAAGAAATCTATGATTTATTTTAAAACACCCAAATTAAGTGTGATTTAATCTAATCTATGAAAAATATGCATGCAAAAAAATACAACAAAAAAACATGAAAAATGACTAAGGGGGTAGGGGGGGTGTGACACCACTACCCTACTGGGTTGATTAAAAAGTGATTGTGTATGTCGTTAGAAGTTCTTATTGTTGGGCCTTAGTTTTCAACAATCAACCTTACAAAATAGGGAGTAAGGAAAGATAGAGGGAAAACGCCCCTTTTTGCGAGCGAATTGGTTCGGATTATTGGATGGTCAAGGTTTCCCCTTTCGATTGTTTGTATGTTTTCCAAAAATATAAAGCAAAAAGTTTCTAGACAACGATAAAAAATGGTAGAAATTTTGTCACTTGGATGCTTCGAAAGAGGGGATGTTCCAACATAATCAAAGTAAGACTACAACCAACTATGAAGGGGATTGGTATGAAAAAATTACAAAAACATAAGTTTATGTAACAAGTTGTTTTTGGACATGTGAGGCAGCGGAAAATGAAACAAAAATGAAAATTACAAATAAACACATTTTTTAGTGGAATTAAAGTATTATTCTAAGTTTCTAATGATCTAGACTTGATTGTAAACACTTATGGACAGTGGTACTTTAGATCTACTTAATATAATGTTTAAAATGTAGATTTATATGCATGCAAGTACAATATCTAGATATAATATGACTTTGAAACTCTTATACCTAATGCAATCGTGCATGTAACTAAAAGAAAAAATATATATGCTTTGAAAGGAGGTTGAGTGAAGGGAAGGAATGCCCTTCATATGGGAAATGGAGTTCCAAATGGTGCACAGAGGGACTAGTCTCTCTTTGAGCCACCAAGCTTGAGGGGATTTCTCAAAGATAACAACCCTCTCCTTGGTGGACGGAGAAAGTGTGAATTTAGATTAAAATCCAACTAGGAGATTGGATCTCCTTTCTTCCTTCTTCGGGTGTAATCCTACATGAAAGGATTATATAAAGAACCAATACTATTAGAAAACATGATCGCAGAGCAATAACAATTATACAATTAAATAATTAAACAAGATGTAAGCACATTAAACACATTACAAAAGAGACGCAAATACAACGTGGTTCACCCAAGATGGGCTACGTCCACATAGAAATTTCCAGTCCTTTTTATTATACCGTCCAACAAAATGAAGGGATACAACCTGCAACAACCCTGCTGCACTTCATCTTCATGCTCTCACAGTCTCTCTCACATAATCACATAGATTGTTTACAATGCTACAATTTAATACGCGTCTATATTACAATGCTTTTCTTTTATAAGGGAAATACCATGGGAAAATACTACAGGTTACCAAATACCATGGGTCCACAAACTGTTGGCCAACACACATCCCATCCCCCCTGGATTCCTGCAAGGGTACAAAGTCACCCTGCACCCCGTAGCTGGGACAAGTGTACAATAAACCTAGGGTATAAACACAACTGAATAACATCTCTGAATCTGGAAGATCAGGCTCCACAACGAACAAATACAACTGAAAAATACTTAGATCTAATCTCCTATCTAGCAATCTACATAAAATCTCAAGAGAAATCTATATAATGAGAATTACCCTACTAGGTGGTAATACCCTTTAAAAGGTCTATGAAGAAATAAAAATTCAAAGCTATTAAACTAGATACAATTACCTCATATATGTATAACTTGGAACAATGGCATCTATGCATGAAAGTGCAACACAGATTTGACCTCCAAATCCTTCTTTATTAGTAATTCCAATAGATCAAAAGTTTCACTATTAACCAACTAATAAACAAAAGAGAGGGGAGAGCTTTCTTACATAGAAAAATATGAAGAGGGGGGTGAATTTGATGAAGTGGAGTGGACTAGAGTGTCATATGACACCTCATGGAATTGACTAGAGTGTAATTTGTCACCTCATGAAGTTAACTAGAGCTTAAGAGATCCTCATGAGAAACCTAGGATACAAGGAGGGGGAAAATAGGGATTGGTTGAGACCAAATCCAATCAGAAATTACACCTCATCTAAGAGTGATGAAATAGGGAATATTCCCTTTTACCAACCTCCTTAAATCACTCAAATTTGTCTCCTACATGCAAAAATCATGGGATTTTGTCTCCAAGGGGTTGTGAGGCTAAATTAAGTGGTATAAAGGGCTTAATACATCATATTATGGTGTTTAACACCCCCTTTAGCCACATAAATTAAATATTATCAATATACACCCCTAAGACACCTAAATTACAATTCTTAAATGTTCATAAGACTAAACTATGAGATGTATGGAATATAACTTGACACTAGACTATACATCATGCCAGGGAAAAGACATTGAGGCTTACTTTGGATTTGGAGGCATGAGCGAAGAAGAAAAGGCATGTATGCTTGGAAAAACTCTCGTATTGCAATCTCTTTTGTACATCATATTTAGTCCTCATTATCATCCTAGTAAAAACTAGGTGGTAATAGGACTCAAGAGAGTCAATCAATCCTTAAGCATCCTAAGAAACCCTCTAGTAAATCAGAGCATAACCCATTCAGGCCAATAAATAGTAAACACATAAAATTTCAATTTAGGGGGCCACAACAATTAAAGAAAATTCAAAAAGCATCACCTGAAGCAAACATCAATAGATTTCAAGCCCCTAAAGATTTAAAAGACACAAATAAGGAAATGAGGAGGTGGAGAATCAGAAAACACATGATGATCCTAAAGATGGAATAGAAACCCCCAATTCTCAAGAGGATTAAGAGGTTGTTCGAGAAGAAGCATAAGCCCTTCAAGCCTCGTTGGTGAGTGAGAAAAATAAAATCCATCAATTTCTAGGCATAACCTAAAAAATGGGGGAAGAACCCCTAATATCTCAAGAAATATCACATTTCCAAGTGTTAAAGACCTATAAATCAGTAAGCTCTCCCTAGTACTTGATGCCTCCTACGACAACACTCTAAGAAAGAGGGCATTTCCTCCTTTCACAAGGGGGGAAAAACCAATTAAGAACATCAAGAATCAGAAGTAGAATAAAACAAAGACTAAGTACTCATACTTCACTTGTTGTGTCTTATGAAAAACTTTTGTAGTAATTGTATCTGCTTTTCTATCCCTGTTATGTCTTGCCAAATTGTTTTTTCTCTATTCCAGTATCTAAGACAATGCACCTATCAAGCTTATTATGGAAAGAATTGGAAGGTCAAGCACACAAAACAATCAAAGGCTAGGCATTATGTTGTTTATAATAGGTTACTACCAAATCCAAAAACTTTGTTTTATGTCATGGTATAGTTCAATTGTAGTTATTTTTTAGTACAAAGATAGCCATGTATGTTAGAAATAGGGGGAATTTACCATAACTATTTGGTAAAATTTTGAGATTTAAAGTTCAAATATCTTATCATGTTGATCAGTTTGTTGGTTGAAATTCAATAAGATTGTTTAGATTGGAAGAAGTTTGCTCAGGAAAGATTTACTCCTTCCATTGATAAAAATTATATTATTAGAAAATAAGAAATAAATAAGGGGAAAGGAGATTGATCATACAAAGGGATTAAATAAGTTTATTGGAGGCAAGTTGATAGACAATATTTCCTTCTACAACTAAAGTGGCCAAGTTTAGGAGGAATATCTACATAAACATTATAACATTTGAGAGTGTAGATTTTCACAATTCATCATGATTGTATAAGAATTTTTGAAATAAAAAATCTTTTTTTTTTAGAATTGACACTCCACCCACCATCAAAACTGATATTTCGAAAGATTATTCTATCTAACCATTATTTCACCAAATCTCCATGTTCATAATACTTTAATAATATTCAAGTTTTCCGTCTTTATTTAAATTTAATTCTACAATTTATTTATTTGTTTTTTCATTTATTTATTGTCTCCTAAAAAGGACTCATAATTTAATTAATACTAACAAAATTATGTTCCTCATATGTTGAGTAGCATGTCAAAAAATCCTTCATTGAGATCCCCAAGTTCAAGAAATAAATAAATCACGTGTATTTACCCTCCAAAAAAATCCATAAGTGACAAGAGCCTACCCTCCTCTACATCGAATGAATGTAAATACAATTGACCCCTAACAACTTGGAAGGAATTGGGGTTAGCGTTGGACCATGGTTGCACTAACATATAACTGCACATATACGAAATGACTCTCTCTCGAAATGACAAGTGACATACAGGGAATTGGGGAAGCCCCCCCCCCTATACACAACATGACGATGAAATTAATATCCTCCTATGTGGGATGGTGCCACATATCGAGATTGAAACTAAATGTCTTCCTTGTATGATCCCAATGATGGATCAATTATTTCAACAAGTGCATGTTTCAGTTGAGGAATGTAGCCTCCTCATAAAACTTGAGGCTAGCATTTCACAAAATGAGGCGAGTCTACACTATAATAATACAAGGGGAAATATCCTGACTCTTCCTCTCTCCCCTCCCACTCTCATACAAAGTTTCACATACAAATTTCATTAGGTGCACACACACACAATCTATAAAAAATTACCATTTTTAATAATATTAAATATTGAAATTAATTTTTCTTGCAAAAGAATTATTTTTTTTCAGACGAAAAAAGCACTCCTTGGTATTCAATTGAATTAAAGGAATTGTGTACATCATCAGGAATTATCAGAACCAAATAAGTGGCCTCTAACAACTAACATCTAGCCATAAAATATGGCTAACATCAAAATGTGTTCCTTCAGAACCTGCTACTGACAATACCAAGCATTATGTACCAGAAATGTTCCTCTCATAAACTCATTGCATAGTTATTAGCCAAGTATGTCCCTAAAGAAGATAATAAGAGCCCGGAGGCATTATCCAAGTCAGGGATAGGGTCATCTCTCATAGTCAAATGTCATGACTAATCAACAAGAAATAAACTTTCACATATAGGAGCCAAAACCAAAAATTCAAAAGACCAACAGGCATTTGGCATATCAGAGCAATGCTCTCAAAATAGTTGAATTCTCACTTCCTCCAAACGCTCACCTTCACATATTTCAGTGAAGGTAAGATGGCCCGATACCATATTAAGCCTTGCCTTGGATAATGTATTTGCTCTCTTATTATATTCCCTATAGACATGGCTGAAATTCACATAAGTGAACGAAGATATAATCTTTTTGGTGTTGTTGCACCAAGCTTCTAAGTTCACCATGGCAAGAGTGGATTCTCCCTTTGCCCAATTTATAATCACAAAGGAATCTCCGAAGACATGTAGATATGGTAATCCAATGTCTTTGTCAATGTACAATAATTCCCAGAGTGCCAGTAGCTCGGCTCTTGTGTTAGTGTTGTATCCACAGCCTAATATAATGGAGAAATAATGTTGTTCATTAATCCAGATACAAACACCTGCACCTCTTGTTGAATCAGTTGCAGCTCCATCAAAGAAAGCCATAGGAAACTGTTTATTTGGAGGAGGTCCAATATTTCTGAATTTAGTCCTTTTAATATGAGGTACTTGGTGAGTAGAGACCTATAACATAATCCTATGGTAGAGTCTGGAAATATTTGGTTCTATGTTCTCAAATATGTAGTTGTTTCTGGTCTTCTAGATATTTGAAATGAAAAAATAGGCAAATACAGAAGATCCCCATCCTTGGAGAACCAACTGATGAGGTTCCCTGAGAGTGTCAAATCTAACCAAACCAACTGCACATTGAGAAACTGTCTAAACTGTGTAATACCTTTTGCGTAAAAGAACAGTCAACAAATAAAGGATCAATAGATTCAGCATCTGACTTGCATAGGATACATCGGTTGGGACCAATCCAACCCCTCTTATACATGTTTTCCCAGGTATTGATTTTCTTATTATAAGCCAGCCAAGTAAAGCACTTGAGTTTCTACGGGATATTGAATTTCCAAACCTTTAAGAGAATGTTTTCTGAAGGTTGAGGCAAAAAATCAGACACAATGAGTTCATATGCTTTTTTTGCCGAAACCAAGCCAAATTTCTTATCATACATCCATAGCAGAGAGTCTTCAGAGTTTCTTATCTTAATACCACCATGAGATAGGCCTTTGACAAAGGTCGTCCAGAGATCAACCCAATTACCCCCGAAGTCAAGATCAGCAGCTGAGTACCAGCCATTGTAACCATGTGAAAAACCATCCCGTTTCTGAGTCTACGCCAGGTATGTGATCCCATAGTTTGCTAGATAATCCCTTAGGTCCTCTGGGAGAGAAAATGAAGAATCAAGACCTACTATAGGATCGAAACCCAAAGGGATTTTCCTTCCATCTCCCACCTTCCATCCAAGCTTACAAGTAATCCAAGACAGAATTCTAATAAAACCATTCCAGAAATATGAAGTGCCAATGACAGTGAAATTACGAGCTCTGATCCAGTCCTCCAAGGGTCTATTTTTTAAATATTTGTGTGTAATGATTCAGCTCCAAATACCATTCCCCATTAGAATCTGCCACAAACTCTTCAGTCTGAGAGAGATCCCAAACCATTCCAAATTATTTATATCCCAACCGCCAAATTCATAAGGGATAGAAACAGTTCTCTAACTCGCAAAGTGATATCGTTGATGACCCTCTAAATTCCCCCACATGAATGTAAATATTGAACTCCTCAAAAAATTCAGTATGGATCTAGGGCATCTGGCCAAAGCAAACCAATAAACCGCAAGCCTTGTAAGAACCAATTTTATGAGAACTAATCTGCCTCCAAGTGTAAGCAGCCTATAAGTCCAATTCTTAATCTTATTTTCAAGCATTTCCACCATCCATCTCCAATCAGAAGATCTGTAACCCAGAGGTTTCAAGCAATATCCCAAGTATTTAAACCCAGAAGTAATAGGAGCCATGTTATAGGGAAGGAGAGCTACAATTTGTCGACAAGTATCTTCATCAACATTTTGGTAAAGGAAAGAAGACTTTTCATTGTTGAAAGCCATACCCGTAGCTGAGTAAAATAAGTCCAGATCTTCTTTGTAAGCACCCCATTCCTTAACATTACCAATTCCAAATAGGATCACATCGTCAACAAATAACAAATGAGTTAGAGACAAACTAGGAGAGCACTGGAAACCTTTTATGTGACCCTTTTGCTGAGCATCCAGTATGATCCTGCTGAGACTCTCAATGATCAAGATAAATAATAAGGGCGATAAAGGACAACCTTGACGGATACCCCTAATAGCTGGGAAAAACTAAGATTGAATTCCATTGACTAAGACTGCTAAACATGAATTTGTGACACAACCCATAATCCAATTAACACCAATCAAAGGAATTCCAATCTGTAGAAGGAGAAGTCTCAGGAAAGTCCAATTCACCCTATCAAAGGCTTTGACTAAATCAATTTTAAGAACCAAGACATTTGAATTCTTGGTTTTGATGGAGTACAAAACCTCCTAGGTAATGCCGACTGGTTCAGTAATCTACCGATCTTTTAAAAAACCAAACTGTTGGGAAGAAATGGTCCTTAGCTTTGGAGTTTCTTCTTGCTGAAGCATAAGCATGAAAAAACTTTGTATTGGCATCCCCTTCTTTTAGCCAAAGCACCCTACTTTTTACCTCATGAGCCAATTATGTAAACCTCATTGATGTGCCTTATTAATCTAGACACACTACCAAGAGTATGCATTTATTACCATCATGTTGTCATCGATGCCCTTAAATATTAATGGACGAGTAAAGTATACAAGTTTTTTTTAATATTATTGATAAGTGGTGCAACATTTGTAAAGAGGTATCGACACCAATTCAACGTGCCATGTATGAACAAATGCACTGGTAATAATACATCCATACAATTTGAAGTACACCATTAACTCACTTATTCAATTAGATTACTTGTGCACTTATGATGTAATCAAACATTGATCATAGTGCCTCCTTACATTTTAGAGTGCATCTATAGCTAAAAAAAAATTATTTTAATAATAATGCAATCAATAGTGTGTTATATTTAAATGGACACATTGATCATGGTACGTCTGTACATTTTAAAGTGCATCAATAAGTCCAAAGATATTTGAAGTGTTTAATATGAATATTGTTGCTTTTTTTTTTAAATGTATAAGAGCACCAATTACAGTCCCAAAGAACATTTCCAAGTGCACCGATAAGAGAGAGAAAATATAAATTTTAAAATTGACTGTAGAGTGTGTTTGTTATGTATGCACGGACTGAGAACGATGCCTCTATACATTCCCTATAACATTTACAAATAGGGTAAATTTATATAAATAAAACTACACTCAACTATACGTAATATGTATGAGCATTGCCTTTAGTGCCTTCTAATAATATAAAAAGCACTAAACTAGCATGATATGTATGAGCATTGCCTTTAGTGCCTTCTAATAATATAAAAAGCACTAAACTAGCATGGGATTATTTTTTTGGTTTTAGTGGTGCACTATATTTGATTGAATGCACCATGGAGTTTCGTACCAGCCAAACAACTTGACCACACCACATAAATATTTTTAAAAATGGAAAAAAGTAAATTAAAGTTGAATTCAACATTTTAAATTGCTAAAAAAGTAAATAAGGAGATAACAATCAATCATAAGGTAGAAAAGGCATAGTTGCCATAGAGTATGAAAATTCAGTACCATTTTTTAAAATGAACCAAATCTGCCAAGGAAGCAAAGGAATTGAGGAATCTGGTAACATGGTAGCACCAAAAATGCGACAATCATACAAAGGTGATGAAAAACAGTGTGTGTACGGTTTGAAGCACTGATATATGTGAAAATGAAATTAACGTTTTGGAAAAAAAATTACCCTACTTTGATGTGCCTAATAGTAAGACAAATTTGTGTATTTGTATGTTCCAAGTGCACCACTAGGGTTTCTAAAATATGTTAAATAGTGTACAGTTTGTTAGTCTACAATGGTGTGTGAGCTAATTATTATATTAAGCACACTAATTAGTTTTTGTAATTTATTTAATTAAAATTGATAGTGTATAGTTAAAAAATGTCTAAACTTATTCAGTGCTTCTTGTTTAGATATGCATCGATGCACCTATTGTTTACAAACACATTAGTTAGATTTTTCCAATGCACATATAACAAAAACACATTGCGGCACCCTATTTGGGAGCAGATTGTAATTTTTTAAAATAAAATGTATATTATTTAATAGAATGTTTAAACCTTGTCAAATATGTCTTAGATAAGGATGCAACAACTATAGTTTTATCATGAAATAATAAAATTGACCATTGATGCTCCTATAGAGGAAACACACTAGTAAACCTCTATGGAAGTGCATTGACCAATTGTCTTTTTTAAAATAAAAATTGATATTGTATGATAAAATGTCTAAACCTTATTCAATGTGTCTCATATAAGGATGTTGTGTTGTACTTAATGCACCAACTAAAGTTTTATTACAAAATATTAAAAACAACCTAAGACGCACTTACAGTGAGAGCACACCAATAAGTTTTTATACCTTTTTAAAGTAAAAACTAAAACTATATTATAAAATTTCAAAACCTTTTTCGATGCATTAGACTTATAGGTGAACTTATGTTTCTAATGCGCCGAATTGAATAATTTTAGAATTGATTTTAAGCAATAATTTATTATGGAATGGTAATAATGAATTCCAATGCACCTATGATTGGAATGCACTAGTGCGTTATATATGTGAGAAAAGCAGTGTGTTATGTGTGCGAGAAAAGAAATGTACCAAATACTATTTAAGCACACTAGTCAAAAACCTCTGCTAAAACCTATGGTTGCATGCCTTTGCTAGCAAAGACCTACTATAAATGAGGAAGGAAATTTTTTTAAGGAAAGATTCTCCAAAAACCTCCCTTAGAAAGTATTTAGTTTGTAGTGTAGTATTTACAATGCATCTTTTAAGAAACAAGATAGGAGATGGTGACATGCCATAATTCAAATATATTTAAACCAGCAAAATAAATTACAATGAGCATTAACATTCCACATATGTTATTCAACACGCTCATGTTCAATCCTATCCAATTCTCCGGCCAATTATTTTTAACTTCTAAAGTTTGAAGGATTTTCTAAAAATCAATATTTCTAAGAATGTGTGCCCAAGCTCCAACACCTAAATAATATAATAGATCTCAGAGTATCAAATATTTCAACACTAGGTTGAAATGTTGAGGACCTATTATTTTGAGTTATATAGGGAGCATTCCCTCTTTCTAGTGCCAGTTTGTTGATGCCATCTTTTAACCTTCTTCAACACACATTCTTTGCCAGAATAAAACCCTTAAAAGGTGATTCCCACACTTTATTAGTAGAATCTCCAGCTTTTGGTATTGGTTGGCATATTTATTTTATATGTTTTAAAATTTTATAGTTTTCCGCTTTAAATTACAAAAATGAAAGTGCAAAAAAAATCCTAGTACTAGGAGAAAATTAAATTAAGCTAGAATTGAAACACAATACTGCATAATGAAAAGCATGAGTAGGAAATAACACTTAATATATAGAATATCATAATTTTGATGTGAACATCCTAAGCCTATCCATGTTTCAAAACCAAGTTAGCAAATTATAAAGCAACAAGAACATGAACAAGGAAATAGTTCATTGAAATAAACTTATTAAAATAAAATAATCCACGCATGAAATGAAGATAACTTGCATCCAAGAATGATTTCCTAAATATTTATTAACTCTAATTGCTAAAAAAGTATCAAAACTCTAGTACAGATAGTTGGTTTACAAAAAAATGGGAACCTTGTTCTTTGGTTCTTATAACACATTATACAACTTGATGTGAATTTTAAACTCAAAATGATAACTCTAGCCATAAAAACTCATATTGTTGCGTCAAGAACACCAAATACAATTCCCGAATCAAAAAGTAGTGCTACTAGTAGAACCCTTTTTTTTCGGGGATAAAATTACAAATTTTTTGGAACCTCATTTAGTGTCATCTAGAGCCATTACAATCAAAATAGTAATTTGACCCCGAATCAAGAAGTGGTGCTACTAGTAACACCCTTTTTTCCAATGCTAAAATTACAATTTTTTTGGAACGCTCATTGATGCTATCCAGTGCTATTACGATCAAACTATAATCAACCCTCGAAACGAAAAGCATTCCAACTAGTAGCACCATTCTTTACAGGGACAAAATTACAACATTTTTGGAACCCTAGTCATTGCAATTGAAATCAAAACCATAAATCTGCCCCTAAATTGAAAAGTGGTTCTCCCAGAATCACCCTCGTTTTTATTCAAGGATAAAATTACATCTTGCTTAAAACCCCATCCTTAGCACCCTTTTTTCAGGGCTAAAATTACAACTTTTTTGGAACCCTAGCTTGTGTCATTGCAATCAAAACCATAAATCGACCCTTGAATCGAAAGTGGTTCTCTAAAAATCGCTCTTGTTTTTATTCGGGGTTGAAACCCCAACCTTAACAATCGATGTGACTGCAATCTAAAACCTTACACCTTGCTTGAAATTGTGGCCCTTAAGTGGTGCCATCATTGCATTCTTGTTTTTTTTTTTGAGGTTAAAATTAATACTTGTTTGAAATTGTGGTCTTAATAGCTGACAACAATGCAATAAAAATGCCAAAATCAACTCTCAAATATAAAACAGATGCTACGAGTAGCGCTCCTTTTTCTTCGGGTTACAATTCCAAGCATTTCAAACCACAACCTAAAAAAATTATTATTATTTTAATAAAACCCATAGCAAAAAAATAAATATGAGGGGGAAATGACTTAAAATATCAAAAATTAAACAATTTAAAAAAATTAAAAATTAAAAAAAAAAACTAATTCGAGACAAAAATCATAAAAAAATAAATAAATTAATTAAAAACTACGTAAAAAGACAAAAAATTAAAAAATTAAAAAATTAACCATGGAAGAAGCGGGTAAATATGATGTGGAGGAGAAGGGACTCATGCCCTCGACTTTAGCCCCTCTCCCCCTTTTACCAGTCCCTCCCATGGTTTTAAGCCATGGAGTCCCCATGGATTAAAACCAAGGGAGGGAGAGGAGTGAGAGGGAGGAGGCCTCATGGCATAAAACCATGGGAGAGGGGGGTAAAGTTGATGAGGGGGAGAGGGGAATTTCCTCCCTCGCCTTTACCCCTCCCTCTCATGGCTTTAATCCATGGGAGGTCCTATGGCTTAAAACCAAGATGGGAAATGGAGAGGGGGACAAGGGAATGAGAGGGAGTGGAGGTAAAGGGAGCACCCCCCCTTTACCCCCGCTTCCTCTTACCCCTCGCCCCTTTCCTTTATGGCTTAAAATGATGGGAATGGGTGGCTAAAGGGGATGAGTGGGGGTAAGTGAGAGGGTAATGTGGTTTTTTTTAATGTATTTTTTAATTAATTAATTTTATTTTTCTTGTATTATTTTATTTTTAATGTTTTGTTATCTTTTTAAAATTTATTTTATTTTTGAATTTGTAATAATTTTTCCCTAGTTTGTTTATTTTTCATGTTTTATGTTATGATTTTTATAACACACACACACGTATGTGGTTCAAAATGCTTAGAATTGTAACTCGAAGAAGAAAGTGGTGCTACTGGTGGCACCTCTTTTTCATTTCGTGGGTTGATTTTGGAGTTTTTGTTGCAACAAAACCTAATATTAAGGACATAGTTTCAAACAAATCATAATTTGAACCTCAAAATGAAAAAATTGGATGCCATGGTGGCACCACTTAAGGGCCACGGTTTCAAGCAAGGTATAATTTTAAGATTTTGATTGTAGTGACACTGAATGTTAAGGTCGGGGTTTCCGATAAGATGCAATTATGGGAGAGCCACTTTTTTATTTGAAGGTCGACTTACAATTTTTATTGCGAAGGCATTAATTGGGGTTCCAAAAAAGTTGTAATTTAAGTCTTGGAAAAAAAATTCTACATGTAGCACCACTTTTCAATTTGGGGGTCAATTTACATTTTTTATTGCAATGGCAACGAATGGCATCGGTCGAGGTTCTAAAAAAGTTGTAATTTTATCCTCGAGAAAATAGTTGTTACCAATAGAACTACTTTTCAATTCAAGGGTCGATTTACAGTTTGATTACAATGACCCCAGAGGCCTCCAATTGAGGTTCCAAAAAGTAATTTTGTCCCAAAAAAAGGGTGCTATTAGTAGCACCACTTTTCGATTCAAAAGTAAAAATAGTGACTAAATTAAACCTAAAGAAATGAGAACTCTAGAGGATTCTCATCAAGTTGTATAATGTTTTTGCTCATACATTTATACAAAATCAAAGTCAAGAATTTGAAGTGTTTCAACTTCCATAAATTTTCACCTCCATTTCCTATTCAGACATCTAATTATTTGAACATCTTGGTTCTTCAACATAATCTTTCATTTATTAAATATATTTCTGACCTCAAAATAACTAGGGAAATGATCATTTTCACGAAGGACATTAATTACATATAATCTATGTTGAAATTTATCATCAACCGTTATCCATCATCAAACTAAACCTTTGCAAGATGGAATTATTTCTAATAGGGCCTACAATATATCTTTGAATCATTTCTTTGTCTATAGTTTTCAAATGGTGTTAATATTATTTTTCTTTTTTTGTGGCTTGTCCAATTAATGTATGTGACCATATTCTTTGAATAATTCCCATTATATATTTAGTGGATAGTTAATGCAAAAAGGTTATGTTTGTTTAATTTAGCAAAGTTTAGGATCCTTAGGACTAAATGAATTCACTATGAAAAGAAGGCAGCAAAAGAGAAGAATAATTTAGTAAACATTGACCAATCATTCATGGAAAAATTTCACACACATGGAGACAAAATTGGAAGAATAGCATTACATCCATTAATCAGTAACCTATGTGTAACACAATGGTGTTACAAATAGGAGAATTCGAATCTACTAGGTATGATTCGAATTCCCAACTTGGAATGACTCTAGATGACTCTAATTGTGGTAAAAAACCACTAGAACTCACTAATACAACTCCAGATGAATAAATTACTTCACATTCAGATAACTAATTGAGTTAGGTTGGAAAAGACGCCCAAATTCCTCAAATCTAGGAAAAGTGACGCTAGGGTGACTAAAGGTGAACTAACTATGGTTGATCAGAGCATAACTAAGCATAGACTAGGGACAACTATTGGTGACTGCTGGTGGCACTAAGCGTGGGTACCTAAATTATAGGGATTTGTCTTCGAAGCTCTCAAACTCATGTAAGCTGGTGCAACAGGTGGTAGGTGTCCCCCAAATGAGCCCCCCATGACACTAGTGAGGTGGCATCAGACTCCTAAGCTAGGAAATGGAATTTAGACAATGGTGGTCAAGGGAGGATTAATTAATTAATCCTAACACTCCTCCCCCCCCTTGATCCTAACATGGAAAACATGGGCCCTAGAAACTAATACCAAAGGTCACCCATACAATCTAAATGCAAAAAATGGCTGTTTAACAAACTGAGGAAATGGGGAAAAACTCATGGGAAACCCCCCCTCAAAATAAGCAGGAAAAAACAAGAACAATAACTGAATCAAGCCTTTACACCAAGAGAAAATGTCTTCCTCAGTAAAAATTATTGTGAAAATATTCTGTAGTTTGCATCTCTGTGGAGCAATAATGTAATGTGATGGTCCTTCTGTGCACTAGTTTCCTGGTACTATGCATGTGAACCTCTCCACTTTCTTCCAATCTGATGATAGATAGGAGAAGAAATGATGTTGCTTTTATAACCAATCTTGCATCTGTCGAACTTGTTTGACAATATGAAAGGATTGAACTTGGGATTCCATGTCGTGGGGCCTTTTTGAGCCCATAAAATGGATTCCTCATCCTACATGTCAAGAGAGAATTAATGTACACCTTAGGATTTTCCTTGTAGTTTTTTCCTTCCAATTTGTCAATTTGAGTGACATGATCCAATGTCTCATTATTCTCTAGTGAGCATAACTGTTGATTAGACCTCACCATCATGAATCATCTCTCTGGGAGTTTGTAGTACCTTTATGGGAGAAGTGGATTTTCTTGACTGTTGGCTGTGATGGGCAGACCCGGGTTTACTATAATCAACCAACAACACCCCTAGCTCACCGGCCCTTTCGGCGACAGACCGCAAAGCGGCCTGAAGTCTCACCCGAAGTGATTCTAATGGGTTGGCCAAGGACTCAAGTGTCTTGGACCAGGTTCTGTGGAAATCCTACTTGCGGCTCGCAGCTCTCCTAGCTGTGAGGTCTCTATCTCTGCGCATCGCGTGACCTTCTGCTCGCGTCGCACGATCTCCTCGACTCGCAGCTCTTCTAGCCGCGAGATATATCTTTCTTCTGTCATGCGGTCCTCTTCTACGTCATGCACTTTCCCTGAGTCACGATATCTCCAACCTTACTGCATCGCCGTGCACCGTGCGACACACAGCTCCTGTCCAACTCTAAGTCCTCAACCTGTGGTATCGCGCACCGCAACTCCTCTACCGGTGCAGTATCACCTCTCTGTGATATCCTACCTCCACGGTTTAGCGCACTTAGCGTTGCTCGTGTCGACATGCAAGACTTAACATAAAGGCTATTCAATACTGCAACTAGTGACTATTTCACGCAAAGCATAAATGAACCTCATACAACATGCCAAAGACTGGACTTATGTTTATCCTTCTATATTACTGTGAACTGATTAACACATTCATTCATTAAACTGTAAACAACGTTCATGAGGAGGGTACATAGAGGACATTCTTGAACACTCCATGCTCTAATTTGATTAAACCCTTCCCTTTAACTTGGGTTTCAATGTCATATCCCATTTGAATACATGGACCATCAGTAAGTTGTAATGAAGAGAATGATTCTTTGGATGCAACCATTTGATTGGAGGCTCATGAATCAATGAGGAAGGCATGAGATTTTGAAAATCCATCCTTCAGTGCATGGAATCTCTCATGATATTCAGTTTTGTCTCCAAAGTCAGCCTTCCTTTCACCTTCAGGGAGGGAAATACTGTGATGTTCAAGGAGTCTTGACATATGATCTATGGTCTTCTTCATACAACCTTTCTCTGTATGGTTTCCTTTCTTACAATAGGAGAACTTGCCCTTGTTAAACCTCCAATGTTTGTCCTTCTTAGATCCTAAGGCTTCATCTATTAGATCAAACTCTTCCTTAGGTTTGAATTCATTGTTCCTCTTCTCCTTTCCTTTATGCTTGTGCATTCTTTGTCTCCCCAACCAAGAGAGTCTGGTTTGTGGAGGCTTTGAGGGATCCCATCTTTATCAATTGTTAGTTTTTAAGCAAATATGAAGAAACTTGAACTTTAAAACTTTAATCCACAATTACAGTGCATATAGTTCTCATCAATAATCCAAATACATAAATAAATCAAACCATAGAACCCAAGATATACACTAGGAAAATCCTCGACTTATTCGGAGGATAAAAAACCCAACAAACATTCTTAGAGTATGATTGATAATCGACAGAGAATTATTACAACATAATAGCAAATTGTTTTTTCGAGAGCACAAGAGAGTAGAGATCAAATGGAACATTTTAATGGTATTTCCAAGTGCATAACACTTTAATAACAATCCAAAATCAGTTATAAAAAGAAGTTATTGAATATTTTCATGCTTCAATAACTTGTTAACACTGAGAACACTATATCATCTTCAACCATGTGCCCCCATACACTTGGCACTTCATAATTAAATGCCACACTGAAGATATTCACCCTCCATTAATTCATTGAGTTTAATTGTCTCTAACTGATTTGTTAACTGAATGGAATTGTATGTAGCTGAATGGAGCTGAATATAACTGGACAGAGCTAAATGTAACTAAACAGAACTGAATGTAACTGAATAGAACTTAATATAACTAAACAGAACTGAATGTAACTAGCGCTTCTCCATCAATGTCATCTTCAACAACCACTTGCATAAATTAAGGAGTTGATTGCTTAATTAATTGATCTTGATTTATCATAACTAAGACTCAACTGATGTCTTATCAATTCGAGTTCACTTGGAGGCATACATGGAAAATTCAAATTCTCTCTCTATCTATGTGCTCATATTAATTTTCTTTGCATGGTCCATATGTGTTTTAATTAATTCTATATCATATCATACTCATAAGAATTGTTCTGAACCTATGATCGTATATATTACCCTAGTTCATATATTCACATGCTAACGTAAATCACTCTAGGGGTAGCTAATCCCTAAAGTAGACTTGTAGCACCTATTGACCATGACTAGCCATACATAACATAGTATATCCTCGAGACTTAATACAACATAATTCATGTGAACATAATACACCATAAGTTCTAAACTTGATTAACATAAGTCTCAGACCTTACCATAAGGTCATGATCATAACCATAAGAACCTAGTACAAGCATCACTCTCGAATAGGACTTGATCAAGGTCCTAGCTTGATAAAACACAAGCTATTTAACGTAACACAATAAGTTAGTGAACTTAATACAACATACGTTCCGAACTTGACACAACAAGTCTCATGGAGAGGAATGGACTTAATACAACATAAGTTCTAGTCTTGACACAACAAGTCTCACGGAGGATGACTCCCTGTTGGTTGTGGAGCCTAATCTTCCAGATCCAGAGATATTATTCAGTCATGTTTGTAACCTAGGTGTACTATACACTCATTCCCCCTGCCTTAGGGTTCGGGGATGTAGATTCTCCACTCAAGGAAACTGCTTCCAAATCTGAAGCAGGTAAGTTTGGAATTCTGTGAGAACTATGTTTATGAAAAACAGAAGAGAGTTAGATTTCTCAGGGTTGGGAAACAAAAGAAGAGTGAAAAGTTAGAGCTTGTCCATACATATGTATGGGGACCATCTCAGGTACAATCTCTTGGTGGATCTCGTTATTATGTTACTTTTATTGATGATGCAACTAGAAAAACTTGGGTTTATTGCATTAGACAAAAATCTGATGTGTTTGATACTTTTAAGAAGTGGAAAGCTTTGGCTGAGAATGAGACAGGGAAAAGGTTGAAATGTCTCAGATCTGATAATGGAGGCGAGTACTGCAGCAAGTAGTTTGACAGTTACTGTTCACACAATGGGATTCGCAGAGAGAAGATAGTCCCTGGAACACCACAAGAAAATGGTGTGTCATAAAGGATGAACAGAACTATCATGGAGCGTGCAAGGTGTATTAGATTTCATGCAGGGTTTCCCTTACAGTTTTGGGCTAATGTTGTAAACACTGTTGTTTATTTAGTAAACATAGGGCCTTCAAGCACTTTGGATGGTGGCATTCCAGAGGAGGCATGGACAGGTAAACAGGTAAAATACTCATTTCTGAGAACTTTTGGTTGTGAAGCATTTGTCCATATTGATAAAGATGATTGAACAAAGCTTGAGGCTAAATCCAAGAAATGTACCTTTATTGGATACGGGGTTGATGATTTTGGTTATCGCTTATGGAATTTTAAAAATTGAAAAATCATTAGGAGTAGAGATGTAGTATTCAATGAAAAGGTCATGTACAAAGATCAGTTGCAGGGAAAGAAAGAAGAAAAGGAAAACAAAGAGTACACAGTGCTTGATGAAATCAAATAAAATGAAGTTCCAAAGGCACTAGAAAATCAAGAGCAGCAGCAAGTACGTGAAACTCCTGCAACTGTAAGAAATTATACCAGGTTAAGTAGACCCCCTGAACGATTCTCTCCTTCACTGTATTATTTATTCATGACTAATTCTGGTGAACCAGAATGTTATGAAGAAGCAATGCAAGTAGAAACTAGAAAGAAGTGGGAGCAAGGCATGGATGAGGAGATGGAATCATTGGTAAGAATCCAGACTTGGGATCTGGTTAAGTTGCCTGTAGAAAAAAGGGCATTACAGAATAAATGGGTTTATAGGTTGAAGGAAGAAGATGGAGGCAACTAGACTTGTTGTAAAGGGGTTTGCACAAAAGAAAGGTATAGACTTTGATGAAATATTTTCTCCTGTTGTTAAAATGACTTTAATTAGAACTATTTTAAGTCTAGTGGCAGTAGAATATTTGCATCTTGAACAGTTAGACGTAAAAACAGCCTTTCTCCATGGGGATTTGGAGGAAGAGATTTATATGCAGCAGCCACAAGGGTATGAGGTCAAAGGGAAGGAGAATTTGGTTTGCAGGTTGAAGAAGAGCTTGTATGGCCTGAAACAAGCTCCAAGGCAGTGGTATTTAAAATTTGATAAGTTTATGACAGAACAAGGTTATGGTAGATGTCATTCTGACCACTGTGTTTATTTCAAGAGGCTAGATAATGGAAGATATATTATCTTGTTATTGTATGTGGATGACATGCTTGTTGCAGGCTCTAACATGCAGGATATAAATGTGCTCAAAAGAAAACTAGCTAAATCATTTGAGATGAAGGATTTGGGTGCTACAAAGCAAATCCTTGGTATGAGAATAACAAGAGATAGGAAAAATCACAAATTGATGTTGTCTCAAGGTGAGTACATAGAAAAGGTGTTGCAGAGGTTTAGAATGCAGAATGAAAAACCAGTTAGTACACCTTTGGCTAGCCATTTCAAACTAAGCAAGGATATGTGTCCAGAGACACTGGAAGAGATAGATTACATGTCCAAGATTCCCTATTCATCAACGGTTGGAAGCTTCATGTATGCCATGGTGTGCACAAGACCAGATATTGCACATGTAATGGGATTTGTGAGCATGTATATGAATAATCTAGGTAAAGAGCATTGGAAAGCAGTACAGTGGATTCTCAGGTATTTGAGAGGTACCACTTCACATGCATTATGTTTCAGAGGTTCAGACACTGTTCTACAGGGATATGTTGATGCAAATATGGCTGGTGATAAAGACAACAGGAGGAGCACCACAGGGTATGTGTTTACTATGGGTGGAACAACAGTAAGTTGGATTTCAAAGCTGCAACAGGTTGTTGCACTTTCAACAACAGAAGTAGAGTATGTTGCTTCTACAGAAGCTAGTAAGGAGATGATTTGGTTACAGAGGTCCATGGAAGAATTGGGTAAGAAGCAGGAGAATAGTAGGTTGTACAGCGACAGCCAAAGTGCCATTCATATTTCTAAGAACTTAGCCTTTCATTCAAGGACTAAACATATACAACTCAAGTACCACTTCATAAGATCTTTTCTAGATGAAGAACTGTTAAAACTGGCAAAAATACATACTAGCCAGAATCTTGCAGACATGTTGACAAAGGGATTAACCAAAGAGAAACTGAGTTCCTGCTCGGTTTCTATTGGCCTTCAAGCATGAAGGTGAAAATAAGAAATTTGCCAAGTCCAAGGTCCAGAAATTGTAGTAGTGGTAGAGTTGTTGTGATCAGTCTCCAAGTGGGAGATTGTTGGTTGTGGAGCCTAATCTTCTAGATCTAGAGATACTATTCAGTTGTGTTTGTAACCCAAGTGTACTGTACACTTATTCCCCTTGCCTTGAATCTATCACCAACTTCTCTCCAGGTAGGCCAACCTAGCATGTCCAAAGAGAAGACATGAATATCCCAGCCAGTTTATCCAAGGAAGCACTAGGGGGAGTACAATGAGGTTCTTCCACTGAGGAGACTAGTAAGTCCTCAAACATCCATGAAACAAATAAGAGGCTTTGAAAAGCCCATACTAAAAAAAAACATAAGGTTTATGAGTATGCTACTCAAACAGAAATGCTCTAAAAGAGTTGAATATTACCTCCCCCAATAATTATTCCTTCATATAGTTCTATGAAGGAAAGGAGGCACAAAGCCATAGAGAGTGCTTCCTTAAATAAACAATCTGCATACTTATTGTATTCCCTGTAGACATTCCCAAAGTCAATAGAATATAGTTCTTTTGATCGGAATATAGTTCTTATCTTTAAATAAATTGTATCTTAAATATAAATACAATATCAAAGTTCTAAATTGTTATGGTCCATTCATTGGAGTGGTCATTTGTTGGCTCGGTTTTACGATGGGTTTATCTGTAGGGGTGTAATATGATAGGATTTTTCCCCTCTATTGATGTCATTTGTCAATTATTTTCTAGGTGTGTCTCCCCAGGTTTTCTAATGGCCGGAGTTAGTGTTTAACGTTTTTTAATAGTTGGAGTTTGTACATTTAATAGTACCGTTATGTAGTTAACAAGTGTTTTTTCTAGGTGTCTACATTTTGATATCCACCTCACATGGGCCTCATAAATGGAGCAAGGCTTCAAAATCTTTTCTTTTTTTTCCTCTAAAAATAACTATACTTTATTATCGTATATGTGAAAGTAGTATAACAAAAAATAGAGTTTTTCTACACATAGTCAGATGTAGATCATTGTCCAATACAACACAAACACATTAGATGACATGGACAAAAAATAGACCACCAGAAATAAAGAAAAAAATTAGCCAATGAAAAGGTAGTTGGTCACAACCTAGAACCAAATACTGATCATAAAACAAATGGATCCAAAGAGAAGGACCTAGAACTAGTCTCAATCAAATATTGTCTAGAGGCTACCCTCCATAGCAAGTGAATCAGCAGACCAATACTAAAAAAGGATGTATGCCTCCAATATATAAAGAGCCCTCTTAGATAACTCATCATCCCTACTGTTATGCTCCTGAAAGATGTGAGAGAAAGAGATGTTATGGAAACCATCTATCAGAAGCCTAATCTTTTCCATCCATGCCACAAGGTAGATGAGCCTGATATTCAAAGATTTCTTCGCCCATGCAATGATAACACTCGAAACCCCATAAATATGGATCCCATCCAATCCAAGAAAGCAAAATGTAGTATTATGCATCAAGATAATAGTTCCCTATCAGTTTATTTCTTTTTATATTGAACCTTGTGACAGAGGTAAGGGTATTGGCGCCTTTGTTGAAGGTTTTGAGGGAGCCTCCTCCCCGAGACTAGATTTTGGTGCAGAGGAGTTCTCAAACCGCTAGGATAACATTGTCTCATGGCAGGTGGTTAGATGCGCTTTGGGACAATGGATTCCACATTCATTGGTGTGAGTCCTTAATCTTGTTTCTGCCCCATGACGCACTCGGTGTCGTCAATTAAGACGCTTCGTTGTATTAAGATTCGGGGTGCTAAAAAAAACCTAGCTCTTAGAGGAGACGTGGACATGGATGAGCCGGTTCTAAATTTATATGAGAAAGCGGTGGTTGGGTGTTTTATGGGAAAGAATATGAGCCACCAACATTTCAAACCCTAGGATTTGGAGAATTGGTTCAGCTTTTTGGGATTTTTCCCGAACATTATTTAGCTAGCGTAGCGAAGAGTTGGAAAGGTATTTTTGTTAATTTTTCGGAGGATATTATTTTTTGTTAAATAATAATAATAATCTATTTTTAAGGTCATCGCCAAGTGAGACACCAAATTGGTGTATGAGACCCCTTTTTGTGGGACAAGGGACCCCCTCTGCGCAGTGATCTAACTACTAAAGCCTACAGAGGTGTACATACACTACCCCCTTTGGATTTGAGCCTGTGACCTCCTAAGAGGAAACCCATGCTCTTAACCATTAGGCCCACTCATGCTGAATTTATATACAACCGTTTTTAATATAACAACATTTCATCTTTATTTGATCCATGATTGTCTTTGTTTATCTATGTTATTCCTATTTTGTATGGAGTTTAATTCAGAATTGAGCCTGCTTTGCATTGTTTAAATCCACATGGTATTAGAGCACCAGGGTGTTAGCTTCCTCCATATCTTTTTTGGATGCAGTGGTTTTGACATTTTTGTATGGAATATCAAGTTTCCTTCTTCCTTCCTTGCTATGCTCTTCTCTGAACATCTCTGTTCATAAGATTCTTCTTAAAGCCATCATCACTCACATTTATGGTGATCTCTATTTTCTTTCTTTGGCATCTTCTTTTCCTTACTATGGTAGATAAGTTTCCAAACCCTGTTTTAACTCCTCATAAATATCTTAGTTGGAAATCAACCATGGTTGTTTTACTTAGGAGTAAAGGTTTGTATAGGGTCACCATCACCATTGGCTCAAAGAAAGAACCCACTCAAAATGTTGAAATGTTTAGAAGCCTAAATGGCATAATCGTTGCAATGAATACCTAGGATTAATCTATCTCTCTCTTTCACCTGAACTCTTGTTTCACTTGGAAGGAATAGGCACTCCCCACGAAGCATGGGCTCAACTTGAAAAGTTGTTCTATAAAACAGATGCCATTTGTGGCCATCAACTAGAAAATGAACTCTAGTATGAATCCTAATAATTTTGATACCATTCAATACTTTATTTCCAAGTTCAAATCCCTTAGGCTTCAATTGAAGGACTGCAATATTGAGAAGAAAGATGAACATCTCATATATGCAGTGCTCTCTAAGTTAGGAGAATCATATTCAAAGTTTGTTTCCACGTTATATTCAACTCAAAATGCCTTGGGTCAAGATTTTGCAATGCCTACTTTTGACGCATTTGCTGAAAGACTTACTCGTGAGAAAGATAAGCTCATTCAAATGGACTCTCTTAGCTCTATAGATTCTAAGTATCATGCATTAGTATCTATCTCACCTTCAAATTCAAGAGTGGCACATAAAAAGGTATCTAAAGGGAAACAAACAAACAATACAATATCAGATAATTCTTCACTTTTCTCTCCGAAACCAGATTCTAAAGGAAAGAAATATTCTCTTAAATGTCCATTTCGTGGAAAGGATAGTCATTCAGAATCTCATTGTTTTAAGAAACTAATTGTCCAGAAATGAAGAAACACAATTTAAATATCAACCTATCTTCTCTTAGTAGTTATACAGGGAATGATTTAGCTCTCTTTGCTAGAGAAAATTTGTCTTCCTCTGAACTTGAACCTGAATGGATGTTCAATTCTGGAGCCACCCATCACATGGTTGTCCATAAAAATTTGTTTCCTTCCATTAATTCATGCAAAACTGAGCATATTTTTGTGGGAAACTCTTCACCTTTGGTTGTTAAAGGGCAGGACTATGTTGAAATGAAGGATGGCATGGTTTATAATGTTTTATATGTTTCCAAACTTTCAACCAATTTGCTCTCAATATATCATATTACAAATTCTAGTGCAGGAAAAATAGTCATGTTTACCCCTGATTCAGTAATTATTCATGAAATTGAGGTTCCTTCATGTTGTGAATATTTAATTAAATATTATTAATTATAAAGAATTAGATTATTAGGTTACCAATTAAAGGGCTTAACCCTTCACTATGCTGGCTCAAGTTGTATAAAGGCGAGCTTATTGTACATTTATATTCATCATCTAATATAATATTTGTATTTATCATTCAATATGATAGTCGGATTCAACTATTAGTTGTCCAACCGAATACGGTTGCACCAAGTGGTATCACAGCAGATTCGCTCTTTCCGCACTAATCTTGGATTCAACTTATCCATCCATTCACTTACTCGTTACACTCCCATTCCCTCGCGATCTGTACATGCCTGTTTTCATTCACCCATCACCACGTATCCTTCTGCGGCCTCTCCACCTTCCCACACAGGCTTGCATTTACCCTGCATGCTACCTCCTCCCTGTCTCCATATTTTCCCCTCTACTCCTCTCCACCTACATGCCCACATCGTCACCTTCCATCCTCCACTCATGTTAAGCTCAGCTCCTGCATCCACCAAGTCACCAGTCCAGACATGTTAGATGCCTCATTTCATGTTGCCACATAAGAAACACTCGGAAGGAATCAAGAAGAATTGCAAAAAGAAATAAACATTAACAATGCGACGCTTAAGCAAGAGATAGAAACAAAAGTATTGTCGGATATGGAGGCATGATTAAACAGAAAAATAGACGCTATCAGTAAGATAGTAAAGAATAAAAAGGCTAAAAATCACCCCCAACAACGAAGCAGTTCAAATATGTCACTTGCATCATCTAGTAGTTCCGAGCCACCATCAAGGCATAAGGCAAAAGGAAATCAATATCATCCTTACATAGTGTACCCATCTAAGGAAAAAATAGAGTTGTCTAAATACAATGGGAGTGAAGACCAATGCGTTGCTTGGCTAAACAATGCATAAGAATACTTCGACATTTACAATATTCAATCTGACGAGGAGAAGTTGAAATATGCGTCAATGCATATGGAAGGGTACGCCTATAATTGGTACTTAAAGTGGAGGAGAAATAATTTTACCTACACCTGGGACTTGTTCAAAAATGATTTTTTTAATAGGTTTCAAGGAATCAAAGAAGATGAATTTTTCAGTAAACTTACCAGATTACAACAAGTTGGAAGCGTTGAGGAATTCACGCACCAATGGGAATCCTTATCGACACGAGTATATGGGTTGTCTGACAAGAAAAGACTCAAAACCTATTTAGGAGGTCTTAAACCATATCTCCAAAAAGAGTTAAAGTTACATGACATACCTAATGTAGAAGTAGTAAGATATAAATCCAAATCCACAGAACGCAAATTGGAAGGAATTAGAACAAGAGGTGATAACCATTATCAACAAGAAAAAGAGACACAATGTAGGTACTCTGAAGCTACTTGGTCACCCAGCCATCAATGTTACAAACCTCAATCATATGCCTATAAAATGGAAAATTGGTCGAAGTCATCTAACAGTTACTCTGATAATAGAAAAAAGAATAAAAACATATGTCATCGATGCGGTGATGACTGGACCCCTGGCCATAAATGTAGGAACAATAAGACAATACAATGCAGAATCATCAATGGAAAGGAAGTGCAAGTCTCTGCACCATAAATCTCGTCCGATTCTAATACCGACACCGAATCATAATGAAGGACAACATTAGGAAAATACTCAAGCTTTGAGGACAAAGTTTTTCCCAAGGGGAAGGCAATGTTGTGAATATTTAATTAAATATTATTAATTATAAATAATTAGATTATTAGGTTACCAGTGAAAGGGTGTAACCCTTCACTATGCTGGCTCAATTCGTATAAAGGTGAGCTTATTGTACATTTATATTCATTATCTAATATAATATTCTTATTTATCATTCAATATGACAGTCAGATTCGACTATTACTTGTCCAACCGGATACGGTTGCACCACTTCACAAATGGTTGCCATAGCGAAAGTGGATCATCATGCGCTTTTGTATTCATTTTCTCATTTTGAGATGACATCTCCTACCAATGTATTGCTTTCTCACTCAAATGAATGAAACGGATTATGACATGAGAAATTTGGCCACTTGAATTATCACTATCTTAAGCAGCTCAATAAGCAAAACATGGTCATTGATCTTCCACCTATCTCATTTTATGAGGGTTTTTATACAGGCTGTATTCTTGGAAAGCATCCTCGACACAATTTTGAGAAAGGAAAATCTTATAGAGCTTCTAAAATTCTGCAACTTGTTCATGGTGACATTTCAGGCCCTTTCCCTGGTTTATCTTTTCAAAGGGAACGTTATTCACTTACATTCATTGATGACTATTCTAGACGCACATGGGTCGATTTTTCGAAAATAAAAAGTGAGGCCTTTGACACTTTTATTGTGTTTAAAGCCTTGGTTGAAAAGCAATCTGGAAATTCTTTAAAGTGTTTGTGGACAGACAATGGTGGAGAATATATCGACAACAAATTTAAATACTACTGTGCCATTGAAGGTATTTAGCTGCATCATACAGTGCCTTATTATCCATGGCAAAATGGTGTTGTTGAAAGGAAAATCTGTACCTTGAAAAAGATGGCAAATTGTATGATTCGTGCAAGAGGCCTTGGCCCACAGTTTTCGGCTGAAGCGATAAATTGTGCAAACTATGTTCAGAATCGTACACCTCACAAGGTTGTTCAAGGGGTGACACTAGAAGAAGTTTGGAGTGGACGTAAACCTTCTGTGGGGAATCTAAGGGTGTTTGCAGGGTGCAATGCTTAGGCTTACATTCCAAAAGAAAAACACAGGGAAATGGAAATGCAAAGTAAGCCTTTCATCTTTGTTGGCTACCCGAAACATGTTAAAGGATATAGATTATTGGATTCTGACACTCATGAATTTCTTATCAGCAAGAGTGTTTTATTTGATGACTGTCCTCCTCAACATCTTGTATCTTCATATGATGATCCTTCCTTTGAGTTGACTGCCCCTACTCATGAAAATGATCTTGAAAAACAATCAACTAACACTCATCTGCCACTTCTTGATTGGGCTGGGTCAAAGAAGAACAAGGTCCTCTCTTCATAGGACTTCTAGAGCATTTATGGATCGTGCTTCTGATCCAAAATACTTTCATGAAGCCCATGGTATTAAATAATGGGATGTTGCCATGGAAGATGAGCATAATTCATTATTGAAAAATGCCAACTTGGAACCTGGTCCCTCTTGGGTATATCGAACCAAACAAGCAGTGGATGGTACAATAGAGAGATATAAGGCTCGATTGGTTGCTAAAGGATTCTCCCAGGTTGAAGGACTTGACTATTCTAAAACCTTTTCTCCCGTGGATAAAATGAATTATATTCTCATTGTTCTTTCTCTAGAAGCATCTCGCAAGTGGATTGTACATCAAATGGACGTCAATCCAAGACTCTTCACCTGTGTGTAGGATCAAAAAATATTTATATGGTTTGAAACAAGCCCCTAGGGCTTGGTATGAGAAGATGGATTCTTTCCTTCTCTCTTTAGGATTTTCTCACTAGCTATCTGATTCAAATGTGTATATTTTGCGGCAAGATAATGAACTTCTCATCCTTGTTCTCTATGTGGATGATCTCATTCTTACCAAGAGTTTAACTATCTTGATTGATAAGGTGAAGTTTGATCTTAAACAATAGTTTGACATGGCATATTTAGGGTTGCTTCACTATGTTTTGGGACTGCAGGTCACACAGTCTACATATGGGATAGGTCTCTCACATCCTAAGTATGCATTGAATATTTGAGCAGATTCCACATGTTGGATTGCAAATATTCACCCACACCATTTTTTTCTAGAGTAAATTTTTCAGGAAAGTGATATACTCCTTTGGTTGATGCTACTTTGTATCGGCAACTTGTCGGCAGCTTACTGTAGCTGACTCACACTCATCTGTATATCTCGTATGCAGTTAGCTTGGTTTCTTGGTTCATGCAAGAACCACATGAGATCCATTGGAAAGTTGCAAAGCGAATTCTTCGCTACATTAAAGAATCCAGCACATATGGAATACAATACTCATCCAATGGAAATGCAGATTTAGTGGGTTATAATGACTCAGAATGGGCTGGTGATCTCGATGACCATAGATTTGCATCTGGATATGTCTTTCATATTGGTTTTGGCCCTATTGTTTGGTCCAGAAAAAAAGCAAGAAACAATTTCCCTTTCTTCTACAAATGCAGGGTACTAAGGTGTTGCTAATGCTGCTACCAAGTCTATTTGGATTCGACATATTTTATCAGAATTTAGTTTACAGCAGGTGCAACCCACTGTAATATGGTGCGATAATTAGAGTGCAATCCATATTTCCAAGGAACCTGTGGAGCATCAATGCACCAAGCAATATAATTTCACATGCATTTCATTCGACAACTAATTCGTGAACAAATTATTGGTTTGCAATACTGCGGTCTTGAATTGCAGGTTGCTGATATATTCACTAAACCGTTGGCACAAACTAGATTTGTTCAGCTTCATGCCTTACTTGGGGTCAAGGACATTGTCCTTGAGGGGTGGTAGTCTCATTTCTCCTCCATATTTTCCTATCTATGTTTTGATAATTTTGTAAATTGGTACCTTAGCAGGCCTTGTTGCAAGGACCCATTTTTGCCTATTTTTGTGTATTCCTCCTCTTGTTTTAGGGGGGTGTTGGTGTATGTTGCAATTAAGCTAACGTTGGTGAGTAAATTCGGTTGGTATAGCTCTCAACCAACTACATTTAGTGTTTGGTTCGCCCGCTTCTTTTGCATAGTCTTTTTTGTTACTTTATATACAACCATTTTTAATATAACAATAGATCGTCTTTATTTGCTCAGTGATTGTCTCTATTTATATATGTTGTTTCTGTTTTATATGGATTTTAAGTCAGACTTGATCCTACTATGCATTGTTTAAATCCACAATAGACACCCCTTTTCGATGCTCGATGTGAAAGGGTTTCAATGCAGAGAATTAGGTTAAAATGCTTGGCCTCCCTGTCGATATTTGGACGCCTTCAGTTTTCAAAATTATTGGTGAGGCCCTCAATGTTTTTTTAAGCAGACTTAAGATTTGAAGTCTTGGGAATCATGACATATGGAATGATTTTAGTCGGCATTGATCTCATAGAGGGTTTATTTGCAGAAATTGTAATTTATGTAGGCGATTTTACGCACATTCAAGAGTTGGATTATGTTGGTTTGCCTTTTCGATGCCATCGATGCCATTCCCATGGACACCTTGTTTGGGATTGTGATTTACCCTTTGTCAATTTTGAATTAAATACCAGACGATAGGGGAAGGCCCCTTATCATGAGTGTTATTGGACTGAAGTCAATGTGGGGGACCTTCCTTTATTTACACTGACTTCTCCTAAAAAAACCAGGCCTTTTTTAAATCGAGAAAGGTCCTCTACAGATTTATGTAAGTCGAGGGAGGTTCTTTTTCTAAACTAGAAGGTATTTCATGGGAGGATGGACATAGACAGTGAGATTCTATTGGCTGAGAACAATAGTCTATTGCATGATCTAGGGTTTGGCAAAGATGTGGATGCTCGTGGTTTTGGTTGTGATCGGGACATATCATCTATTACTTCTGATTCCTCTAGGGTCTCTGTTGGTTTGAGAGGTATGAGCAGTATTTTTCCTCCCTTGCCTTCTTTCAAACGTTCTAAAGATGATGAAATCAATAGAAGTCTCTCACTCCCAAAATTTTGGGGTTGAGATCGAGGTTTTTCTCTAGATTTTATGCCTACCTCTCTTGTTTCTATGACTGGCATCCTTTCTCCTCTCAATAAGATCGATGAGGGCGCGTTCATGAGGTCAAAGGTTATCATCCCAATTCCTCTGCTTGACATCTCTCTTCCTAGGGATAGTCCTTTTCCACTTGTCAAGGACCCTACAAGAACAACTCAAGTTCTGGATTTTAATATTCCCAATCATTTGGTAGGGTTGGATTGTCCCCTCTTGGATTTTGGTATTTCTTCTTTTTTTAGTTTTTGGGAGGGGACATGAAGAGGACTTATTCCTTTTTTTCAGATCAGGATATGGGTATACTGGTGAACCATTTACCTCCAATGGAGGCTCCTCCTCTAACCTCTGCCTAGGGGTGATCAGGGTATGGGTATAGTGGTGAACCATTTACCTCCATTGGAGGCTCCTCCTCTGACCTCTGCTGGGGGTGTTTTTAATCTTGTATATTGCCCCTCTTCCTCCAACCCTATCTTGATTATGATGGGTTTCTAAGGCTCTAGATTCATACATGATCGGTTTATTTAGTTTTTTATGTGGATGAGGGATGTCAAATGGATAAGCCTCAAGAGAATACAATATCCCCTATTTTGTCAGCTGGCCATAGCAGGGTCTTTGGATAGGTCATTAATCCTTCTAGACATAATTTCTCTTCGGATATTTATCCACCCAATGTTGGTGTGCATGTTACATATTCTAGTCCTGGTGGCTAAATATATTTTTTAAGACCTCGTAAAATGTATTGTTCAAAGAATGGGTTTGAATCTATTAGAGGGATCTATCATGCCTCTTTTTCTATCCCTACACTCAGAGGTTGTAAATCTGAATTATCTTTGGCTAGAGAGAAATCTTACAGGGATATTGGTGAAAGACGTCAAAAATCCATTTTCGAGACTCTTAGAGCAATTCATCCCTAGCATGTTTGTCAATTTTAATTTTATCCTACAATTTTAGAGGGTTATGGTTTCTCTCAAAAAAGTTAGGTCGAAAAATACTGGTGGAAGTTCATTGTCATGATGTTCTGTTTCTATAAAAATATATTGCTTGTGATGATGTTATTTTGGAATATGTAAGGTCTTTGTAACCTAGTTGTATGTTTATCAATTTAGATGATTTTGGTAGATCATGTGGGGTTATTACCAATGTTCCCCCAAGATTTTGTGCCACAGGAGCATGGGAGTGGGGAAACGCACGTTGGGGACGTGTGGAGACCCCCTCAAATTTTAGGGAAATTCAAGGGAGATAGGGGGACATCGAGGTCATACAAAATTATAAAAAAATATAATAATATTATAAATCTCAATAATAACATTTCATCCCGTATAAATATAGTTTAAGTTGCTCCCTATAAATACAGACTAATTCTTCAATGATTCAACACAATTCAACATTGTGTAAATCCATGGCATAGATGTTGTAATGGGGAACTGTGACTAGAGGACCCTATTTCTTCATGAATCCAGAGGGAATCACATTATTTGAGGATTTCAAGTCCAACATATAATTATGTAAGAGCGAACTATTAATCCTATATTGGGATCCTATTCATTTAACATTACCATTACTACTAGAGCGCCTAGGATCCTCCCACTTCATTGGTGCACGCTTCAAAACAGGGGGAAAATCTCCCCCTTTCATTTCCCCAAGTTTCGCCAAGTTGGGGATGAGGGGAAACATTTCAAAAGGAGCCCTCAAGCCCTCGAGGTGTGGGGAGAGAGGGGGAAAATCTCTCTACCTTGGGGGGCGAGTCCTCGTGGAACACTGGTTACAGGTTGTTCCAAAAAGGATTTCCTTAGCACTAATAGTTGCATTATGCATTAAGGTGGTGGTCATTCTATTTTCAAGGGATTTTGGAAAAAAAATTCTTTTCATCAATATTTATGAACCCTATCAAAATAAGGTTGCTTTTAGGGATAGGTTCTTTCAGTTGGGCCTCATTCAGCAGGAAAAGGTGTTAGTTGGGGGAGATATAAACTTTACTCTATGGAAAGGAGGAATTTTGGGATGTAATGAACAAAAGGATCCTTTAAGTGAATTTGCTATCAGGAAGTTGGATGATAGCTCTTCTTAATGACATCCTCCCTACCAAAATTTGTCCAACTTGGAGAAACATGAGAACAAGTGAGGAGAGAGCTAAAATATTGGATATATTTCGGGTTAATGAAGGGATTCTCTAGGTGGCCTCCAACATCAAGTAGTGGGTTGGGTTTGGGGGAGAATCTAACCACTTCCCCATCTTGATGGGTGTAGATTTGGATGGCTCAAAGCCCCCTAGTCCTTTTAAATTCTACTCTACCTAGTTAGAGTTTGATGGCTTTATACAGATGGTTAAAAATGTGTGGATTCCTTTTAATGGAAATAGGCGGGAATTGGTTCTTATTATATTTCTACATAATCTTAATCTCATTAAAGAGGAATCTATTGGCTAGGATGCTGAGAGAAGGAAGGATTTTCAAATTGACTTGAGAACCTTGGAGAATGATTTAGAGTCCTTTTACTCATCAAATCTATAGGGATATAGGATGTTGGATAAGAAAAAAAGAAGATTGTGGAGATGGAATCTCATATAAAGAAAATCCTTGATGAGAATGAAGATATTTAGAGGTTTAAGAGTAAATCCATATGGCTGAATAATGGGGATGATAATACAAAAAAAAATCATAACTTTTTCACCCACATGAAAAACACAATTTCTATAAGACAGTTGGAAAATCATAATGTTGAGATTGCAACAAGTCACAAGAATCTAGCAGAGTTGGGAGTAAGCCATTTTAGCTCTCTTTGTTAGGAAGATAGCAGAGCCTATATGTGTTACGGAGAGAAATTCCTATGGCTTGGGGTACCACAACAGACAGCTTGACTCCAAAAATCAATCCTTTCCAATATGCAATAGAAATTAAATGTCTAACACTAAAGGATCAGACCTCGTACCTTATTCCGGACGGTTGAAGTAGATCCCCGTTGAGCTTTCCAACTTCAGCTTGAATTGATAGATTACTTCCTCAACAACAAGTAAACAATACAAGCATTCTATATATCATGGTGTTAAATCTATTCTAGCATATATAATCAATAATGTATAAGCATTTGACATAATCCCATGGATAAAATATTCATTCAAACACACATTATTGGAAAGGAAAATATTTTCTATTAATATAAATCAGAGATTACAAGATACAACCTCTAACGGCACGTCTGCGAACCGGAGAAACTGAATCCCCCACTTGGGCCTCCACCACTTCAATCCTTCATCTCTCGATAGCAAGCTCACAAGCAAAAGGCAACCTTGGGAAGAACAAAAAAGTGCTCCAAGGGACAAAGGGATGTAGACTCAAGCATAAGTTCCGTCAACAATGGACTATAGTTTCTTTGCTCTCAATTCTCTCTTATGCCTTCAATGTACCAAGGGGTTCCTTATATAGCTTTTCAAAGGGGTAATGAAAGGTCGAATCCGAGCGATCTCAAGGCATAGGGAAGGCCAGGAGTCAAATGAGTCGGATCCATGTCAAGGAAAACTCCAAAAGGATTTGGATTATGCACACATCCCAATGTACACGGTTTTAGTGGTCAAACCCACATATATACGCGCTTATAGGTTTAAAAGTAGCGTGTATCATTTTTCATATGTTTTTAGGGATGATCAAGGAAACATCAAAGGACAAAAAGTGGTCCATAGGGTCTAAGGAGTCTGCAGCGGGACAGGGGAAGGCCACACAAAGTGTGATTCACCTGGAGTGGTGAAATCCGCTATAGCAATATGGCTTAAATGTTGAGAGTTACTGCACGATATCCTAGTTTTGTTAAGACGAACACAACATTGCTTTGATGGAATTTGTTTTACTTGAGGAATTAAGGGAAACCGTCAAGGGTCTTCAAAAGGATAAAATACTTGACCCTGATGGATAGCCAATAGAGTTTTTATGGAATCCGGAATGAATTGGAGAATTCTTGTTGCTTTTAATTCAACTTTTATCACTTTAATTCCTAAATCGAATTCAGCAATCACATTGAATGCAAAACATAGAGGTTCTTTCAAAGGTGTAGTTGTGGGAGGCTATTTATATGTTACTCGTCTCTTCTTTGTTAATGAAATCATGAGATTCTCCAATGGCATAATGAGAGAGGTCCTATTGATCCAGGGTATGCTAAATATTTTAGTTAAAGCAACGGGTAAGCAATGTAATATAAGGAAATCTTCGATATCTTTGTGAATATTGGTCAAGAATACATAGATTGGATTTGTACCCATTTAGTCTTTCCTTTGGTGAATATTGAAAATAGGCTTAGATATCGTTGTTTTGTGCTGAAGCCCAATGACTATCAGAAAAGGGATTGGGTTCAGATTATAAGGAAGATATAGACAAGACTCCATTTATGGTGCAGCAAATGGCTGAGTAGAGGGGGAAGACTGATCTTGGTTAAATATGTGCTTGAAGTTGTTCATGTTTACTAGACTTCTCTGGATTTTGTTCCTTTAGGTACTTTGGATCAAATTCAAAAAATCAGTTATGAATTTCTTTAGAAAGGTAACAAAGATGTTTTCTCTCCTCATTGAACTACTTGTCAAAATCTTGCTAAGCCTAAGGATTTGGGTGGTAGGGGTTTGAAAAACCTTGTTGTCTTTTCCACGGATTTAGAAGCTAAAGCTACTTGGAGAATTCTTAGCCTATGGGTTAAGGTTGTTAATAGTTATCAACACATACATTGCAGCTTGATCTGTGGAGGAATGGTTTATGCCAAGAGAGAAATCTATGAGGAATGTTTCTAATATGTGGAGAGTTTTTGTATTGGCTTTTTAGATTATTGGTGAGTGGGTCTTATGGAAAGTTGGTAATGGTGGGAAAATCAAGTTGGATCAATATCCTTGGATTGACAATGGAAGGGACCATAGAAAGCCTTTGGATTTGGTGGATATGCTAAGGTATCAAGGTCTTATTGATTGGATAAAACTGTAGAATTAATAAAACCGCTTAGGGAGATCTAAAGTTTTCTCCCTAGATCTGCCTAGATAAGGTACACAAAAGATATCAGAGACAATCATATAAGGATAAATGAGTTTGAGGATTTGCAAGGACCCATTTTTGTCTATTTTTGTGTATTCCTCCTCTCGTTTTGGGGGGGTGTTGGTGTACGTTGAAATTAAACTCACGTTGGTGAGTAAATTTGGTTGGTATAGATCTCAACCAACTACATTGAATGTTGGGTTCCCCTGGTTCTTTTGTGTGGTGTTTTTTGTTACTTTATATACAATCATTTTTAATATAACAACAATTCATCTTTATTTGCTCTGTGACTGTCTCTGTTTATCTTTGTTGTTCTTGTTTTGTATGGATTTTAAGTCAGACTTGATCTTGCTGTGCATTGTTTAAATCCACAATAGACACTCATTGTCGATGCTCGATGTGAAAGGGTTTCAATGCAGAGAATTTGGGTCAAAATGCCTGGCCTCCCTGCTGAGATTTGGACACCTTCAGTTTTCAAAACTATTGGTGAGGCCTTCAACATTTTTTTTTAACGCAGACTTAAGCTTTGAAGTCTTGGGCATTATGACATATGGAAGGATCTTAGTAGGAATTGATCTCAGAGAGGTTTATTTGCAGAAATTGTCATTTATGTAGGTTATTTACACACATTCAAGAGCTGGATTATGTTGGTTTTCCTTTTCGATGCCATCGGTGCCATGCCCATGGATTTGTCAATTTTGAATTAAAGACTAGTAGAAAGGGGAAGGCTCCTTCTCCCAAGAATTATTGGACCGAATTCTATGTGGGGGACATCCCTTTATTTCCACTGACTTCTCCTGTAGAACCAATGCCTTTTCTAAATCGGGAAAGGTCCTCTACAAAGTTGTGTAAGTTGGGGGAGGTTCTTTTTCTAAACTAGAAGGTATTTCATGGGAGGCTGGACACAGACAGTGAAATTCTCTTGACCAAGAAGAGTTCTCTATTTCATTATCTATGGTTTGGAAAATATGTGGATGCTCGTGGTTTAAGTTGTGATCAAGACCTATCATCTTTTACTTATGATTCCTCTGGGTATCTATTGGTTTGAGAGGTATGAGCACTATTTTTCCTCCCTTGCCTTATTTCAAAGGTTCTAAAGATGATGAAATCAATAGCAGTCTCTTTCTCCCAAAATTTTAGGTTGAGATCGAGGTTTTTATCTATATTTTAGACCTACCTCTCTTGTTTCTATGATTGGCATCCTTTCTCCTCTCAATAAGATTGATGTGGGTGGGTGCATGAGGTCAAAGGTTATCATCCCATCTCCTTTGTTTGACATCTCTCTTCCTAGGGATAGTATTTTTTCACCTATCAGTGACCCTACAAGCACAACTCAAGGTATGGATTTTAATATTCCTAATCATTTGGTAGGGTCGTATTGTCCCCTCTTGGATTTTGATCTTTGTGTTTTTTTAAGTTTTTGGGGTGGGACAGGAAGAGGAATTTTTCCCTTTTTGCGGATCAGGGTATGGGTATAGTGGTGAACCATTTACCTCCATTGGAGGCTCCTCCTCTAAACTCTGCTAGGGGGTATTGGGGTATGGGTATAGTGGTGAACCATTTACAATTTCCGTCCATTGGAGGATCCTCCTCTGACCTCTGCTGGGGTTGTTTTTAATCTTGTATCTTGTCCCTCTTCCTCCAACCCTATCTTGATTATGATGGGTTTCTGAGGGTCTAGCTTCATACATGATGGATTTCTTTAGTCATGTGGATGAGGGATGTCATATGGATAACCCTCAAGAAATTATAGTATCCCCTATTTTGTCAGTTGGCCATAGCAGTGTCTTTGGACAGGTCTTTAATCCTCCTAGACACAATTTCTCTTCGTATATCTATCCACTAGATGTTGTTGTACATGTTACTTGTTCTACTCCCGATGGCTTAAGACCTCGTAAAAGGTATTGTTCAGAGAAGGGGTTTGAATCTACTAAAGGGATCTATCAGGCCTCTTTTTCTATCCCCAAACTCAGAGGTTGTAGATCTTATTTCCCTTTGGCTAGGGAGAAAGCTTACAGGGATATTGGTGCAGGACGTCAGAAATCCATTTTTGGGACTCTTAGAGTAATTCATCCCCATCATGTTTGTCAATTTTAATTTTATCCTACAATTGTAGAGGGTTAGGGTTGCTCTCAAAAAATTTATGCCAAAAAATACTAGTGGAAGTACATTGTCACGATGTTATGTTTCTATAAGAATCTATTGCTTGTGGTGATGTTATTTTGGAAGATTTAAGGTCTCTATTAGCTGCTTGGATGTTTATCAGTTTAGATGCTTTTGGTAGACCAGGTGGGGTTATTACCAATGTTCCCCAATTTTTCGGGACGTGGTAGCATGGGAATGGGGAAAAGCACGTTGGCGACGTGTGGAGACCAACCCCAAATTTTAGGGACATTCAGGGGAGACGGGGGTACGTCGAGGTCATAAAAATTGTTAAAAATATAATAATATTATAAATCTAGGAAATAACATTTCATCCTATATAAATATAGTTTAAGATGCTCCCTATAAATACAGTCTAATTCTTCAATGATTCAACACACTTCAACATTGTATAAATCCATGGCATAGATGTTGTGATGGGGAACTGTGACCAGAGGACCCTATTTCTTCATGATTCCAGAGGGAATCACATTATTTGAGGATTTCAAGTCCAACATATAATTATGCAAGGGTGAACTATTAATCCTATATTGGGATCATATTCATTAATAACACCTTATGCCCGCCTCCTCTAGGATTTTAGCACTTGCCTCTACCTTGAATATCGAAGTTGATCCTCGAAGGACATTACTCAACACCCTACAATTTTGGATGTAACTTCCTAAACCAAGCATTAAGATAAGGTAGAATTAGAAGAAGAAAAAATCGTGCTAAATAAGTGATTTTGCTTGACTACATGGTACATTTTGATTAAGGTTATGATAGAGGAGTTTAACAATCAACACCACCAACATCAAGGTACATAGAGAGGTTCATGTGATTGCTTAAATGATAATCCCTTAAACTCATACATGATAAAATCCAGTGGAAACGTTGCAATCCTCAAATCCTGAAAATGGTTAAGTATGTTGAATTATGAATGGGATCTATAATTATACTTTTTGCATATGAACTCCGATGAGGTTGGAACCACTCTCAAACATCTTGAAACAATTAATGGTAATGTTAAAAATTTAAGTAAAATAATAGAAAATGAAAGATAAGGAAAATACCACTTTTACTTTAAGAATTTAACATTACCATTACTACTAGAGTGCCTAGGAGCCGCCCACTTCACTGGTGCGCGCTTCAAAGCAGGGGGACGAGCTCCCCCCTGCGTTTCCTCAAGTTTCACCAAATTGGGAATGAGGGGAAACGTTTCGAAATGATCCCCCAAGCCCCCTGGGCATGGGGAGCGAGGGGGCGAGCTCTCAACCTTCAAGGTCAAGTTTTCATGGAACACTAGTTATTACAGGCTGGTCCAAAAAGGATTTCTTTAGCACCAGCAATTGCATTGTGCACTCATGTGGGGGTCATCCTCTTTTCAAGGGAGTTTGGAAAACCTTTTCCTTTCATTAATATTTATGAACCCTATCACAATAAGGTTGCTTTTAGGGATAGGTTCTTTCAGCTGGGCCTCCTTCAACAGGAAAAGGTGTTAGTTGGGGGAGATATAAACTTTACTGTAGGAAAAGGAGAAATTTTTTGATGTAATGCTCAAAAGGATCCTTTCAGTGATTTTGTTATCATGAATTTGGATGATAACTCTTCTTTTTTACACCTCCCTACCAAAATTCGTCCAACTTGGAGAAACATGAGAACAAGTGAGGAGAGCATAGCTGAAAGGTTAGATAGATTTCTGGTTAATGAAGGCATTCTCTAGGTGGCCTTCAGCATCAAGCAATGGGTTGGGTTTGGGGGATACTATAACCACTACCCCATCTTAATGGGTGTAGCTTTGGATGGCTCAAATCCCCTAGTCCTTTAAATTCTGCTCTACCTAGTTAGAGTTTGATGGCTTTATACATATGGTTAAATAATTGTGGATTCCTTTTAAAGGAAACAGGCGGGAATTGGTTATTATTCGATTTCTACATAATCCTAATCTCATTAAAGAGGAATCTATTGGCTAGGATGATGAGAGAAGGAAGAATTTGCAAATTGACTTGAGAACCTTGGATAATTATTTAGAGTCCTTTTACTCATCAAATCTATAGGGATATAGGATGTTGGCTCAAAAAAAGTAGATTGGGGAGATGAAGTATCAAAAAAAAAACTATGATGAGAATGAAGCTCTTTGGAGGTTTAAGAGTAGAGCCATATTTTTAAAATAGTAGAGTCAAGCTAAACTAGTTAACCTATCTAAGCAACCAACAACATATCATAAAAGATAAGAACAAGAAAGAAAAGGACAAGAGAACACCGATATACTTGGTTCACCCTAATGGGTTACATCCACGGGAAGGTAGTCTTCTATTATCTCCAGAATGTTTTCTCCAATATTACAAGAGAGCAAAGCACAAATACCCCAAAGAATATAGATGATGTACAATAGTGTCACAATAATACCACTACTATATCAAGAATACATGATTTGTAGAGACTCACTCGACCCTATTATATACTAAGATATGAGGAGGAATTACTCTCACATATTGCATGTGGGATAATATAATTCTCCAAAATAACATCTCTTAATACAATACCATGGAAAAATACTCTACACAAGTAAATACACCACCATATAACTATGGGTTAAATGTATTTACTCTTTTACATTAGATTGTAGACAACTTTCAGCATAATACAAAGACATTATTACCTTCCAAGGAATATAATATATTCCAACACTCCCCCTTAATAATGGTTGGGAGAAGGGCCCACACTAACACTAAGGAAGGAAGGAATCATTACTGCTCCCCCTTGATGACAACCTACAAAAGAACCAAATCTGAAAAAGAAGAACACTTCCGCTGATAGAATTTGGCAATGAACAACCGCTTCTCACTGAATCATGAAAGTGCACACGAACCAAGTTGTACGATGAAAGACCCAACAATAAAATGTCGAGAACATGTGACGTAATCCAATCGCAAGATTCCCAGATAACCAAAAGAATCATCACAACCATACATGATAGCTGAAGTACTCTGATATAACATCCACACCAGTGTACAAATACCTTTTGACAACAGATCCAACAGAACACGTGGCTAAGAACACCACACCAATGTACAAAAAAACCCAGATGGCCAATACACATGCAGATAGTAGACATTCTTCCAATCAAGGTGCAATATAAATATCTGTAGAAGACCTCAAACATCGAAGAAACAAGACCCCAATGGTCTATACATCGAAAATGATATCATACAGATGAACATCATGACTTTGACAATAGAAGATGGTGCTTCGTTACTTCTGGAATAAGGTGAAAGCCTAAACAGAGAACTTATCTGCACAAGAACTTTCAATATTAAAGCATATAAAGATCATAAAACAAAATTGCTCATACAGAAATGAAAATGCTTATATACCAAAGGTTAGAAAACATCATATAAAGGAATGGCAACATAATATGATCAAATAAAAGATTAACTTGCTCATTAAGGAAAATGAAGTTACTTTTACACATTAAGTGTCAGCCAAAACATATAAATAGTGAGCCAAATATTTCACTTAAATATATGAAAATTTAGTCATCAAGCAACTAATCTGAAGCATAGGTGCATTTCTTATTAGTATGAGGTTAATATGCAAGAGATGAATGCCCTGAAAATGTCAATGCTTCCATATATGAACATTAGAGACAAGTAGGAACAAGATAACCTTTGCAATCATAAGAATAGAAATCACATTGCAACAAGAACAAGGTGCTCATGATAAATAGTTCAAGATTTAAAGATTGCTCAAAGCCATATAAATATTGAGTAAAAGATGATCAAAATAAACATGACATGAGATATAGATAAATCAAAATGTTTAATATGATCAACATATGGAAAATTATGATCAACTCGTGATATCACTTATAAAAAATTATGAAATGACAAGTCACTAATGGTCTTAATCATGGGTTCATTTCTTGTTAACACTATGTAAATATGCAAGAGATGAAATGCCCTAAAAATGTCAATGTTTCCATATTGGAATGTTAGAGACAAATAGCACAAGAACTAGATAGAATCTCTGCAATACATGAAAAAGAAACTATATCCCAATTAAATAACTTATGACAAGCCAAAAAAATATGATATCACATAGATTAAAAAAATGATTTTACTTAAGAATTGAATTAGCAAGAGCATATAATGATCATAAAGATATTACTTATAAAAGAATGAAATTGCTTTTACACAAAGGTCAGCAATAACATATAAATAAAGTAAATAATGATCACTAGATAACACATGAGATTGTTCCTATAAAATTGTTTTTATAAACAAAACAAAGAAAAGAACAAATTAATTATTAAGTATATTTTAAAAATATTAAGCATTAGATGGTTTATAGCTATCATCATGACAAAATACTAGAGATCCATGTCCTTAAAAGATGTCAATATTTTCATATAGAAATGTGAGACAAATATATAGCAAAAACAAGAAATAATATCTTAATAAACATGATTAGAAGCAAAACCTAAATGCAAAAAATGAATAACAGAAAACTTAACTACTTTATCGTACTGATATGAATCTTCAAAAAATACAGTTAGAAAAACAGTAAAGAAAAGAGAAACTTTTACTTACAACTCTTTGAAAAAATGTGCCAAGAAAATCCCATTCTTCTGTTCTGGTCGCGTAGGTGGATGCAGAATGGATGTTCAAATTCCAAAAATAGGTTATGATAAAAAAATCCGGTAAGAAATGACCAAGTTACGGCCCTTTTTTATAACTATCATTTTTATTACTGAAAGGAAGCCTAGAAATACCTAGTTTTATGTTATGGTCTCGTTCAGTGAATCCAGAATGGCATTTACAATTCCAAAAACATGTTATAATAAAACTTTTGGTAAAAACTGACCAAGTTACGGCCCTTTTTAATAACTGTCATTTTTATAATCGGAAGAAAGATCTCCGTGAGGAGAGCCCCAAAATAATGTAGATCTACAAAAAAAACATCAAGAAACCCTTGAAAAAATTTTGCAAAAATCTTACACAACAAGTTAGGGTTAGGGTCAAAAAGAAAAAATACAGAAATATGCCCAGATCTTAAGAGAAGCCTAATGGCTACCAGATAGAAAGCAAATATACAACAAAATGACAATGCCCAAATGATAATCATTATTGAATGAAAGATATAGAAGGTACTAGACCATAGAAACCTGCTCTGATACCATGTTAGAATAGTAAAGCCAAGCTAAGCTAGTTGACCTATCTAAGCAACCAACAACATATCATAAAAGATAAGAACAGGAAAAGAAAAGGACAAGAGAACACCAATATACGTGGTTCACCCTAATGGGTTACATCCACGGGAAGGTAGTCTTCTATTATCTCCAGAATGTCTTCTCCAATATTACAACAGAGCAAAGCACAAATACCCCAAAGAATATAGATGATGTACAACAGTGTCACAATAGTACCACTACTACATCAAGAATACATGATTTGTAGAGACTCACTTCACCCTATTATATAGTAAGAGATGAGGAGGAATTACTCTCACATATTGCATGTGGGGTAATATAATTCTCCAAAATAACATCTCTTAATACGATACCATGGACAAATACTCTACACAAGTAAATACACCACCATATAACTATGGGTTAAATGTATTACTCTTTTACATAATATTGTAGACAACTTCCGACATAATACAAAGACATTATTACCTTCCACGGAATATAATATATTCCAACACATATGTTTGAAGAATAGGGATGATAATACAAAAAAATTGCATAACTTTGTCACCCACATGAAAAATATAATTTCTATCTAGTAGTTGGAAAAGCACAATGTTGCGATTGCAACAAGTCACAAGAATCTGGCAGAGCTGGGAGTAATCCATTTTAGCTCTCTTTGTCATGAAGATGGCAGAACCTCTATGGCTCAAATGTTGAGAGTTATTGCAAGATGTCCTAGTTTTGTTAAGATGATGATAACACTGCTTTGATGGTGTCTGTTTTACTTGAGGAATTAAGGGAAAAATTCAAGGGTCTTCAAAAGGATAATATACATGGCCCTAATGGATAGGTAATAGAGTTTTTCTCAGATTTCATGGAATTATTTGAATTAGGCATGCTCAAGGTAATAAAGGAATCCAGAATGAATGGGAGAATTCTTGTTGCTTTTAATTCAACTTTTATCTCTTTAATTCCTAAATCGGATTCAACGAGCACTCTGGAGGATTATAGACCCATTTATTTGTGTAATTGTATTTATATGCTCATTGCCAAAATTATTGTTGGTGGGATCAAAGGGATTTTAACTTCTTCCATCTCAGAGGAACAATTTTCTTTTCTTTCTGGAAGGAAAATTCATGATGTTATTGGCACAACTAAAGAAGTTTTACACACTGTCAAAGTAAATCTTTCTCCAACAATGATAGTTAAAGGCGGAGTTGTCAAGGGCATATGACAGAGACAATTGCCTTTATTTAAGACAGGTGATTTTACGTGTGGGTTTTTCAGCTTCAAGTGGTAAATTGGATAATGTCCTGTATAAATTCAGTATCTTTTACAGTATTAATCAATGGTTTAGCTAGCCCTTTTTTTAGACCAGGAAGGGGCCTATGACAAGGCTAGCCCATGTCCCCTATTATGTTCCTATTGGTTATTGAAGGGTCGAGTACAATCACAATGAATGCAAAACATAGAGGCTATTTCAAAGGTGTAGTTGTGGGAGGCTATTTATATGTTACTCATCTCTTCTTTGTTAATGACATCATGATATTCTCCAATGGCATAAGGAGAGAGGTCCTATTGATCAAGGGTATGATAAATCTTTCAATTGAAGCAACGAGTATGCAATGCAATATAAGGAAACCTTTGGTATCTTTTAGGAATAATGGTCAAGAAGACATAGATTGGATTTGTACCCAGTTAGTCTTTCCTTTGGTGAATATTGAAATGGGCTTAAACACATTATACAACTTAACGAGAACTCTAAATAGTTCTCGTTTTTTTATATACTCCATTTACTGGCTATTTTTACCTCCAAATCGAAAAATAATGCTACTAGTAGCTGACCATTTTTTTTCGAGAATAAAATCACAAGTTCTTGGAAACTCGTCGACTGATTTTTTTTTAATTAAATAAAAAGACTCATTTTTAAAATAAAACAAATTAATAATTTATGTTTTGTAATTTTGTATTAATATTTGAAAAAAGAAGATAACAATTTTAAAAGTTTTAAAACTTCAAATGCAAAATTAATAAATTTAAAAACAACACTAACTAAAATGAAATAAAAATATATAAACCAGAAATATTTTAAATATATATATATATATATATA